>CM022760.1:17414393-17659393 GCA_012411365.1 Ameiurus melas
GTTACCATAAAACCATAAAACAGGTTTATATAATGCATAATTTATGGACTGTATAATAACCACCTTATACAAATGTGCACAGAAATCAAAGTTACAATTAAACAGAAATGAAATATGACTGACCGGAAACCATATGCAGCAATAATTAAGTGTAGTTGCCTTCTTGTCTGTAGAAAGCAATGAAGAGGATGAGCAGTAGAGAAAAGAGGAGAGTCAGTTAGCTACTATGCAGCTCACACCATGGGTCTATTCAACACATCTCACACTGATGGAAAAGAGATTCATGCAAATTGCAAAGCTATTTTTAACATGCTTTTGTTCAAATCATTGTTTCTGCGAAGAACAAAAGAAAACAGAGATACCATCACCAGGACTAAATTAAGTCATTTACTATGAACACAATATTAAGACCTCACTCACAGCAGGCACAAAGAGCAAACTGGACATAAAATAACAAAAAAGAACAAATACCAAACAAGGAGCAAAGGAATTGCATCAGCAAGCACCCCTTTCAACTTACAGATAATTAGCTTATATTCAAATCATTTGGTTCGGTTAAAATGCACACAAATACTGTGTGCTACCACCCACACATTATCATTGAAATTAAAAGGACAGCTTCACCATAGCAACACAGCAAGCATCCCCACTCACCAGTCTTTCCATTACAGAAAACTCCCACACACACACACCTGTCCTAGATCACCTCTAGTCCCACACTCTTCCTCCAATTTGAATGTGGGCAGAGCAGAGCAATGAGCTTCCATCAAAATTGTTAATACACACTATTCATTCAGGTTCTGTTGTCCCTCTGGAGTCATTTCTGCTTAAAACAGTGAACAAAATAAGCCCTTAAGTTCCATCAGGTTATTCTTCATACCCAAACAAAGCCAGTAAAAAAGATTAATCATCCTGAACACACACACACACACACACACACACATACACACACTAACAAGTGCATGTCTCCAAATGCATTTTCCATTCACATAACATCAAATCCAAACTAAAAGTGTGCACACATGCTGAGTGGCTGCAGAGGGTGGAGTCAGTGTTAATGTCAAAATTGGTGAATGTTAGTTCAGTATGTTATTAGAGTATTCAGAATCTTTGTGATTTTAATGAGCTTGAAACACACAAAACATTCGGCAGATGTCCTTTTTTACATTCATCTTCAGGAACCATTTGATCAGACAACACAATAAATGTTCCAGGAACATATCAAACTGAGAAGAAAACTGAAGGGAAATGTTTTGCATAAATGAGAGAGAGAAAAAAAAAGGTTTTATGAGCATTAAGAAAACCAGACAGTGAATGTTATCAGAATATTCAAATATTAAGAGGAATGTTCGGGAAACATTCATGAAACGTCAAATTGTACTGTAAGCTGGGAAAGCACATAAATCTGTGCCATGGCTGGATTAGTAGACAGGACACTAAGAAGGTGAAATGATACATTTATCTGATTCTTTCAAATCCGTACTTCTCATGCACCTTGAAAATACCACATTATAATTAAATAGAAGCACGAGTATATTGACTAACTCATGTCGAGTGTTGTTTTAGATGTACTACACTACCTGCACAGAAGACAAAGAGATCAAGAACATGAAAGCAAGAGAGTGAAGCTCGACATTACACTCCAAAGGGGTTTTCATTATGTGAGGAAACACGCTCTGTTCCATATATTTTAACAAGACTGAAGTCTCCCCAGTTGATGATGTAAAAAGTGGCAGTGCTGATGGAAACACAGCAGATGAGGACTAGTGTGCATTAAGTAGTGTGAGCAGAACGCTGACACAAGCATGGCTTCTCAGGAAAATTCTTAGAGTTATATAAAGAGTATTTTGCTTCCTTCGCTGATCTACTCTCCTGCCTCTGCCTGCTGGAAAGCTTTTTTTTTCACCACAACCTCCTAAACTAATCACATAATGAGGTCATTTTTTGGATATTTTTTTGTTATGCACAACTGAGAACTGCCAGCTTTTCTCAGTGCACAAATGAAACACATCCACAGAGCAAGTATTCACTGCAAATACTGAAAACAAATGCATTGGCATCTGCAAATGCAAAGTATCTCACAAAAGTGAGTACACCCCTCACATTTTTCAAATATTTGATTATATTTTTTCATGTGACAACACTGAAGAAATGACACTTTGCTACAATGTAAAGTAGTGAGTGTACAGCTTGTGTGACAGTGTAAATTTGCTGTCCCCTCAAAATAACTCAACACACAGCCATTAATGTCTAAACCACTGGCAATAAAAGTGAGTACACCCCTAAGTGAAAATGTACAAATTGGGCCCAAAGTGTCAACATTTTGGTGGCCCCCATTATTTTCCAGCGCTGCCTTAACCTTCTTGGGCATGGAGTTCACCAGAGCTTCACAGGTTGCCACCGAAGTCCTCTTCCACTCCTCCATGACGACATCATGGAGTTTGTGGATGTTAGAGACCTTGTGCTCCTCCACCTTCCATTTGAGGATGCCCCACAGATGCTCAATAGGGTTTAGGTCTAGAGACATGCTTGGCCAGTACATCACCTTCACCCTCAGCTTCTTTAGTGTGTATGGAGTTGTTATCATGCTGGAATACTGCCCAGCGGCCCAGTCTCCGAAGGGAGGGGATCATGCTCTGCTTCAGTATGTCACAGAACATGTTGGCATTCATGGTTCCATCAATGAACTGTAGCTCCGCAGTGCTGGCAGCACTCATGCAGCCCCAGACCATGACACTCCCACCACCATGCTTGATTGTAGACAAGACACAATTGTCTTTGTACTCCTCACCTGGTTGCCACCACACACGCTTGACACCATCTGAACCAAATAAGTTTTCCTTGGTCTATCAGACCACAGGACATGGTTCCAGTAATCCATGTCCTTAGTCTGCTTCTCTTCAGCAATCTGTTTGTGTGCTTTCTTGTGCATCATCTTTAGAGAGGCTTCCTTCTGGGACGACAGCCATGCAGACCAATTTGAGGCAGTGTGCAGCGTATTGTCTGAGCACTGACAGGCTGACCCCCCATCCCTTCAACCTCTGCAGCAATGCTGGCAGCACTCATATGTCTATTTCCCAAAGACAACCTCTGCATATGATGCTGAGCACGTGCACTCACCTTCTTTGGTGGACCATGGTGAGGCCTGTTCTGAGTGTAACTTGTCCTGTTAAACCACTGTATGGTCTTCTTATAGCCTAGGCCATCTTTATGTAGAGAAACAATTCTTTTTTTCAGATCCTCAGATAGTTCTTTGCCATGAAGTGCCATGTTGAACTTCCAGTGACCAGTATGAGGGAGAGTGGGAGCAATTACACCAAATTTAACACACCTGCTCCCCATTCACACCTGAGACCTTGTAACACTAACAAGTCACATGACACCGGGGAGGGAAAATGGCTAATTGGGCAAAATTTTGACATTTTCACTTTGGAAATGCTCACTTTTGTTGCCAGTGGTTTAGACATTAATGGCTGAGTGTTGAGTTATTTTGAGGGGACAGCAAATTTACACTGTTACACAAGCTGTACACTCACTACTTTACATTGTAGCAAAGGGTCATTTCTTCAGTTCTGTCACATTAAAAGATATAATCAAATATTTACGAAAATGTGAAAGGTGTACTCGCATTTGTGAGATATTGTATAGCGATTCCAGTCATCTTTGAATTCCTCTCATTTAATAATAGTTTGTTTAAAGCAGGCAACACATCACACACATATCATGCCCAACTAGGCCGTAAGTAATTAGTAGGAAAAAGTAAGCAATTAGTATCATTAAAAATGAAGCAACCCCATCATTTCCTGCTACTTGTTCTCTGTGGAAATGAGCAGGAAACGAATCGAATTTTCTGTAATCACATACAGTAATAGCTTCCAGGAACTCTGAGTGAGTATTAAAAGCCCATCTCCTTTTAGAACCAAATATGATTTTCCCTCAGATATTCACCTCTACCCAGTGGAGCTTTCAGAAACGTACATCTACTACAATTTGGCTTATTTCTCTTGAAATAAAGGCATTTAATTAGTTTTAATGCTATGTTGCCTTGAAATCTAAACAACCAGCAAGTTACACACTCACACTAGTGCAGACACTTCTTGTTACATGGATTGGAGAAGCTCACCTTTGCTGTAATGGAAAGTGCTGACCATGCATCACCTGCTGGGGAAAAAAAGAGAAAAATTAGCTTTTGAGGTACAAGGTATTTCAGATACAATACCTTGATTAGCGGTTGTTGCTTTGTATGTTGTTTCATGCAATTAATTGCACTAAGATAAAAATGGCATGCTTTATCATGGAAAAATGTGAATATAAAACTTTCATAGATTTAACAGTACATTTTTTCACATGGACATCCAGCCTAGAATCGAAATTTCATTCTTGCAGACTAAGTTTTAGAAATCAAGAGGCAACCTGATTTATCAGTAAATTCATGGTTCACACTTCTTTTATGATAAAATCAGTAGAACAACAAATGCCTATGAACTATTGACTATTATTGATCCAGTTCTTCCCTCTTCTATGATTTGGGACAATTAAAAGAGAAAAAATTATTAAATTTCAAAAGAAATGAAATCTTCAAGCACCATTAACTCAATAGCTGTACATAATCACTGCTGCTGAATGCAGTATGTCCTCCATCAACATCACAACCACTTCATTACAAACAAAATTACAACTCACACACTCCAGTGGCCACTGCTTAATGTGAATGAAGCTACAGGTCAAAAGAGGCATCTCAAAACATGTCAATCAAGTTGGGGCAGCAATCATCCACATTGATGTTTGATCCATATTCATGACCTTTATATCTATATGACCTTAAATAATGCTGGACAATTTATGGGTGCCAACTGGTCCCCATTAAACATATTAATTTGCAGACATTTGCAATTCATTAATCCCACTTCTTACTCCGTGATGCCAGGTGTCATTATGTGTTGTGATGGTGGAGTAAGCTCTGGAGTGTGCAGTTCCAGTAGCTCCCTGACTGACAGGCCTCTTAATGAGAACCGAGAGGCACGACGCCGTAGCCAGCGTCTGAAGAGTGCTCTTATTACAGTACGCCAGCTGAGTGTGTGAGCTGCCAGCCTGATCTCACTAGCCTGTGTGTACTGCCAGTCTGGAATCTAAATCAATCTGGTTTATTCTGCTGTGCATCAGGGAGCAGAATCACATTTTAGTTTATTTAAGAACTATATTATTTACTGTGTGGAAATTAGCTCTGTACTTAAGCAATAATTGATACATTTGTATCCATGCAAGGATTTTAAAACACCAAGTCAAAACAACAAAATCAGATTAAGAGCATTATTATGAGCAGGAATCTGACAGAACCCACATATCCCAGCATTGTGTATGGTGGGAATAAAAAAAATAGCTTTTTTACATTTATTCATATAGCAGATGCTTTTATCCAAAGCAACTTCTAAATGAGGGAATACATGCAAAGTAAACAAGCAAGTATTTGACTTGTGAAGTGTAAATATTTTATAGTTTATACAGTTGACCATTTCTTTGGCAGGCATCAATTTGGGGGCAAAATAAAGTAATATTCCATATGGCTGAAGGATTATATTTGTAACCCCAGTGGTGAATCCTCAGCCAGGGGCAAGTCTCTGACTCAAATCCCAGTATTAACTGGTACAGTATTAGAGCTTCAAATAAACATGGTCTTACCTACTGTAGCTAACCACCTGCTCATGAAAGGCAGCAGACCTTATGTAGAGCCAATGTATAAGAAATGTGTAATAATTCTGTTCTTATTCTGTTGTTAATTCCTAACTTAAACTGTAAGTGATGCGTACATTTAAAAGAGCTCATTTATTCTGTCAACTCCTGCATTGCAGCTTTATTGTGGGTATTAATACTATAAGTATTGCTATTATGCAATGTTGTGGTATTTTTCTCTCAGAGACTGTTTAATAGTTTAATAATATGCAGTTATTACCAACACATCAGAACTAAGAATGTTCTTAAATATTGAATGATTGACAAGTTAATATTCTTCACGCATCCACAGTTTCTCCATGCCATCAAACCCCATTATCCAAAGCTAAATAATCTTAACAGTGCTATACAAAGTACTGTGACATGTTAATATCTCAGACATTTTAATTAGTGGCAGATAGCAGATGGAAAATTCCTTTATGGTTCAACATCAGCTCATTGACAAAACAAGAAAACAGGGCCTTTTTATCACACAAAATGTTGTTTCCATTTCCTCAAAACTAAGTGAAGCCATGACGGACAGTATAATAAAACAGAGTCATGGACAAAGTCAGGGGGCTCTATGCTGCAATGAGCAGCAGCCTTGTTTTCAGATTCAAGGTTCATGGCTTTTGATAAATACATGGTACAAGCAACTTAACACTTTTCCACTCTTCCTTCCATCTTAGAGCAAAGTCCTTCACAGCCCATTAAATCATCCACTTTAGTGAAGGTCAATCTGGAAGACACCGGTGGGAGTCATAAAGCTCACACCTCTTAGCATCTGGAGTGAGTCAGTGCAGTGGCACACAGCTCTGAACGCTTTATGCATTTCACTGTATTTCACCTCCATTTCACTTCATGCACAAATGCACATTTTGTTCTCTCCATTTCAAGCATAAATAAACATTACCTTTATTTCCATATAATGTGAGTTATTTCAGTGTGTAAAACTAAAAGCTTTGCAAACGGAGTGCTGTCAATAATAGGAAAGATACAAATGACATTCAAATAGACACACACACACACACACACACACACACACACACACTTACTGATTCAGGTTTATTAAGGCAGCATGAAAGCGGAGATTTCAGTCAGGCACTCTGTCAAAAGCAAAGAAATGACCTTTATATTCTTTCTCTGTTGTATGTGTCAGTACATCTGTGTTACGTTTTCTATTTGTTATTTTACATACTAGTTTACCCTTATCACCTCTCCTTCTCTCACTCCCTATCTATCTGCAGCTCACAATCAATGTGAATTTCAGTATCTCCATCCATCCACCGTTATCTCTTTCTCTAGACAGTGCCCTCCACTAACATTGGCACCCTTGTTAAACATGAGCAAACAAGGCTGTAAAAAATAGTCTTAACCTCATATTTCTATGGTAATTGTGTTACCTCATATTTATACCCCTGTGAAACAGGAAGTCAAAATTGAACAATTTCCTGTTCCTAGTTACCCTAGTTATATATATAACTATATATATATATATATATATATATTACCAAGGGTGCCAATATTAGTGGAGGACACTGTAGCTGATATTGTAAAATACATGCTTGTCAGAAGCTCTCCTTTATGCTATGGACACTAGTTTCTTTATATCTCCTGCTTGATCTGACCAGCTACCAGAACCAGTTTGAAATGTATTTTCCAGTTTCATTTTTACTTGACTAAATCTTATCATTAAAAACAACTCATCTGTGCTGAGGTATTAGCTGCAAATTCAGAAGCTGTTTCCTTTTTAAACAGCAATTACCAGCTGGTAAAGATGGTCTACCAGTTTGACCAGTTCGGCCTGTTTTTGTGGCAAATGGATTTTTCAGCAAGGGTTTGACCACCGAAATATGCTTCATAAGCATCCCCTCTAGAGCCAGATACATTATAGATTGAATAGGGACAGATATTTGAAAAAGGCTGATTTCTATTATACTGTTACAGTGTCTCACAAAAGTGAGTACACCCCTCACATTTTTGTAAATATTTGATTATATCTTTTTATGTGACAACACTGAAAAAAATGACACTTTGCTACAATGTAAAGTAGTGAGTGTACAGCTTGTGTAACAATGTAAATTTGCTGTTCCTTCAAAATAACTCAACACACAACAACGTGAGTACAACCCTAAGTGAAAATGTCCAAATTCTGCCCAATTAGCCATTTTCCCTCCCCGGTGTCATGTGACTTGTTAGTGTTACAAGGTCTCAGGTATGAGTGGGGAGCAGGTGCATCAAATTTGGTGTAATTGCTCCCACTCTCCCTCATACTGGTCACTGGAAGTTCAACATGGCACTTCATGGCAAAGAACTATCTGAGGATCTGAAAAAAAGAATTGTTTCTCTACATAAAGATGGCCTAGGCTATAAGAAGACCATACAGTGGTTTAACAGGACAAGTTACACTCAGAACAGGCCTCACCATGGTCCACCAAAGAAGGTGAGTGCACGTGCTCAGCATCATATGCAGAGGTTGTCTTTGGGAAATAGACATATGAGTGCTGCCAGCATTGCTGCAGAGGTTGAAGGGATGGGGGGTCAGCCTGTCAGTGCTCAGACAATACGCTGCACACTGCCTCAAATTGGTCTGCAGGCGTCGTCCCAGAAGGAAGCCTCTCTAAAGATGATGCACAAGAACACACAAACAGATTGCTGAAGAGAAGCAGACTAAGGACATGGATTACTGGAACATGTCCTGTGGTCTGATAGACCAAGAAAACTTATTTGGTTAGATGTGTCAAGCGTGTGTGTGAACCAGTGGAAAGACAATTGTGTCTTGTCTACAGTCAAGCATGGTGGTGGGAGTGTCATGGTCTGGGGCTGCATGAGTGCTGCCAGCACTGGGGAGCTACAGTTCATTGAGGGAACCATGAATGCCAACATGTACTGTGACACACTGAAGCATATTCCAGCATGATTCCATATATATTCCAGCATGAGAGCAACCACAAACACTCCTCCAAGATGACCACTGCCTTGCTAAAGAAGCTGAGGGTGAAGGTAATGGACTAATCCCTATTGAGCATGTGTGGGCCATCCTCAAACGTAAGGTGGAGGAGCAGAAGGTCTCTAACATCCACCAGCTCCGTGATATCGTCATGGAGGAGTGGAAGAGGACTCCAGTGGCAATCTGTGAAGCTCTGGTGAACTCCATGCCCAAGAGGGTTAAGGCAGTGCTGGAAAATAATGGGGGCCACACAAAATATTGAAACTTTGGGCCCAATTTGTACATTTTCACTTAAGCTTGTACTCACTTTTATTGCCAGTGGTTTAGACATTAATGGCTGTGTGTTGGGTTATTTTGAGGGGACAGCAAATTTACATTGTTACACAAGCTGTACACTCACTACTTTACATTGTAGCAAAGTGTCATTTCTTCAGTGCTGTCACATGAAAATATATAATCAACAGTCAGTCTGCAGTTCAGTGAAGCTGCAACTAAAGAGTATAAATATAATCACAAAATATTTAACAAAAATAATATCACAAAAATAATGTTTTTTCACAAAAAAAAATAATTCTTTTATTCTAAAATGACACAATTAACATTTTTAATTAACATAATTAACAGTCAAAGACCTAAGGCCAAAATATGTGAATGATTATTCAGATCATTTAGAGCCTTTAGTACAGTGTAGGAAACCTACAGCAGAATATAGTGCAAGGATAAGAGAAGATCATCCAAGCTTTTGAAAACATTATCTTCAGTAATCACTATACAGTATACTGGGCAGCTTTGCAGTGGAGCTGGAGCCAGTCTTTAAATGCCAACCCCAGGTTTTCCCTGTTTTCCATGTTCACACCATGTCATTCTAAAACAACACCAAACCAAACGTTTCTGGTTGTCATGGATACATCAGACACACACACAGATATATGTGAGAGTTTATATGTTGCACTACATCCTGTAGACACTACGAATTGGACGCCTATTTAGAACAAAAATAGATTTCACCATTAGTGACTCATTAAGAAACAGTTTGCATCTAATGTGCAATCTGTCAACAAAGGGTTATAATAGAGTTCAGACTGTGTGAAAGTGCTGACATTCCAGCTCTGACATGTCCTAGCATGTGTGCCCTGTGCCAAGCCACAATGGCAGGGAAATGACTGTACATGCTGTAGCAACCGACCAATGTACATCTCTAAATAAATGCAAACTTCTGATTGCTATAAAGAAAAAAGCATTGTATAAGAAAAATGAGAGCGATAATGAGGTAGCAGATGTGTGAAGTAGATTCGTGACAGGGGTTAGTGAGCTAGGAGAGTGAGAGATGGAAGAGTGAGGAAAATTGAGTATTTTTCTCCACCAGGAAGCAACTAGCTGATCCTATAGTAGACTAGTCATATTACTTTTCTTTATGTGCAGCAAGGAAAAGTAATTAAGTCAACAGCTGGGGGAAAGGAAACATGATTAGCGTGTGTGTCCAGAGTGGATTTGTTGTAACATGACTCAGCTATTTACAATCATAATTTATGGTTCCTTTAAATAATTACATATTTCTGCATGAGTATCTACAGAGTTTTATATAATAAATGTTTTATAAATCTGTAAATCTCTGCAGGACCTTTGATTTGAACCACACTAATAAATTTTGTTTGCAAGAAATACCTGTGAACATAACAGTCTCTGATGTACTTCATTCATTTCCTCATGATATAAAAAGAGACTTCAGTAGCAGATCCTGAAAATATGAAATAAACCAAAATTCAACACACACCATGTTTTAAAGGTCACCACACACATAAAATTGCATTGTATAAACATCTGAAACTGCTTCGTAAAAGCATACTACCTCAATTGTCCAAATTGTACAGTAAAATGATAGAAAAGCAACAATTCCAGGAGTATCTATTATATTCAAACATTTTGTATTGCTTTTTGCATTGTATTTTCATTACACTTTAAACAAACATTCCTATGAATAGGCCTTAAATAGGACCTTATCTTGATGCATAATAAATCCCAGGCTTCACATCACTACAATACCACACCCAGATCTCCAACAATGCAGGATCAGCACCACAGACAGCAACCCAAACACAAAAGCACATGAAAAAGAGGTCAGACAGCTCGACCTCACACAGCCGGACCATGACTTCAGGTAGAAACCCATCAAGAAAGGGCCTTCACAGATTTGGATTTGGAGATTAAATATGGATTTGGAGAATTAGTAAACTACACCTTATCCAAGGGAATTGATGTGCCGTCCTGACTAGTACACACTAGAGCTCCACAAGGACGGGTGACAAATTAAAGGAAAATCAAGAAAGGAAAATCTGACTATAGTGTTGGGATCACCATGCACCCAGGGATATGTTTAACCAACTATGTTCTACAAGTCTAGAGCTTTACTGAGGAATGAAAGTGATCAGTCAGAAGAGCTTTGTATTTATTTGCAGTTACCCATCCCTCTAAGTGGACACAAACCATGCCAGCAAAATGAACCCACAGCATGAGAGAGACAGAGAGAGAGAGAGAGAGAGAGAGAGAGAGAGAGAGAGAGAGAGAGAGAGAGAGAGAGAGAGAGAGAAAGATTTATTCTTTTAATTTGTCACATGCTGATTAGGTGGGAGGGTATATGGACTCATATTATAACAGGCATATACTGTATTAGGTATATTAGGCCTTAAAAGAACAGGTTCTGAGACAAATTTCAGGTGTTTCTTACTGTTTGATAAATGTGATATATTTGTAAATACAGTAGGCTTAAACTAAATAATTTTTTAAACACACTCATTTGATAATTTCAGCACCTTTATATAGTGACTTTTCGTTTCCCATAAACGCACCTTATAAACCCTATCCTTTCCACTGTAAAATATAAAGATACAACATTGCAAATGATTGTGTTTTGTGAAATATTACTAAATATTACCATGTTGTTTTTATTTATTTTTAAGACCTAAATGAATAATAGTTTACAATCATGCAGAAATCGTGATAATTCCAAAGGTTTCACAAATTTTATTTCACAGCTATAAGTGAATAAAGTGTTTGGAAAAAGCAGCTACAGCATAAAATACAGCATTTCCACTTTTATGGCAGGTGTAGATGCACTGATGTTTATGTGAGCATACCAGCAAAAATAAAGCCACAGCAAGTCAATGGTTAACCATGGAGCAGAGAATGTCATCATATAGGTATAGGTATAGATAATCTGCATCAATAGACTATAGAATTCAGACTGAGCTCTAACCTGGGAAAAGTTTTAGGTTTTTTTTTCCACTTCTCATAATTTGTGACTACTAAACTTACGAGAGGCATTCTCAGCTCACAAGGATGATGTTTAACCTTATGATACATTTAATGTACTGGATTCCTCTGCAAGGCATGTGTGTGTGTGTGGGGGGGGGTCAAATTATAAATTAGATTCAGATTTTACTACTAAAGAAATAATCACTCATATTAAACACCTGCCATTACTGTGTATTATTGTCATAATTACTTCTAGACTGGAGATGCTAAAAAATGTTTCAGCTTCCAGTAAATACATCTAATTTAATTGTGCATTAGTCATTGTGAACTGCAATCTCTGGCTCCACAATTTAACTGGCAAGTCAATGCCTGGCTTATGACACATGCTTGATGTTTGAGGTGGTATTCTGTTTGGCAGATATTGGGGATATTAATATAATCTTTGCAACAAAGACCATATAACACTTACTCAAGACATTTCCTTAGGGCCTCTTCACTGAGCCAGGCTGCTGCTCAAGACTGAGTGCTTTTTAACAAGAATAGAACAACAGATCTAGTAAGACTAGCATTGGGACCATTCAGTATTAAGCATCAAATCTGCTTGTGGTAATGGGAAATAGGTTATGAGCACATACATCTGTGGTGTAAAATCCTGCAAAACTTCATCCAAAGACAAAACTAAAGAATGCAACGACACAAAAGGACTTAGTGTGTCATTAGAAATAACAAGAATATCGCTCAGATACAAATGAGGAGAGAAAGCACAAAAGGAGAATATGAGTGCAACCAGGCTTATGAGGGGATTGTTAGCAAAATGCTTTCTATTGGCAGACAACGCTTTTAAGCCTCTGGTCTCACTGTGCTACACTATCATTAGTTAGAAAACAGCAGCCAGTATCCAAGCAAAACTGCCTTGCTCTCCAAAAAAAATACAGAGAACTTGCTTTGAGGTGGGAGCATAGATAAAATCAGCTTCTGAAGGCTTGCATCACCTATGCAAATATTTAAAAGAGACAACTGGATTATAATAGATTTTAAATATAGACTGACCAATATTGATTATTTATAACCGATCCCGATCCCAATAATTTTCATGTTTATATGCCCAATAACCAATATGCAGAACCGATAGTTAATTATTGTTTTAATTCTTTTTTTTTACACAATGATAACAACACCACTGAACTGAATTTTTTTTTATTTAGAACAATTTTGTCAATTTTAATTCCGCCTTGCATACAAAACAAAAAACAGTAACTCTTATTTATGCACCAATAAATAAAGGGGTCTGAAAGAGTGCAAAAAATAAAAAAATAAAATAAATAAATTGCACTGTTACTAAAGTGTCTTTTTTTAAAAAAATAAAAACTTTGATGAGGTAAACAGATTACGTGATTCTGTGAGCTTGTCTCTATTTCTTAGCAACAAGTTGCTTTAACGGCATATTAAGCAATTATGTAACACATCTAATTTGTGCATTAATGTGCTGTTATTTTAAATAAAGTTTATTAATTAAAGCAAGTGCTGGTCCTGAGCACAATTTATCGGTGGATCTGATATTTCAAAACTGATATCAGATTATGGAAAATGTTTAAATATCAGGAAAAATATTTAAGCATTTATCGGACAATCTCTAATTTTAAACTTCAGATTTTAAACTTTTTCTTGATGTCAATTTCCCATAAATCTTGTAAATGAATCACTACAAAATTACATTCAAGAATATGTGTTGAAAATGTGTTTTAACACTCACAAGCAGCTGTGAGGGAGGACACAGATTTATTGACACACACTATCTTTGGAGACACAAGGAGTTAGTGTGTTGTGTGCTGACAATGAAACAACAGCAGTAGCAGGACCCACAACCACATGGTTGGGGAAGAAAGAGTGTTAAGCTTCCATTCTCTAGTTGGAAAATGTTTCAAAATGTTTATTTTGTTTGAGCAGAAATTAAACGTCATGAAAAAATTCTACCACACCACCCTCGCTTGGCTGAATTGCACAAATGAGATTAGGCTTGGATTTATTTCCCATGTACATAACAAAGAACCTCTGTACAAGCATCTGCTAAAGGCCATAAATGTAAAGTAACTCTAAATGCAAACTACAAGTACAGCCCCAACAAAACATTGCACATGATGTGCTTGGTTATGTTCCATCACTTTTTCAAGTTATTTTCTCTACACTTCCCGCTTACTTGTGTACCTTGGAACAATCATCCAAATGTTTGGATACAAACATAGGAACAAACATCCAAAGATTTCCCTTAAGCTAGCTATGCCATCCAAAACAGAAGCACCAGGCTATTTGGTTCGCAATGACTGATTATTGGTTATGACCTCCAACTTTATATTGCAAGCCATCACTCTATTTTTGTACCAAAAGAGTGCCTTGATTTAATATTGTAGAGCCTAAAGGGTTCACAAGTGCTGGATTCACCTTCAATTAATGTGAGGCCCCATTGACTGGGGTATAAAATAGGAAAAAAGGGTAAGAAAAATCCTTGGAGGTACCGATCCATCTAAGAACAGCTAACAGTAGTCTCCATACCTGGGAAATTCCCCCTATTTCAAGTAAACTGTCCTGAAGGCTTAAGCTCTTAAGTTAAAAGATTTGGTATCAGACAGATACATCAATATAAGTACATGGAATTAAAGAGATGCTCTTAAAGTGCACCTAATATGGTTTTTAAACATGTCTAATTTTGTTTTAGAGGTCTCATACAATAGTTTTACATGCATCCAAGGTCAAAACACACTTTCTTTTTCTCATAATTTACATTGCAGCATTACCTTTTATTCCCCACAGTTACAAACAACTCAGTCAACGATCCATTCATTCTAAACTCCTCCTTTCAGAGAGCTTACTCTGCTCTGATTGAGGAGATGTTCCAGTCTGTTGTGATTGGTCTACTGCTATCAGAAAGTAAACGCGCACTACCATATCCAAGTTTACCAAATCCGAGTTTATCATATCCATAATAATGTCAGTTTTGCCTTACCAATTTGAACCCGAGTCCGATAATGAGGCATTTGAAGATCAACCAGAATCATCGCAAGCACGATGAAAACATCACATTTCTCAGTGGTAAGTTTATATGTAATTTGACAATAACGGGAGTTAGCCGGTTAGCGGAGGCTAACAGGTAACAGGCTAACAGCTGTTCACTGGCTGTACACATACACATCACAAAACCACACATTTGGAACACTCTGTAGAAAATATATACATCAATAATTAATCATACCTGCAGGTTGTGATCCAGAGTTGCAAGATGGGTGGGTACAAATTGGGTATAAAGTGGGTACGGTGCCATGTTTAATGAATAATCGTTTGACTTCAGCTCGATTTGAGAAGCAGTCTTCAGTGAAATGACGGGAACACAAACGAAGGTCGGAGTTGAACTACTGTGGTATCGTCTTAAAATGATTTCTAACCACTGATGCTTTATATCTTTATCCTTTGGGAGTTCATGCAAAATGGTTTTGTTTTTGAAGTGCAGAAAACAATGTCTTGTCGACAGGAACCTAACTGTTTCAGGATACAACCTCAACTGTAGTTTTTGAGGGCAGGTCAAAGTACACGTTGTTCACGAGCAGCCAATGAAGACCGGAGGTGAGATTTTGTAACAGAATTAGGTAAATTAGTACAGGAAGTAAGTCTAGAATTGCTAACGACTCGTTTCAGCTGTTCAGAATCTGTGCTTTCTTTTGGGAGTCAATAACTCAATTTGTCATACACTTTTGATTTTTGAAACTTTGCAGATTTTTTACATTTATAGAATACACTACATGAAAGGTAATATCTGAAATAGCAAAATAGGTGCACTTTAATGATATACAAGACAAGTGACAAATTAAAGGAAATACCAGTGGCTCTAGTATGCTGTGGAGAACATTTTAATGGTACGGTTTGGGTTCACGTGTCCCCATAGAGGGAAGTGTCACTGCATATCAATCCAAAATTTTTCTGACCTATCATGTTTATCCTATGATGAAATATATCTATGCTAATTGCAGTGGCCTCTTCTATAATGTCAATGCCCACATTAACAAGACACAAAAGTATGATGTCAATTATATGCTATGGCCTTCACAGTCACCAGACCTTAACCAAGTTGAACACTTAAGGGAGATAATGAGGAGTTGGAGTGATGTGACAGACAGCACTCTCCACCAACATCAAAACACAAACTGAGGGAATATCTTTTGGAAAAAACTTCAACCCTCCACTTCAGTTCCAAGGTGTTGAAGCTTTGCATTGGATTTTTTCAATACAAAATTAGTCTCAAACATAAAAAAGTGGTATTTAGAAACCACATCTATAGTAAAAAAGCGCTCTATAACAATAGGTTTAATGCAAGCAGAACAGAGCTGGAGGTTTAACAAAGATCATGCTCCCTAGCTGAAAGAGAAAAATGCTCAGCCCCATGCACTTCACATCACAACAGCGTACATCGGGTTTTAATCAGCTTCATCAGAGTGACCCAATGGAACTTTACCATAGAAAACCGGCTGTTGGATGACCTTCTGTAACCCAGGCTTTGGGTTGGAGTTGCCAAGTGATCCTTCCCATCATAGACAACAGCTCCAGATGGTTAAGGAGTTATTACTACTGCATGGAATACTGCCAGAATTAAATGTATATCTGTGTCAAAATGCCAAGCCAAAAGTAAAAGATTAAGTAATATATAAATTCATACGATATAAGTGTTCATCACATATAAATGAATTTGTCTGATGGTGTTTTAATATGAAGGGTTGATGCATATTGGACAAAATAATCAAGGTGAGTAAAACATTCTCAGGGTTGACGTCACCTGAGAGGAGGACTGGGGACTAGTGGTGTGCATGTGGAGAGAGCCAGACAATTCCTTCAGACATGCATTTGTTTTTAAGAGTGGAACTTCATTCTACTGGATGTTTTAAATGTTGGCAGTAAAGGACTGACAACCGTCCCAAAAGCAAAAAACATAACACAGCGCCTTGTTTCTGAATGGTTCCGAGTGCTTTCCTCCAACAAAATCCTCCAGGCTGTTTTGTTTGAAAGTTCTCTAGGGTGAAATGGTTAGTGAAAATATGCAAGTCAAATGCCCACATGTTTTGTTTAAGTATTTCTGTAAAAATGCTAACCATAAAAATAACCTCTCCGGATCAGTGTATGGGAGCCGGAAATTTGCAAACCATCCCTTTATTTTTATTTAAACATAAATAAACATAAATTGGGACAGCACAATGTATTACTATTATTGGATTGCTTACCATATGTACAGGTACTAGTTCTCCACATGAGATTATTAGCCCCTTAAAGTCCCAGCTTATTTTTCTGTTTTTTACCATTCAGTTATTTGACCTATTATTCAGTTGATTTATCAAAAAATACTATATAAATACTATACATTATTCAGGAAGAACAGTGACACTTTCAGCCAGGCCCAGAATTAAGGCATTCACTTGGGAGTTAAGAGGAAATCCAATACGAACGATAGATCAATAGATCGATAGATAAAGTGCTGTGAAAAAGTGTTTGATTTCATCTGTTTTTGTGTATATCTCATACTAAATAGTTTTAGATCTTCAAATGAAATACAACATAAAACAAAAGCCAACCTGAGTAAACTTACAAAACAGTTTTTATTTAAAAAAATCTTTTTAGCACCATTGTGAAAAATGTATTGCCACCTAAACCACCCTGCCACCTTTAGCTGCAATAACTGCAACAAAATGCTTCTGATAACTGGAGATCAGTCTTCCGCTTACTTTTAGGATTTGGATATACTCCTGTGTCTTGGATAATTTTAATGCTGCATAATCCAGTTGCGCTTTTGTTTCAACTTATGAAATAGCTTTTTAACCCTTCCCAGACTGATGTATTTCAATCACCTTCTTACTTGTCAATTCTGGAATTGTCTTTTAAAATTTGGCATAGTGTGTTACTGGGTAAGACCTTTAAACCAACTTCATTCTGTTGAAAAAGTTCTATTTAAGTGTTGATTTGATTGGCCTGGTTGTGTCTAGTCCAGCTGAACCCCATTATGAATGCAGTTTCATAGATTTGGGGAATTAGTAACTATGGGGTTCAATAAACATTATTTTTTTATTATTGATTTTTTCTATTGTCTTTTGTCTGTTTTACTTTGTTTTAATTCTTTTTCTATTTTATTTTCTGCACTCTGTTCAGCACTTTGGTCAGCGTTGCTGTATGAAATGTGCTATATAAATAAATGTTACTTACTTACTTACTTATCATTTAAAAACTGTATTTTGTGTTTTCCCATGTTATCTTTGTTTTTATCTTTTATTTAACAATTTAGCATGAGATATACAAAATAAATCAAATACTTTTCATGGCTAGATAGATTCCTTGGATTCTACCAAACAAAAAAAGCCTCAAGAGCCATTTATCTCTGCCTGCTCTAATTTACGATAACCAAAAATAATAATATGTAAAAACTCTTTTTGCAAACTAGTACTAGGATTTTTGGTTTAACTTCATAAATTTGGTGCCAAACTACTCAGCAGAGTGTGAACCTCAATATTGATCAGAAATATGTTGACATTTAAAAAATAAATACATTTAAATGTGGCAGCCATGTCAATCAGTTCTTACAAGGTAGAGCCTAATTTACTCAAACAGATTTAACTCATGATTAGTTACATGGATTTGCATAAAACCTGAAATGGGATATACAGGAAACTGTTCTGAGGTCATATGCAAAATGTGGGGTGTGGTCATACATAGGGGCAGGGCTGGGCTAAGATTATAGGCTAAATGGTATGCTGAAACCCCATTTTTGCTGTGAGATTAAAATTTAGGATTAAAAAAAGTGTTTTTTATAATAACACAATATTGGATTTGCCAATGGTCCTCCCTACAGCTAGCTGAATGTGTCTGGACCATTAATAGTGGAGGGATCCCAGGAGACATGCAGGCCCATGGAAGCCCCCAGAGGCACAGTATTCACTGTGCGAATTAGACCACAGATAGAAAGATTTGGAAACCCACTGGGCTGTAATGCAGCTGCAGCTACAACAATCCAGACAGTAAGTCATTGTGACCATGGTGCTATGGCAATTGAAAAGAAAAAAGCAGGACTATGAAAGGAACTTTTTAAGTTGAAAGGAAATTTTTTAAAACAAACCCACATTTCACTGGTCTATATCAACTCCTTTTCCCTGGCCACAGCTTTCGATCTGACTTGCAGCAAGCTGTTATTCTACTTTCTAATTCTACCACCTGCTTCCCATTCAAAGCAAATATTCTACATAATCTGACTGCAACAAAACCTCTGGCAAAACCCAGGTCTCATAAGGCAGCATGAGAGAGAAATCTCATTGTGAATGCAGCAAGATACAAAAGAAAAGTATCCCATTACACACTCATGCGCCTGGGAATGAGCAAGAGGCTCAAGAGCCAATCCTGTATTTGTTCAAAAGAAAAGTGGAACAAAGAAGCCTTTTTCAGTCTCAAATGTTATAAAGAGAAGCTGTGGTGTGACTCAAAGACACACCTTACTGTTCTTCTAGTGTAAACCTCTGCACAATAGAAAATATATTACTCTCACTAGGCCTTAATCCATATAGAAGGTACATAGGTGGTTGTTTTAAACAACTGTTTAAAATAATTGCCTCAAATGTACCTACAGATTAAAGACTTTATGTACAATATTCAATATGTAATATATGCACAAATCTGCATATCATAGCCCTTTATATTTAATGACGGCTGCTACTTAAGACAGAACCATTAACCATCCATTCAAGCTCTACAAGGCAAGTACAATCCCATTTGTTCACACATGTAAGTTCATCGATATGGGGATACAATAGTTAGCTGAACTAATTAGAGATGACAGGCTATCACATTTTTCCTATATTGATAGTGATATCCAATATTTTTTAATAAAAGGAGTGCTTTTTAATTCAAGGGCTTTACTTATGATCAGAGATGAAGTTATCAAATACTCAAAAACAGAAACACTGAACTATCTTGAATGAGGAAATATCTACCATGGCTTACACAAAAGTGTAAAACCTCATTCTACTAAAACTCATTTAAGTCAAATAACCTTCAGCAAAACAAACAAATGAGTACAAAATAAGACAATAAAATATTAAAAGACCTGTTAAAATAAAAGAACTGTAATTCCTGTAAAATACAGCTAAATAGCTAGCTACTCTCTGTTTATTTGGAAATTAAAACTGCTCTTATTATGTTGTGAAGTACTTAATGTCACTTTACATTACACTGTGATACAAGAAAATACTTCACGCTTGATTTATTATCAAATCAGATGAGATTCCTTCTATTTTCCTCCAATATCCAATCAAGCTAATGCCCAACTACCAAACACTGGATATCGGTCCTATGTCATTTCTAGAGCTACATGAAATGAAATGTGTCTCCTGAACTCAAATTTCAGTACTTGAGCACTATGATAAATGCAAATTGGGTTGAGTTTTGGATAAGAGAATCAAATGTGGCTAACATAGGATTTACTGTTTAATGGGAATTAACTTATTTTCAAGCTAAAAGATATTTGACTATTATTATTCACTGTTTGTTTTCCAGATTTCAGTGAAAGTACTCAAGTATGATACATTTGAATTCTACTGTTATTGAGTGTACCAATTCAAAACATTGTACAATAAAAGGTAATCCCTTGGAAAATTGAAATACAGTATATGAAATAAAAGAATCCAAACAGTAGTTTCAACCATAAAAAAGTCTAAAGCAGGCTACCAGAAATGCACGCATAATTTGGTTTAGTGCAAAGTGTGATATGATATGGTTCAATCCAAAGCCTTAAGCTAATGCTAAATACAGTTTAATGTTCAAGGCTAATGAATGTTTGAGCCAGTGCCACACTTAATGCTAATTAACTGACAAGGGAGAATTTGACCTATATTTAAGGTGGGGTAAAAATTGTTTCTTCATATGGAAGTCATCCATTACTCTCTGAGTTATGAAGTAAAAAAATATTTCATACATTTTAATGTGCAATCTTTTCAGGCCATTATCTAAAATCTCACATGATTAACAGGCAGATAAGCAGGTTAGTCCTTTTATATGTGTCAGTGCTGCATGTAAAACAAAATTAGATTTTTTTTCTTATAAATTATAAATTCATATTAAAAATGTTTAAATGACAGTTGCTCTCAGTCTGTAATCAAAACATATGTCTAGTAATGCTTGAGTTCTTTATGAACCTTGGTGAGGGTGCACCTCTGTGCATGTGTGTGTGTGTGTGTGTGTGTGTGTGTGTGTGTGTGTGTGTGTGTGTGTGTGTGTGTGTGTGTGTGTGTGTGTGTAATATTGAAACTGTGAGTCTTCGAAACCTGATTAGCAAGCTTGGATGAACAATTGATTAGATAAAAGCCCATGCCGAGAAGAGAAAGGCAGGTTTAGTCAATTCTCCAGTGACATGGAGACTTTGAACTAAAAGAAAAATTGTTATTCAAAGTAACTGTTTTGAGTGGGAAAACAATCTTTGCATCATTCTGCATCAGTCCTTACATAGCAAATCAACGAGAATTAGAGAATGAGAGTGTCAAACTTCTAATTTTCCATAAGTGCCTTACTGTAATAATTTAAATGCAAAAACAATCAGAGGAAAAGTTTGTGAGCCGTACGCACAATCTCACATAATTCTCTGGCTTATCTAAGCTTCATGGTGGCAAAAAACCTCCAAGACATGTCTAAATATGTAATTTCATTTAAGAAGCCTGAATTCCTTAAACCAATAAATCTCCAGGTTTAGCCAAACCATGCCTGACTTTCATGGTGCTTGAAATAGAAGCACGCTAAGAGCTGGATGAAACGAGAGGGCAAAACCAATAGGAGAGTAAGAGCATGTCAGAAGGAAAAACAGCACCACATTTTCCATTTCCCTCTACAAGTGAGAAAGCACATGAATTATGGATGTGAGCTAGCCAACAGCGTGAGAATTTGATCCCTGACCAGACAGCTCTTGGCTCCCTGTGGAGCTGCCCCCCTGCTGCTTCCTTTTCACATTGCCATCCATTCGACACGATGCACTCAGCGCTTAGCTCTTCAAGACAGATCACCTTCTTGTCTTCATAGGAATAGTGATTCAGCTCAAATGGGGTCAGTGCCTTGTCCTTAAACGAAAATATGCTTTTAACTGTTTCTCCTGGTGCTATTTTCACCTGTTACCTCAACCTCCATGAAGGTGGTGATGCATGGTACAATGTTGGATCCATAAGGCTGATACCGGAGACTCAATAAATGCTAGATGCAAGGTCCCCTGGGACATACAGTAAATTAATTAAGGCCACCTTGATAGAGGACTTGATATACAAGTGAAACACAGGCTTATACTTTACTAGAGTGAGACACACTCACACAAAACAAACCTTTAACTTAGACCTGCTTTAAAGTGAATGTTAATTATCATGAAAACAGTAACCTGGTAACTAATGAAAGTGAAGATAAAATTAAACTGAAAGCACTGAACATGGTAGGAGGGGACATAGATTTTTTTTTTTTTTTAAAGAACAAGAACAAAGAAGAACATTGTCAAACCTTTCCTAAAGCACAAATTCATAAATATGTAAAAGTAATGCATTATAATATCTTGGTAACTGCCTATCAAGTAGATTAAAACCCCAGAAGAAAAGCTTTATGGACTATGGGGGAGAGCCAGCATAATTTAAACTAAATTTTAAATTAGCTTTGAAATTTAGTACAACATAAATTCATTTACATAATTTACTAAACGAAGCTCATAATTTTGATTATAGCATCATCATAAATCAAGGTGGTTCATTCAACTTGTTAATGCATTCGCACACAAACTATGACCTTCAATACAGTAAATTACCTTGAGCCCAAACAAGTGTGTTCATTATCTATTCCTGTTGTTTTACTAATATAGCACTTCACTACCATCAAAGGCCTTAAAAACAAAAACGAAAAAAATAATTAATGTAATGAATATTCCTACAGCCACCTGACATACACTGATGCATCGACGCACTGGTCTGGCAGAACAAACCTCAGCCAGAGTAATGCTTAGTTTACAAATCCTGGTATAGCAGCGGTATCTTAACTTACATAAACTATTTAAACAAAGAGTGAATACTGAGTTTAACAAGTTACCTGACAAACCTAAAGATGAACTTCCAAACATAAGCAACATGAAATGTATGCTGCATGTTCTTGTCATTTATATGTGAGCTTTAGACATCCTGCTTAATACTTATCAAATTAACGGAGGACAGATGATAAGGCATTGTATTTGTGCAATGCAAATGAACCCAGTTAGTTCTAGTTTGCCGATGAGGGTTTTCATGAGATGGATCACAGCCTTAAGAATAGTGCACAGAGGCACTGCTTTTTAATTATCCCACTTATCAAGAGCATCGATATAGGACTCAATGAGCAGCTTTCATCTGCACGTCTCGGCCCAGCACTCGCTGGAGTTTGGAATCAACGGTTTATTAATGGTCTCATCTAAAAATGTGCAAAAGGTCTTTTACTCCTCTCTCCTTCAATAGGCATTGACTATAATTATTGAGTTGGTGCAGAAAAGAAAAAAAGAATGTTCGAAGAAGCTTCTCAATTACATTCCAACCACACCATAATCCAGGCAATAGCTGCAGTACTTTTGTTCAAAACTGGTTGTTTTATTCACAGTGGACAGCGGAGAGTTCACACCCCTGACCAGACACTTCATGGAAAAGATCTCATGAACTTCACATTATTCTCCCATGTCGTACAACTAAACAGTGAACACAAGACGTTTGATAATATATTAATATTACACAAATTACAGCTCATTATCATGACATTCTGCACATCTGCACAGCTTTCTGGAACACATACATTAGTACTGCATAGAATAATAAACTGTGCATGCCAGTTAGCATGCACATTTAAAAATCTCTCATTAATAGAGGGATGGATGTAGTCCAGATAAAATACATTTGTGCTATCTCCTGACACGTGAATACAGAAGCATTAAAATATGAAGTTCACATGAAGTTAAATACAAAGCAAAGTGCATAACAATAAATACATTTTAAGTGTGTGGCCTTGAGAGAAAACACTAAATATTAAAGTTATTGTGTCCATAAAAAAGAAACAAATAAATAAACAGCAGTCCATGGATGGAGCTGGTGTTCACTCTCTGGGTGAATTGTGTCAATAATTAAATCACATCTAATGCAATTACAGCGCGGCAGGTGCACTTCCATTAATAGCCTCATAACAACGCAGAGAAACATCAGGAGTTTTTATTTGCTCTTGTTACATCACAATACCAAACACACAGCTCTGCTTAGTTTGGAGCAAGATTTTCCCGAAACTTTCTATAATGGGAATCATTCTTCCTTAGTAATAAAGACCGGAACCCTGCCAAGGTGGTACCCAATCAAGTTCATCAGCTATGAACATCATGTATCACGGAAGCTCAGGTTTGTTTGAGCTTCAGCTCGAGTTCTCACTCCGCTGCGTCGCTCCGACGCGCCACATCGCAGCCGAGTGAAGCCCAGCAGCGGCGCGTCCAGAGCGGCGCGAGCACAGCGGCACTCCAGCTAACGGACAAGCGCACAATTTACTCACAGGTCTCCGGTGCACTCGTGTTTACTCACCGCTTAATCGCACGCGATCACCGCAGACAACGTGATGCGGGCTCAGTTTACAACAGCAACTTTCCTTCGGCGCTTGAACGCATCCTGCTCCGCTCCGCCATGTTCACTCCGGCCGACACACACACACACACACACACACGCACACAGCAAAGAAGGTGGTGTTGCGGGGAGGGCTCAGCTCTCTACAAAGATTCAACTTCAAAACACACACGGCACGGGCTTCGTTTTTCCTCATATTCGTTGTTTAACTCAGTTACACTGTCTTTTACAGTCACCTATATTGAATATGATAGTTGGTTATTAGGTTCATTGACCATGTGTGTGCTGTAGGTATACAGTTACTGTAGCTCATCTGTTGCTGTGCACACTTTGTCAACCACCCTACTTCCTCCATCAGTGGAAAATAAACACCACAAGGCCCCCACTGACCAGACACTATTTCTGTGACACTAACACTGATTGAGAATTGCTGATTTTGTGTGCATTTATTAGAAACAACTATCCAGGTAGCATACTTGGGCTAGTGTCAACCGTTCAGTTATGTCAGTGTTGGGCGAACAGACAAAAAATACCAAAAGGGCCAACAAAATTTCAGCAACCTTTAAGTGCACCTTGCCAGTGTTGTTCCTTTGTCACGTTGGGAACTTTGTATGGAGAAGACCAACATAGCCAGCCAAAATAGATACTGGGTCAATATCAGTCTAGCACCTTGGTTCTTTGTTAGTGTACCTTTCATGTACAGTTTGTGTTAGTTGTCCTCTAGCCTTTTAATAGTGTCAGTCACCGACTACAGCACCGCTGTTGCCTTTATAGTTCTAGTTAGTGGAATATTTACAATCAGCAGTGTGACTGCTTAAAAATCTCAGCAACTCTGCTGCACCCCATACACTCATACCATCGACTTTTGTTAAAAAATAATAATAAATTGACTTCATCTTAACTTTAGGAGTATACCAGATATTTCTAATTTAAGGTGACTCTAAATGGTGAAATGCTCCAATATAAGTTTGAAAGAGGTAGTGGAGGAGGTTAAGGAGAAGGAGACTCCACCTCCTCAACCTCCTCAACCTCCTCCTCCTTCATCTCCTCCACTTGTTCAAACCCATAGTTGAGTGGCTCATACTTCAGTCACTTTAAAGAGGTAATGCTTCAGATCACTTCTTTGACTTTATCAGCTTCCTGGAGGAGATTGAGGAGGCATTTTAATGCTCCCTACCCTAACATATGTATGTATATATATACTTAAGCGATGAAGGAAGAATGAAAGACTTGGTTGAAAATTTGATAAATCATCCAAACAAACCTTTGGTCATTAAAAGGCAATCTGATCTAGGACATCCTCTGTGTGTTATAATAATGTTATATATTTTAAAGCACAATGCCACCATGATGTAGATAACAATAAAGACATAGACCTCTGAGACACACTGTTCAGTCAAATGTAAAATCACAGCGGTTCCAAAGTCATTATCTCATATCCCGTTTGGCATATGATCGATAAAGGTCCTGATAAAGGTTGTAATACAGTCCAACAACTGAATTTAGAATTTATGTTGCAAATAAAACTTTTTGGTGGGGAGTAATTAAAAAATAAAAAGATTAAAAGAAAAAAAGCATTGAAAGATAAATATTAAAGTGTCAGGGTATGTTATTTTACTAGAGAGGAAAATAGAAAAAAAAATTGGAGAAAGATCACAAAATCTTTTTTTGGAACCCATCCAGCTCAAAGTGCAATGTGTTGTGCATACTCTTCAATGCTTTGCACATACTTTTATGTAGATTAGGGTTGTATAAAGTGTTTTTTTGAGTTATCGTAGCCTTCCTGCATGAACCAGTCTGGCCATTCTCTTCTGAACTCTGTCATCAATAGGGTGTTTTTACCTGCAGAACTGGCACTCACTTTTTGTTTTTTGATTTTATGTTTTTTGACTGTTCTGTATAAACTCTAGAGAGTGTTGTGCATGAAAATCCCAGGAAATCTTCTGAAGCACATTTTCTTAAATATATGTGGCGTTACCATCTGTCATGGTCCTACCATCTGTCAAAGGGGTGCTGAACTGCACTTCCCATCAGCCCCAGCATGTCACATGGCCTAACCACTAACACCTGCGTCTCGTTTCATGCTGATTAGCACCTCTATATAAGTTCTAGCTGGTCAGCGCCTTTATAGCAAGCATTTATTGTTGTGTTTGTGGGTTGCTGTGTGTACTATAGTCCCGTTCATAGTCTGCATCCTAACCCTTATCTTAAACAGTTATAATATAATCATGAGTTTATAGCGCCCTCTTTCTCTAAGGTTGTTTATTGACAGGTACAATAGGCTATAACACTTTGTGCTTTGGTGTGTTCAAGATTTATAGGGAAAAAGTCGTTTGTAATTTTAAATCTTACATCTTCTTATGTACCATGTACTGGGATATTTCTGTGTTGGAACTATACTTAACATCATGTGCTGCGTCTGCATTTATCTCTTGCATTCAATGATGTCACTCACAGAAAGATTTTAGTGACAGAGGGAAGGGAAAAACCTGAGAATAAAAAAAACATGTAGGAGTTGTAATTCTGAATTAGGCAGCACATAGGCATGGTAGCTATTGTTGGTGAGTTTGAGGGTCCTGTTTCTAATAAAAGATCTTTACGTTACATCTTGGGTATACCCCCAACAGTGGTAGGGACAGCTCCCTGCTACCCCCTGCAACTAGACCTTTGGTTAGATGTTTCTTCCCCAACACTTCTCCATGGCCCTCACCCAGCCCCAAAAGCGCTTTTCTTGGCCTCTTCACCCAGGTCTTTCAGGGCATTCCACTGGTTTGCTCCATTTACTCCCATATCCCTCAGGAGGCAAACAGTCGATGTTCCAACAAAGCCATGGGATCCTACTTCTACTGGGTAGATGATGGTTCTCCAGCCTGCCTCCTTACACCCAGCAACAAGACCTGAGTACTTCAGCCTCTTGCTCTCGAAAGCAGATTTTATTCCTTCCATGTCCCCAATCCTGGAGGTGTGAGGCAAATATACTAACCACTATGCCGTGGTGTCCCTTAACCCTGATCCAATATTGGAATAATGTAGGATTTTGCACAAAGATCTTGAGGACAAAGTAAAGTCAGAGTTCTGGCTGCATAATATTGACTTCCTTTATGCTCTTTGGCTCGTACCAGGAATTGTCCATCTCTCAGTATAAACAACCTTATTGAGAGTAAATCAGTCACCAAGAAACCGGTTTGTGGATATCTCCTTTCCAACAGAATGTAGTCATACATTTGCAGGGTACAGTGAAATTCCAGTGGTACACCAACACTCCTGTGTAGATGGCTCGTTGGTCTAGTGGTATGATTCTTGCTTCGGGTGTGAGAGGTCCTGGGTTCAAATCCCAGACGAGCCCTTTTTTTTTACAGTGAATTGTTTGGATGGATAAGACTAATGGAACCCTGACCCTGCTGGCGACTTGATTCAAGGTCCAAAGGTCCAAAAAGGTTCAAATCCCACATGAGCCCTTGCTTTTCTGTGAACTTGACCTTCTATAACCAATGGCCATTTTACTATCACTGTTTGTCGAATGCTATCTTGTGACATCAACAGTCCTTTTTCAGGGAATGCTCTGTCCAGGAGAAATCATTTTCAACCCTCGTCCAATATAGGAAAAATCTTGTACACTGATAATGAGGACAAAGTAAAGTCAGAGTTCGTGGTGCTTAATATTGACTTCCTTTGTGTTCTTTGGCTCATACCAGGAATTGTCCATCTCTCAGTACAAAAAAAACCCTCATTGACACTAAATCAGTCACCAAGAACCCTGTTTGTAGTTATCTCTTTTCCAACAGAATGTAAACATATATTTGCAGGTTACAGTAGGGCAGCAGTAGGTACATACAGTTGGCTCGTTGGTCTCAGGGTACGATTCTTGCTTCGGGTGAAAGGGGTCCTGGCTTCAAATCCCAAATGAGCCCACTTTTTTAAATGGTGAACAGTTTGGGTGGAAAAGACTAATGGAACCCTGGCACACTAGGTGGCGCAACCCACTATTCACGCGCACTGATTAAACTGCACTTTTTAATGCATAACTAACTGATTGTATCCGTAAAAGGACAGTTGGATGGAAAATAACTTTTTTCCATTCACTATCACTTTTTTCGATAACAGAAATGCACAAAAAGTGGATGGAAAAAGTGGCAAATGATAACAAGAACACAACATCCATTCTCTTCTCTCTTCTGGAATACTGTTCTTCAGTGTTTACACTGGTTTTCAAAACAGCTTTCTGTGCTATATAGCGTCATCTATCTCGCCCTACTGCGCAACAGCAGCATATCCGGATACATGATCTAAAGCTCAAATCTCATTGGACCCCCCATCCCTCGCTGAGTGGCAGGAAAACAAATTGAAATACTAGATGGAAAAAAAATGTGGCTTTGTCGTGCTGCGAATGATCGCGTTCAGTGTGGATAGCTCCACAAGGATCTACTATTTCGATCCAACAGTGTCATCGCGTTAAACCTTCACGTCGATTATTCGCGTTCAGTGTGAAAGGACCTTAAGTCGCCTGGCCCCGCCGTTAAAGGAGGCTTTTTGTCTCTGAATGTAGGTGTGGGTACAAATGCAAATAAATCAAAAGTAGTTTTAAATGATTCAACAACAACAATACATTTCTTTACATGTACAGCTGTCACACTGTTAACTCATACTATAATACAACTACAAGCAGTCTTTTTAATTTAATCCAAGCAAGAAACACTGCAAAAATGCAACAAGAAGAAATTTATTTTGACACCTGTCACACATAAAATATATTTTTTTTACAGAGCTAGCAGAAATTTCACAGAAGACTGGATGATTTGTTCATCACATACAAACAAATGATTGTATGACATGCAACTGACATCATCGCCCCATCGTGATACGATGCTAATGGCCCTTTATAACACTTTCAAGGCCTAGTGATGGTCAACACGCTCCTGGAGGCCAGATCACAAACACATGGCATATTTTGATTAGAGTAGGCACCAGCATTAAACTGAGGACACGAAATCACTCAAATTTACACAGTTCTCTTACTTAAAGACATGATATCTAATCTTAAATATTGTTTAAATGGTGCGGCAATACACAGGCCTACAGAGACAAAAGTCTTGAAATTTTGGTCAGGTATAATTTATTTTGCAGAGTGGTAGAACTTATTTTTAATGACCAATCTGTAAAATAATCTTACCTTTATACTAAGGCAGATTTAACAATTAGCATTTTTATGTTAATGGATTTATGCGGCATCTGTTGTTAAATTACAGTTTAAGGCCATAAATCTATGTATATAATGGTATAGGTTTCAAATGTGCCCATGGGAAAATCTCATCCTTATGGATGTACAAGAGGAAAAATGTAACACAACACTGACTTTACATTTAATCATTTGTAAGAAATATTATACCTGCTCTCTGACATTTGTCCTAATGGAAATATTTACAGAGATCCTTGTCAAATTCACCAAACATTAATTACCAATCAAAGAAATGCTTGTGTATCTAAGACAATGTCACTCAAATCCTTATTTACAGTAAATATGGAGCCAATTATAAGTAGTGATATTTTACAAAGCCCTTCGTACTCATGTCCCCCCCCCCAATTTATGTAAATGCAAAAAAGTGCCATGTCACTGCAACAACTTTTAGCAAAATCTTGTGCCTTAATTTAATTTTGTATTCACAGATAATTTTTCTAATCTTAAAAGCAAAGCACACTCTATAAGACTAAGACATTACATGACCTACCATATAGCTGAAATCCAATCCTGTAGAAAACACAATATTGCCACCCACTGGATGAATAATGCACAATCTATACAGATAAACAGTAATATCATGGCATGTGACAAAATAAAGAGATTCTACCTACACCAAAAAATTAACATTTTCCCAATTTCTTTACATTTAGCACATGAACACTTACAGGTTGAAGGCAATACTGAAACTGAGAAATTGTGTGATAAAATAAACAAACAAACTACAATTTCTGCCCTAACAGGTGAAGTGCCATTTGGAATGTCATCATTCTATCACAAACAAAAGCATATATACCACATAAATAAAGTATGGCTATTCCCTATTAAAGTTAAAACACACTTTCTACTGTCTAAGAAAGTAATACATTACATGTATTTTATACTGAGTTGTTTCTGAGAGCTTTTAGGAATGAAATACAATGTGTCAATCCCAGATTATGTGTTGTTTTCACTTCATTAACATTATTTGACCTTTAGTGGATGTCTAATGCTTGTTTCTGAACCACTTAAGATGGCATAATAGCTTTTTTTAACTTCATTGCTTATAATAAACAACCTACACATTTAATGGTCAGTCTAGTAAACAAAAGAATGTCACAACACTGATTGTAATCTTAATGATTATTAAAGAAGGAATGAATAATCATAAACTATAAATCTACATTTTCGAATGGGTTAACAGTAATCATCAGCCAAAGGGTTAAGAAAAAGATTTACTTTTGTCAGTACAGGAGAGACATATCCACAGAAAGAAATAAACCAGCTCACAGTGAGCTGTGGCGCATTATCTATCATGCAGAGGAATTGGTGGCTGCACTGAATGGCTTTTGAATATAATATACACATTAACATGCACTGCAGCCTCCGGCCGGCACAACAACATAGAAATAAAAAACACCTATCCCTCAAATTCCACATCACATCACTCAATATGACCTTGGATTTCCAGAGTGTTAAACCTAAAGACTAAATGTTAAGGACCAAGATCTCTAAATGCTAAGGATCAATGCCAGGCAAGAAGAGATAAGACAGGATAGAACAGAATAGGATCCAGGGATATTGCAGAGTGCAGTATAGAGCAATACATGGTGCGCAATGCTGTCTGGCTCTTCTTTCCCTTGTCTAGAGTCTGGTGATTTTTGTCAGGTCGTAGTTCAGTGTTGGGGAGGAGCCCTGCTGTGTGTCACCTGCTCGATCCAGGGGAGATAGCGGCTGACCCGTGCATACACGCCTGGGTAGGATGGGTCACCGCAGCCCTGACCCCAGGAGATGACACCTGTGAGCACCCAGCGGCCCGACTCACCCTGACACACCAGAGGACCACCGCTGTCCCCCAGACAACTGTCAGCATGTCGATGTGATTCAGGGGTCATGCTGCCAGCACAGAGCATGCTATGACTGGTGAAGTGCTCACCATATCGCTTCCTACACTGCCATGAGGGGAGGAGAGGAACCCAGGCCTGTAGCAGGGTATGAGGGCGATTAGTGTCTGAGAGAGAAAGAGAAGAAATACTGTTAAATTTGGACTTTACAATGGTGAAAAGTGTTTCTAATCCTAAAACAATCATATCATTTTAAAGATGCCATAGAAAAAACTTATTTATTCATTCATCTTCAACCAATTATTGGAACACCAGGCACAAGGAATAATACACCCTGAATGAGACACCAGTCCTTCAATTTAGCATAGCCATTCCAGCATGTTTTTGGAGGTGGGCAGAAACCCACGGGAATGGCGAAAGGAGAATATGCAAGACTCCACACAGACAGTAACTCAAGCTCAGGATCAAACCCAGGAGTTGTATGGTATCAATGCTTCCTGCTACACCATCAGGCCGAAAAACTGACGTACAATATTGCTTTGCAATGTATTTTTACATTTACATTCATTTGACTGATGCTTTTATCCAAAGCAACTTACAATTGAGCCACTGAGGGTTAAGGGTCCTGCTCAAGGATTCTAAAAAAATTAGATCCATTTGTAATTGTCATGATTAGTAAATCAGACATATGCCATGTTATCTCGTATTCATTAAGTGATCAAGCTGCCACTGCTGGGCCCTTGAGCAAGGCCTTTAACCCTCAACTGCTCAGCTGTATAAATGAGATAAATAAAAGTCCCTCTGGATAAGGGCGTCTGCCAAAATGGCATAAATGTAAATGTAAAAAGATTGGGGCCCAGCTCATCTGTCCCGTTTTCCTTAAGAGAAAAATAACAAGGCATAAACAGTTTTAACAAAAGAGGAAAGGAAAGACTTACATTATTTTTAATTGCAATTTGTCTCACACCCAGCCAGGAGTTTAAAAAAATGACAAACTGATTCTCATATACTGTATGGTGAAAGCAGAGTGAAGCATATCTCACCTGACATGCCCCAGCCACTGATGACACATGAAGCAGGTCTCTTGCCCCACTTACTGCCAGGTGCAGGCAGACAAGCTGCATTAGTGTGAGGGTTGAAGGACACACACTTCCCCTCAGCTCCCTTAAGCCGAATCAAAGCAACATCATGCTCCCAGCTCTCACTGCTGTACTTCTTGTGCACCTCCACATGATCCGGAGTGAGCACACGCTCAAAGTCATCCAGCTCCTCGGTGTGATAGTCACCCAGCTTCACCACATACCGAGATGCGTCAGAGCCAAACCTGGGAAAGAAAAGAAATGGATGGAGACAGGCAGAGAGAGAGAGAGAGAGAGAGAGAGAGAGAGAGAGAGAATCTTAACCAAATTTACACTTAATTTTATTTACACTCCAGTTTTGGTTGTCAAATGTGGTTTTTATAGACAATTTACATTTATACTAACCATTTACACAGAGTAAAATTAATCTCTTGAAGTGCTTTGACCAATTTCAACAATTTAAATCCACATGTCATAAATAATTCCAGTGAAGTAAATTTAGTAGTATTTAGTAGATTTCCTTTTTATTGGTTCATTATAGAAACATTAGAAATTAGAATTTGAATTTGTTTCATGTAAATTAGATGTATATGAGGGTAAACTGCACAGAGGTGGGAAGAGAAGTAAAAAAAACAACAACAACATGTACAAGTAAAATAATTACTCAATTAACAGTATAAGTAATAATGTTAATAATTACTTGAGTAAGAGTAATAAAGTATGCAATAAGAAGATTACTCAAGTAGAATGTTACTAGTTACTTTGTATCTGATTAAAATGAAGGAAAAAACCGTAAGTAACACATCTCCTTGAAAGTCTGTCTGTATTCCCAACAGCTGACTTACTTAATTTTCACAACATTTTAACGTCACAACCTTGTCAGTAACTACATTTAAACAAGACAACAGAAAACAAAAGTATAGACTATGGAACATAACAGAAGAGAAAGTGTGTGTAGAGAGAGAGTGAGTGTTTGTGTGTGTTATTATGTCTGTGTGGGTGTGTGTGTCCTGCCTCGTCTTTTCCACCTTCCGCCAATTCCAGGACTGGGCCGTTAAAGAGGTGAGTGGTAGTGGGTAGTGGGTTACATCATCAAGTCACAGCTCGTTTTGTTTTAAGGAAGTTTTATGAATTGATACAAATTTGCATACTGTACAAAGTATATTTAAATTTGTTCTCATTTCTACACAACCTTGATGAATAGGGACCAATGTCTATTGTTAAAAGTGCTATACTCTTAACTGGCAGTTTAATAACTATGGCCAAAATAGCAGAGGATTTCAAAGGAGTTTGGGTACAGAGCCTATTATGATAAAGGTGTATTGTGGGAAAGAAATATGCAGCCACAATTTAAAGTTTTAAACCACATTTGGGATTTGAGCCAAAAATGTGAACATGTGCAACAAAGCAAAACCTAATGTTTCTCCTCAAGATGTCTACTGAGTACTGTGTATTTGCAACTAGCTGAAATATCAACTCTGTCACACATTTTTTATAGTCCATGCAGTGTGGGGTAAATGCAAACCAGGAATTTATCCATGAATTCTGCAGACCTCATTCACACTTTGTGTCATATGCAGGATAGCTGAAACTTAAGCTAACACAGCTTGTGTCCAGCAGGTGTCACTCTCACCGTTTGAAACAGTGTGCTGCAGTGAGAATCCAGCAGGAGTTGATGAGAGTGGCTCCACATAAGGGTTGCGATCCTCTTGACTGAGATCTGAGCCACAGTGATGCCTGCCATGGCCAGTCTCCCCTGACAACATACCGATAAAACAACAAAGATGGGTTAATAAAATAAGCAGCATTGAAACCACTTAAAAATGAAGCCAGCAAAAACAACAATGCATATGTGCTCAATCACTTGAGAGACTTGTTCCCGCCAACAATCCTCTTGCTGCGTCTTTCAGCCCCTCCCCTCATGCCGCAGGTATGGGTCCCCACTATAGCGATGTCTGCCTCTGGCTCTGGAACATATCCACACACCACACCCGCATCCTGGCCATGCTTACACACATGGCTGTCTGGCCGTTTAGCAGGACATTCTCCCAGGGAAGACTCCTTGCCTGTGCACCTCACATTCGCCAAATGGATCTGGCCTTTCCCAGAGCCAAAGTAGCCCATTGGCCGAGCCTTAGACACCCCACTGCAACAGGAGAAAGCAAGACAGGTTGAATTCAGGAATGAAGTTATATGTATTGACAATTGCAGGCCTGAAACAGCACATTACAGACATCCAAAACAGCCAAATATGTCTCTAATCACATAAGCAGTTTTTATTCTACTATGCACATATGCACTCGTGATAATCTGATCAACGAAAAGCTGATCCTTACGTGAACCCAAGCTGTCTACAGACGACACCAGCATTGACATCATTCCATCCGTGATCACAGACACTGCCCCACTCTCCATTCAAGAATATCTCCACTCTGCCCTCCTTCCTGCCGTCCCCACCTGCTAGCCGCACCAGAGGACCTGAGAGCGCCATAACCCAATCAGGAGTCGCACAGAAGAAAATGGCTCTTATATCAACCAGTTTATTTTCTCCTTGAGAGCACAGTCCTATAAGCCCCATAAGACTTTGTGGGATATGAAGTGAGATGCAGAGCAAAACAAAGTGCAATCATGAACTAGGGGAAAAAAATATTTGAATTAAGAAATTCTGAGAGCGCCTCCAAGCAGTTTCCTTCCAGATGAAGCCTGCATTTTCCCACATATTTTGCAAAAAAAAGTTATGCCTATTGCTGTACAACAGTAAATCTGATGAAAATAGATTAAAGTGGGGATGCTTAGCTGAAATGTTAATGATGGGGAAAAAACAAATGTCCCAAAGATCTGATGAAGGAGTAGGGGTGAATGATTGTAAAAACTGCAAATGACAATGTTGTGACAGTGAAATGTCAGCCAGAAGGCTGTGATCCTGAAGGACTACAAATTGCTTTATTGAAATTCAAATAGAAATCTTTACTGACAGCAGAACGTATGATACAGGAATGTATTTACTCTGCCCTTTGGGCTGCAGTCAACAAGTGACCTTTAGATCCATACTGAATTGAAATGGTGGACAGAAAGGTGCAAATACTGATATCTATCAGCCAAACATTTTCTCCCACCCCCTTCCACACACACACACACACACACACACACACACAGAGATGAAATGAATGAATGCTTAGCTTACAGACTGTATGACTGATTTACTGTCAGCAACCAACCTGTTGTTTCTGGGGCAAGTGGAACGTCGTTAGTTTCTGCTCTATGGCACTGTATGCCAACGTCCTCGCTGTGAGAGCAGTCATGTCGACCCCACACACTGTGTTTGCACTCCAACAGTGAGGACTCAGTTCCCTCACACTGCACATCATCCATCAGGATCAGGCCTGTTCCCTCACCAAATGCCCCAGCAGGAGCCACCTCTGCACTTCCCCTGCGTACACACACACACACACACACCTTTTACATTACTGAAAACTATTATATAACACTATTATATTAACAAAAGTGTTAAATTTATTAACCAGGATTCATTGCACTCTCTTTATACTTTAGCTAAAAAATTCAATGAGGGACAGTTAGTGTTTGCTCATTTTCCTTATGCTAACTGTCCCCTACTGGCTTTCATTAATTATTAACAATGAAAGCATAATTTATTTGACAGCAATCTTGCTAATATCTCAAAATGTTTTCTTTCTATATTGAGAATTCATCCTATTAAAAATAATTTGAATAATAATAATTTTTAAAACTAGGGGTCTGTTTGGGGCCTAATACCCCAGTATAGTGATGGGGACACAATACTGTAAAAACAACACTGTCTTTCGGATGAGATGTTAAACCGAGGTCTTGACTCTCTGTGGTCATTAAAAATCCCAGAACACTTATATTAAAAGAGTAGGGGTATAACCCCGGTGTCCTGGCAAGATTCCCCCATTGGCCCTTCTCTATCATGGCCCCCCAATGATCCCCATTTCTGAATTGGCTACATCACTCTCTCCTTTCCACTAATAGCTGGTGTATGGTGGGTGTTCTGGATTAAAACCTAAACCAAATAAATCATTTAATATGGATCTAATATTAAAAAGACTTGAATTTATGGTAATAGATTTTACTGTAAATATTCTTAACACGTTTCACCAATTGCACCACTCTCCAATTTGTAGTACACTTGAATGAAGGGCTGTGACAGAATGTACTAAGTGTGTCGACTGTAACAGATTATTGCTCAAACCATCCATAGTAATAATGTCTGCATTCAAAATTAGTACCTAAATCCCAGCTGTCTGCACACCACCTGTGCATGATGCTCAGTCCAGTTGTCATCACAGACTGTGCCCCAGTCTCCAGAATGATACACCTCCAGACGGCCCTCCCACGGGTTGTCTCCATCTACCAGTCTCACCACTCCATCTGTAACACACACTAATCCAGCAGACGGTTCCACCTCCACTGCTGTTCTCTAGAGTACCTAACCAAATAAAAACCTACATTGTGCCTAACCAAATAAAAACCTACAATCTTCAATACTTATTAATGTTCACATGCCTTTTTTTGTCCAAAGGTTGTTCATTTTGCAAAAAAAAAAAAATAATAATAATATGCATAAATGACAATTTTACCAGCAGTCATTATATCATTCCACTCTGTCTTCAAAGCTCTTTACATGTAAAGGGGCAACATTTAACTTTAGGGTGTAGTTAGAGCTACATGACATCTACAAAAACACTTTATTTCAAAAAGTTTATTCCACTAGACATAAAAAAAAAATGAAGAAAAAAAAACGTTTTATGTCAATTTGGCATAACACCTAGGTCAAGATTCTTGTTGGCATACATTTTCATGACACTTTTATGGGTTAATTTACATCAAAACATAATGATTGCTAACTCAGTCTAGTTCTGGTTTGTCAATGATGTGGCAACGCTTGTTAAGTAAGAAAACATTCCAAAGAAGCTCTACAGTATCTGTACAGTATAATACTGTTCCATAGTGAAGGTTTTGATCAACTGAGCAATGTTGCATAAAGCAAAGCCTTTATGAATGGTCTGGTAGATTATATCAGTTATCAGAAATGGCGTATGAAGGTGTTATATAACCCTATAAGCACATCCCTGAAGTTTTTTTGATTTATTTATTTTATTTCTTAAACCAGAAAATACATATTTAGGCAGATACAAAGTTTTCAAATGCAAAATTGTCATTCAGAACACCAAAGAAATATAAAATGTCACAATAAAAGAACAAATGAATCTCTGTGGCACATTTTAAGAACCTTGTATTTTTAGTATTCTAGCCTTGTATTTTTATTTTTTTTATGTCTTTGAACTATATACAGGTATGGGTATGCAAACATTTTCTTGCAGCGCTCCATTCTGATTTGAAATCATGTTCGAGTTGACCTTTTAATAAATATAAAATACTCATAAATGGCCAAAACATTTGAAGCTGTGCATGGCATTGTTAAAGGAACTTTAGTGTGATCTAAATGATCTTATTATTGAAAATGTAATGTATTTATTGTCATTTTATATTGCATATTTATTTCATGTTTACTGATTTTATAGACTCCAAATAAAAGGTTTGTCATGTTTTGTGAATTTCCTTCACAAAACAATTGATAATTAAAAATATATGAACATGTGAACACATTAGAAATAAAGAGTGGTTGACAAAGTGTGCATAGCTTCAGTCAGTAATTGTATACCTACAAAGTCAACACATGGTTAATGAACCTAATAACAAACTCTATCATATTCAATATACGTGACTGTAAAAGATAGTGTAGCTAAGTTAAACAATGAATAAGTGAGAGAATGTGTGTGTGTGTGTGTGTGTGTGTGTGTGTGCGCATTCTAACCGGTATAAGGGTTGCACGACACTCCAGCATCCTCCATGTGGTCACAGTTGTGTTGTTCCCAGCCACTGTGAGGGCACTCATCCAGTGAGAGCTCATTCCCTGTGCACTGCACAGCATCCAGCTGGATCGGTCCTCTGCCCTGTCCAAAATGAGCCCATGACCAGGCCTTCGGAATGCCCCTGAGAAATAAACACCACAAATAAATATAAACAGATGATAGGGTTAACATTCTTAATATGAACCCAAAATGGGCATTAAGTATAAAGCATACATTCTAAACAATATGCTGTTTAAGGTGCCATCAGCTAACAAAATTTAGAGCACTAATTTTACTCAGTGTCTCTGTGCCATCTAAAAGCACTGTACAACTGCTACAACAAAGCCAAGCATGATATACCACAGCATGATATCAATTATTCAGTCACATGGTACTTTCTCAGATGTTCAAACACACACACACACACACACACACACACACACAGACACACTGAAAAAAGGGAGCACTTGCAGGGAAAAATCTCCAAAGTCCTTCTGAGTTCTGAGTGCTGTGAAGGTCATAAGCAGTGCTTCAGTGGTGGATTTTTAAGACTCTTTCCAAAAAAGCAGTTAAAGGTCCACATACTGTTGTTGTTCTCACAGGAACCGAAACATAATGGGTAATGTACTGCATCTAATGTGAGCACCTGAACTCACCCGAGTCCAAGCTGTCTGCAAACAACCTCAGCATCCATGTCGTCCCACTGGTCATCACATATGGTTCCCCAGAGGCCATTGTGATAAATCTCCACCCTCCCCTCAAAGTCCTCCTCCCCTCCCAGCAGTCTGAGAGGGGGGCCAGTACCTGGTTTCAAAAGTAAAATGTGCTACCATCAGCACTCAGTAACATGGTGATATAAGATTCAAGCATTTATAGTCTGATTTCTGACAATTCTGAAGACATAAACCCTTACAGGTCATTTTAATGGCCTGTCTGTTAAACCAGTGATAAGGTCTTATTTTCACTTCTGTGCCTAACAAGCATGTTTCACTAACAAGCATAGGCGGTAATAATCAAGTATATCTGTCTCCATGTCCTCACAACAGGTAGTCAGGTATTCATAATCCAGTGCTTGGCAATCATTACATTGTCTGTCTGTCTGTCTGTCTGTCAATTGATCGATTGATCTATCTATCTATCTATCTATCTATCTATCTATCTATCTATCTATCTATCTATCTATCTATCTATCTACCTATCTATCTCTCTATCTATCTCACACTCTAAGTACATCATCTAGTATTTCTTGGGTCTCATTCTCTTTTCATATTATACCTTTATTTTTCCTTTAACATCTCTATTATTTCACTGCTGAATAACTAAAACAACTGTTTATTTGTTATTTAAGCACAAAGAGCACTGTCTTATTATTAATCCTCTCCTCCACCTACTTCTTGTCCTTCTTTCCATGTTTCTCCCTCCTTCTACCCAGATGCACACACTTTTAGCACTCACTCAAAACAAAGCTCTTCTTGTAAGTATTTGTATGTAGGAGGCTGCTTTGTGCCTGTCACTCAAAAGATCACAGCATCAGGAATCTCACTGAAAACCTCCTGACCTTCAGGTGGGGCACACAACACCCCAGCTTCGTTGCCATGGTTACAGTCGTTGGTTACAAACTTCCTGCTCCGGCACTCCAGGAGAGAGCTTTCGTTGCCACGGCAGCCAAGGCGCGTGTAGTGGAAGAGGCCAGAACCAGGACCAAAGTAGGAGTGCTGAAGCGCAGTGCCAATCTCACTGAAGGTATAAAAACATGATGCATACACAGGGACATCAAGAACATACACTAAATACATATGCGTTTATTCCTACTTCCCATGCATACAGTAAGGGAATGGCAGTGAAGAAATGCACAGAGAATCTGAAATATCCACAATACCATCTCATAAACACTGATACTAAAACTAATCAGAGATTATATTAATTTAGCCATCATACCCCAGACCAAGCTGCCTGCAGACCACACTGGCATCTCGGTCAGTCCAGTGAGTGTCACACACCGATCCCCACTGGCCATTCAAGTACACCTCAAGACGACCGCTCTTAGAAGAGGAGCCCCCCACCAGCCTGACTGCTCCTAAACATACATAGAAGAGAGAGAGAGAGAGAGAGAGAGAGAGAGAGAGAGAGAGAGAGAGAGAGAGAGAGAGTATTCAAACATTTATGTGTCTGACAATAAATAAAAATGACTCATGCACTTGTCCTATAACACGGTCACTCCATTAACACCCTTGACTAACTTATTAAACAGCACTTCTGAAATTGTCACAGATTTGCTTATTTGCCAAAAAAAAATAGTGCATATCTCAACAGCAGTTCAGTTTGCATTGTTTTGCATTATGAAGCCTTTCTATTCTGTTAAGTTCTTGTGAAGAGCAGATGTAGACTTATTTAATATTTTAGTTGATAAGGTGAAATATGTACTGGATCTAGGCTAGTGAAATATAAGCCTACAGTGAAATGTCAAATCGAACACTTAGCAAATAATCTTAATAGAAAAGATTATTGTGGAAATGATTAAATGATTATAATGGTATGTATAATGGTATCTCCTGAACTCGTCAGCACTCAGACATGTTCAAACACTTTGAGCAGGAGCAGATCGACAGAAAATGTCAGCCATGTGATTTTAGACAACTGATTTGTAAAAGGATTATAAAAAAATGTACTGGTATGTTTTCTACTGTTTACTCTGTATTGTCACCTAAAATCCACCATCCAAAACTGGTGGCGCGGTTGTTAAGCAGTTCCCCACTGTGTCAAGCCTGAAACGGTGGAAATGCTTTATTGGGTATCGGTTTTGGACGATTAAATTGCTAATCATTATGTTTTTTAATGGTAATTTGCAAGTAGGGAAATTCAATATCATACAAGTCTGCAGATTTCATTTCAGTCATTTTATTACTTTGGTAATTAGGCTGTGAGACACTGTATTGTTGGCTGCAGGTAAACTGCTAGAGAGCAATAAACAATAAATGTTAGTTAAACTTGTTCATAAACACTGAAATGAAAACATTCAAAATATATTATAATAATGTATACAAAAATTGTATTACTCATAGATGTTTAACAATATCTATAAGAAGTTAAATCTTTGTGGAAAAGTTAAATACAGACCATGCACACAGACAGGTTTGAAAATGAATAATATGATTGAACTGAAACAACAACAACATAAACACCCAGAATGAGGTTTACTTATGATTTTAATTAATATAATTTATTGTCAAAAGAGAGATTTTGTCTATTTGCTTGATTTTTGTTAAATATTGTGATTTATGTTTCTACAGAGTCTGTGTTTTACTGTTTCTATTTCTACTATTAGGTAGTACTGATATTTCTGGGAAGTGCCTGTAGATGAAGGGCATATGGAAATGAATATCACTGTATCATTATGATAGAATGGTGATGGTGATGGAGTAGGACGGTCTGTCTTACCCTGGTGGCAGTCACAGTAAGCCCAGCCAATAGCACCGGAGCTCTGTCTGAAAAAGCACCAGGGGTTGGATTCACGGTCGGGGTTTCTGCAGTAATTGTGCTCTCCCAGGCCACGGCCAGGGTATTGCTGCACATAATCAGGAAACTCTGTCCACTTCAGGCATGGTGACCCTGAATCCGTCTGAGACACTGTGCCATTGTAATAGCCCAACTCAGTAAAACCTTCCGAACAGGAGAGAGGGACTGCAAAATAATGAAGAAAACCAGAGGTTGGTTGTATAGTGTAATTCTTGCATGTGAACTAACTAAAGAGACACATACAGGATATTTCTGGAATCCATTAAGCATAAGGCAAATTTAAATTTAAAGGTTGTGTTTATATAAGACACGGCTGCGTGATGGTACAGCAGGTAGCAACAATGTCATGATTTTGAGCTCAGGTTACTGTCTGTCCAGAGTTTCTCATGTTCTCAAAGCATTCACATGTGTTTCCCCTGGATTCTCAGTTTTTTCCCACTTTCCAAAAACATGCATGTGTGGGAAATGTACGTGTAGGTGCAAATATTTGTGTGTATTAGTGCCCTGCAATGAATTGGCATCTCAGATGTATTCCCTCCTTGCGCCTACAGGATAGGATCCAGATGCACCATGACCCTGACCAGGATAAAGTGGTTACTGAAGATGAATGAATAAACATGTGATATAGGATGCAGGGTGTCTGAAAAGCCTGAAAATGGGAACATGTTGAAGAAATATGTTGATAAAAATATGTTGAGCAAAATCCGCAAAAAACATGGTACAGCAGCTGAAAATGCATAGAGCATATGTAGAGCTCTTATGTATATATAGCTTTACCTTGCATATTAATTACACAAATTCATTAATATAGGAAACTAGACTTTAAGTCAGGAATAATCTCAGCAATAAGAAGAGGAAGAGAGGCTTTTTGTGTAAAGTTACACAAGTCCAAGTCTAGCAGGTTTCATGGCCAACAGCATATTGGAAGAGATGCATGCACCACAGCACTGCTGTGTTTATCTCCCATGAACACTTGCCTTGGCTCTCATGTCTTCTCAAAACCCATTCTGCATTCTGAATTTTCAGCCCCAAACTTGGAGAGGGAAGAGAGGACTGGGCTGTTCTCCTGCTTTGCTCACAGCAAAGAAGACCAGGATTACAGAAGGATCTGGTCCAGAATGTTCCAGAAATGGGGCCATTTTCAAATCATCAAGATGGTGGAAGAGTGTTCCGACTAACCTTAACAGGCACATGGAATGTTTTCCTGATAAGTAGGTCACTGGGCAAAGAAGAATCAGGTTAGTAAAATGGACTGAGAATAGTTGACTTTGAGGTTATTTAACTGAATTGTATTACCTGACCACTGTGTATTTGTATGTCCCACTGTTTCAATATATGATCTATACACTACAGCACACATGGTAAAAATAACAGGGAGTGAATATTCACATGCTGTGTGGAATGGAAACCCCTCCTGAAGACACTTCCTTGTACCATATGGGCTGTGAAATTTCAGTCACTGTAGAGCTTCTTTCCTCCAACAATCTGTTCGGATCATTGAACAATTCTGGTCCTTCAATAGTCAAAATTCCCCTGTATTTCTCCACATGTAGGCAGAAAATTCATTTTCCTAGTTATATGTGACCACAACCACAATAGCGATGTCATTTGAGGGCATTTTAGGCCAGTTGAAGTCAAACATCACTGAGAATCATCTCTCATGTGTCTCAGGTTCAAAGTGATAAGAAGATTTAATTAGATAGATGTCAAAGAACAGCTAGCAGCTTACATGGTGGATATGTTTAATGTATGATATTGAAGCACAGTGCAGTAGTAATAAATAATTTTAGCATAACAAAATGCATGCTGACAGCTTATTATTTCCTAAATCTCATGTATATCGCCACACTGCGGGACTCAAACGTTTCTGAAACTCAAGTATTTGCTCTTGCAGCGTTTCCTTCTGTCTGGAATCAAGGTCGACCGGTGTGGTGTCAGCATAAGTCTCAGAAATGCCATAGAAGGTTCTGAGGTTTTTGGTATATTTCATAAATTGTGTCATCGTTTGAAGGAGAGAAAGAAAATACAGTCAAGGTTGGACAGAATTCAATCTGCTGGACTCGTTAATCTCCCGCTAATCGTATGATTCGTTCAATAGTCAAATCCAGAACACCATGACTCAGCAAATTCTTCATTCATACATCATGCTACTTCAGTATACTGTAGATATTAAGGGTGCTCCAGCGTTATCTCCAAAAATTCATCACTGACACAGAAACATTTTGTTAATCACAGGCTGGAGTGACAAGTCAGCCGATGCTTTGTCACATCGTGAGCCAGGTTGGATGCATCACAAAGAGGTGGGTGATGTATGTAAGAGAGAGAGAGAGAGAGAGAGAGAGAGAGAGAGAGAGAGAGAGTGAGAGTGAGAGAGAGAGTGAGTGCGTTTGTGCGTAACAGAAAGGAGATGAATGGTTCCCCATTCAAGCTTAAAAATGGACCAACTGCAATTAAGGCATAGCTGATTTAGAGATATTAAGGCAGAATGACTAAGAGCTCTTTCAAAATGAGTTGTGCCAACTTCAGCATCACCCCAGGGGAAATCATTCATTGTGTATTTCAACTTAATTGAGTACATAAAGATGTGTGGAGGGGGTTGCAATAAACCTGCAGATAAAGTGGCTGTAAGAAAACTAAAAATCTGTCTTCTCACAGACCCAGGAAATTCAACTTTCATTGCAAATGGATTTAAATAGTTTAAATAGTCAAATCTGCTTAGAACGTATCAAGAACACATCATCTTAGCACACATATTATTATAATGTGAACTATAGAAGGCAAAAATAAAATAAGAAAAAAATAGGATAAAATTTTCAGTTGAATTTGGGGAAAGCACTTGAAGCGTTCGTTGTGATGAACTATTTCAATTGCTTTTGGTTGATTTGATCATATCAAACAGCTGAAAGTCTGTACATTTTGAAAATAAACCTGATTTGCAATGTGGGTTGAATAATTTTGGTTGCAACTGTAACTATACTTATAACCCTATTATCCATCATAAAAAATACAAATTAAAAGAACATATTTCTTCTTGGCTACATGTCAGTGTGCTGCTGTAATCTATATAATAAAACTAATAGATTACATGTATATGAGGTGGAATCTATAGTGGGCATATTGGTGAAAATTCTTTATTTTTATAATTTCTATTATTTAAGCAAAGGGTAACATAACATAAACAGCATATTCCTACACCGTGTGATTATGATATGCCTTGAAATATATTAAAGCCATCTGGTGAACCTGGAACTCTCACAGTGAATGGCTGGACCACGTTTTCTTTTTCATTATGCTGGATTTTGTGATATCAGTATTGAAATGGACAATTTCACAATACGGATTAATGTATTATCGCATCCCCAGTGTAATAAATACAAATAAACAATAAACAAACAAGTTTTAATAAACAATAAATAAACAAGTTTTTTTAGCAAGCTATAATTATGTTGTAAAATTCTATACTTGTCTGTTTAATTTGCTCATGTACTGTCATATTACGATCAGTATCTACCAAGCGCTTGAACACAACAGATTTGGACACACAAGATCACTCATATCTCAGACCTGCACACTGTTCATTAATCCCTATCATTTCTGTGGTGATGTTCTTCTTCACTTGATATGACTTTTTTACCAGAGTAAACAGAAATATGCCCATAGATTCGATATGGGGTCTGGGACAGAATATCAAAGCTGTCAGAAGCACAAGGCTGCCAAAGAAACATCAAGGGGGAGGGGACTGTAGCATTTTATGTAGCCTTCCTGCTTTCCTTTCTGGTCAAATATTAAAATAGTCAGAGACATGCAATCCAATCTGAGCTCAAAAGCCTATTTAGTTTCCACACAATAAAATTTCAATTAGAACAGAATCAGACCGATGGGAAAAAAATATCAAAGTGACATTATTTCATTTGTCTATTTATGCATTTTTGTAAAAAGATGGTGATGTATAAAATGCATTGCACATTCACACTGGGGGGAAGGAAAGAAGGAAGCAGAAGCAAGGGCTCTTAGATTGGTGCTCTGTGGGTGATTATTCATGCTCCTCTCCTGTGCTACTGGGTGAGCATGAGCAGAACGAATGGCAGCAGAAATCATATAATTCACACAAAGCATCCGTACAGAGTACTGGGACACATTACTTTTCAGTGCTGTGCATTGGGAATTCTTATCCCCTTTCCCCCCAATAATCCATTTCCCCCTCCACAATAAGTTCTTGATACAGTTCATGTACATATCTGCACACATTGGGTGTGCAAGCTATAATTGAAACAGGTACATTTATTTTTCTGTGTTCCTTTTTTGCAAAGCCTCAATGTCATTTTATATGTATAACTACGCAGCATATGCAGCATTTACACCGGGAATTTTTTTCGAAGCGCGAAAACGTTCAGTTCAGAAAACGTTGGAGCAGAGGGTCAGATATTAAGCTTGCGGGACAAAGAAAGGCCATATTGGCTAACATTGGAGAATATTGGGTGCTTGCGAGGTGCTGCATGTTGCATTCACTGCATTCATTCATCATCAGTATCTGTTTCAACATGGTCACAGTCGTGATGGATTAAACTACTAAATTGTTTGTATTTTGTGTGAATAAGTAAGATTTGGAATTCCTTAGTTAGTGTACATGAGTTTGATTCAAAATCAGTCCTGCACACACCTCTGAGAATAAAGAAATATCTTCCACTATTTTGGTCAGAACATTGCTAATAGCCACAATGACACTCCAGCCATGCAAATGTGATTACAAAGAAAAAACAATACTACCTAACCCTGACCCACATACATCTGATGCTTGAGCTCTCGACAAAAGCTATTGAAAGAATATTTTTATTGGAAAAGAGATGACTGTCAAAGCACACATGGCTCAATCTGAGTCCTATCTACTAAAGACCCCATGCAGGCCTATGATTGGCTGAGCCTGTCTGTGCTGTTTATCAGTCCTGATGCAGTTGCCTCGAAGCACTGAGTCATTACCATTATGGGATTGGTGCTGGGTAATTTAATGCTGTTGGGGTGTACGAGAGAACAAAAGAGGAAAAAGCCTGATAAGAATCAGTATGAGATCAAAAACCATCACGGGGCAGCTGCCTTCATCAACCTGCCAGATATCTTATTACTAGCAACCTGAATCATGGCAAGAATGTGCCATATTTAAAAGCCCTGGGGACAGTTAAGTAATGATTTATGCACAGCCTTATTTGATATCATATCCCCAATTCCTATGTGCATCATGTAGTTCTATTATCCATTTTCAATGCTTTGTAAAATTGTCAAGTGTCATAACACATACCTGTATTCTGAACTGCATTCAGGTAGCTATCATCACCAATCACCTGCAAAAAGGATATGCAAAATGTTCAGATGCAGAAACTGACAGAATTATGAAGAGATGTTCAGCCTGAGCTGGTGCTTATTTTTCAAGAAAAACAGAGTTTTACGGTATCTTCTTAAACGTGACACACATTTAAACAGCAGTGCGTTCTGTCTCTACCCACGCTCTCTCACACAGCTCAGCAGCAGCAGCCATGAGAGGCTTTATGGCAGAACTACAGACAGGATAATAGATGATATCTTCTAAATATTTAATGTTGTTTAAATATTTAAATATTTAAACATTTTATATCTGCTTTTTCTTGTACTGTGCTGTAATTGTCATATAACAGCCAGAATAATTTGGGTGCCATATTTTCATTGAATTTTCCTTAAGTTAAAAAAACTTACTTATTACGTACTGTGCTGCCTATATGATGACTGTGTCACTATCCTGTTCCTGTCTCTGGAGGTTAGGAGTCTTTCAATGTAGGCTGTAGTTGTAGCACAGTACACAATCAGTATTGTGTCTGGAATCCATCAATTTTTACATCCAACCAATTTTCAGTAACCCTCTTTACGCCAGTGATGAATTAGATAACAAATGGGTGACACTGACTCATTTGTCCATGAATAAAATCGACCGAGTGCTCTAAAAAGTTTCGGCATACACATCATTTATGTGATATTCCAGTTAAAATACCCCCAAAATATAATAATAATGTAGGCTCAAATTGCACATGAGATTTGAAATCTCACCATAGAAGTGGTTGAAGAGCTTAACTGTCAAGTTCTAGACATCCACACAGCCCTGACCTTAGGATTAGCAGGGTTAGCTTCATTAGTTTATTTCAACAGTGACACTGAGCTCATATGCTGGCTACATGACTTCTACAAAACCAGCATGATATTTCAAGCAGGAAATTGTAGGAATGGTGGCACATATACATAATTCGTACAATTTTCTTTCCTGAGTTTTGTTATTTGTGATATTGGTTTTGTGGAAATTAAAAAAAAATACTTTAATCTGAAAACTTTTTTGCCAGACAACTCAATAATGTTTAGTGTTACAGATGGAACAAAGAAGTTATCACAGTTTGTAATATTTGTGCAGCATTTTCTCACCGAATGTGGAACATAACAAAGCTAATACAAAAGCAATTAAAGGCTCAGTTTCAGTCATGGTCACCAATCTGACCTTGGTCAAAGACATTGTGTTCATAAATTATTTCTTGATATTTCCTTGAGCTACACTTTACAAGGTAACTCTTTGATGTCTAATTTTTGCTGGACAATAATGTGGCTTATTTGAGGCCTCGTTTATAACTGAAGCAAAGGCATAGACATACAATACATCTAAGCAGTCCACTACAGACCACTAGATATTCTGTTTTTGTACAAGCAAATGCATTAATATAAAGAGAATCAAAAGCTTCTTTATATTTTAATGTATTTATTCTCTCCACTCTGTAGTAATTTACCCAACATGCAGCTTCACGTTAGGTTGCATGTCTGTGAGAATGACTTGATTAATTTATAAGTGCTGAAGTACTCTAGGGACTGAGCAAGGTACCACCAAGCTAATTGTGTTACATACAGATACAAGACTCGGTTATGAGCTGTGATATTTGCGTTCATATCAACACAGTGCGGTCAGTTAAATCCATAATTGCATCTGTCAATCTTCCACTCAAGCAGCAGCTGAGACCAGGCGATGCCAGCTGTGGTGCATACTGACAGCAAAGGAAACACACCTAAGGAGAAAGCTTCTTATTAAAACAGTGTCTCAGGCTGCTCCTCATGTGGCAATTTACACCACAGTAACTCTGATTTTTTTGTCACCCAAAGCATGCGGTGTGGTAAGAGTTTACCTTCTACAGCATCCTTTAGTGTTATATTTCTAAAGATATATTTAGTATATAATCAAAGAATATAAACAAGAGACCAATGAGAAAACGTTAGAATGAAAATTAAGAATGAAAATACTGAAAATGGCAGAAAGCACAAAGCCTTTCAAATGAAATGAAACCTGTCACTGCTGTAGTACTATTGCTTGCTGTTCTGATCAAATTAAAGACAAAACTCTTAATACTGACAGTGATAGATAGTAACGATGTATAATTAAGACTATCCTCTAAATTGCAACATCTCTGGGGTCCCCAGATTCATTTGTTAGTAGTGTAGAATCACCATAATGCTGAGAAAATACTACATAGAAGTTATATTACTTATTAATACCTCTTCGCCTCAACAGATGTTTGGATACAGATGCCTTGTTGTCTAGGAACTGAAGTGAACTACATATTATACAGAGATTTCATTTGTTGATTGAGATTTTAACTCGGTGCATGAATATGGAGAAATACATTTGCGATTATGGACTTTTCCTGTACATTTTAGGCTCTACCTACAATCAATTAGGTAACAAATATACACATGCTCTAGATTTCTTGTGAATAAAATCCAGTATAGTAGCCTATACAGTCTATTTTGTCTTTTCTGTCTGCCTATCTGTCAAAAGCAGCATAATATACCTGAGCACACCCATTAAAAACATTAGTCTCCATATGTATGTGGGTCATCTTTGCAAAGGTTTCATAGCCTGCAGTGTCATACAGAAAATTCCTATTACACTAATTGAGATTGAAACAAAAACTAATGAATTTAAGCAGTCAAACTACAGGCTATTGCATGATACTTTTGCATGAGGAAATGCATTAAATATAGGACAATACAGGACAACTAAATCTCTGCACTCTATAGTCATTTACCCAACGTAATTCTGATGACCAGTAATAATATGTAGGGAACATTGATGCTGGTGCACATGCCCCGAGTCATATAATCGACTTTTCCTATCTACAAAGCGCTTGTTCCTGTTCTAGGGGGTGGCGGCGACGCCTGAATCCATTCCGGAGCTTTATTGAACAATGAAAGCAGGATACAGTAACAAGCTGCAGTGTGCTGTATGAAAGATCCACTTTTCGTTCCAAGTGCAGCCACAATGCGTCAAGAGAGATGATAAAGCATTCACTGTCTAAATTATAGGTTGTGTAAATGCCGTTTTCTGTTCATCCTACGGAGCAGGAGATGCTGTAGGTGTAGTCTTACCTCAGCCAGCGCGGCCAGCCAGCAGCAGCAGGCGCTGATCAGGGCGACGGTCCCCCACGGGCGCGACTCCATCCCTATCTCTGACAGCCAAGCGCAGGCATGGTCCAGCTCTCCAGCACACTTCTGCAGTGAAAGCTCGGTTTACCTCCGAGCCAGCGTGGATCTGATCTGCGTCTAACGTTCTGAGAGGCTCGGCTCGTGGGCGCGGCTTAGAGCCGTTAATTTTCCAGAGGGGAGAGAGGGGCTCCTGGATCCCTCCTTTCTCATCCACACACACACACACACACACACACACACACACACACTGTGCTCCTTCTTACCCCCTCCTGCAGCAGGTTAATGCCTGATGGCTGATCGCTGATGTGTCGTGTCACGCGTAATGTACACACACAGACACACAGACACACACACACACACACACACACACACCACGCTCAGAATGTCCAGATTACGCACAGCGCGCTGTGTGCGTGACCGCCCGTAGCAGCCAGAAAAAATCTGGGTGAGGCTGCCTGCCTCGTGCTTTCGTTTTTAATTAGATAAATAAATACATACATAAATTAATGTTCTAAAAAAATACGTTAACATCTCCATGATCACGACTTAAACAGACCAGAAATGTATAAAGATTCTTTAATATTTGTAGTCAGTTTCAGTGCTATTGATATACCAGTGCTACTGTTAGGCAATGAGCACGATTAATAAACCAACAAGGCTTAGCTATATGATTGATACAATTGTATTTTGCCTCACTTTAACTCTAAATAAAAGTATAATCCAAAATCACGCCTTTGATAGGTCTTTTACTCCTACAGTATACAGTTTACACAGAGGCCTAGTAACTAAGGTCAGCTGAATTAAATTAAACCACATTGGACTCCAAATGTCAGTTAGAAACAGTAATGTTTTAGCCTTACAGTGGGTGTGGGTTCAAGAACTGGTGATGTTTTTTTATTTATTTATTTATTTATTTATTTATTTATTTATTTATTTATTTATTTATTTATTTATTTTCCAGTTGTCGGTGAGCATGCGCCCATTGTAGCCTCAGATTCCTGCTGTTGTATCTGTTTTAGTCTGTCCGCCTCACAATTTGATGTGTTGTGCAGTTTGAGATGTATTTTGCTTACCAGAGTCATAAAGAGTAGTTATTTGAGTTACTGTAGATTTCTGTCCGACTGGTGTGTGTCTGTGTGTGTGTGTGTGTGTGTGTGTGTAAAAATCCCAAGAGATCAGCAGTTTCTGAAACACTCAAACCGACCATGTGGCACCATAAACCATGCCACGGTTAATGTCACATTTTCCCTCATTCTGATGTTTATTGTGAACATTAACTGAAGCTCTTTATCTGTATATGCATGATGTCATGCATCGTGGTACTGCCATACGATTGGGTAATTGCATGAATGAGCAGGGGTTCCCATGTTCCTATTAAAATGGCCACTAAGTGTAGATAATAATTAATGTTCTCTTGTCCTACCTTTGATTCACCAGTGCATTCAGTCATATTGTGTGTACACAATAAAATTGACCAATTTACATAGAGTCGTGTAATTTATTATAGCCCACGAAGCTACATATTTGTGGCACAATGTAAAAACAAAACTTTCAGTAGAGTTTTACATGTAAAGCATTTAACATATCTACCCATATGTGTTTACCTTGTATCTTTGCATTCACAGTAAGAAAAACAGAGCCTATTAGGTCTAAAGGTAATACACACTACATACTACTATCTACACGCTTTAAGGATTCTGCAGCTGTTGCTTTATTCCAAAGGCCCTTTGGGTTTCTGTAAGGGTTCCTTTTAGTGAGCTAATAACCCAAAGGATGCCTTATAGAACTGTTGAAGGTAGTGCATTAATTGTTAATTAATTAATTTGTTAATTAATTCATTGTAGCTTTAAGAAATAATGAAGGAAATAGATATTCATATTTTTGCTATTTAATATACTACCAGTACATATATCTACTTCAAATTTACAAATACTTACAGGCATAAACAAAGATATGTTTATAAAACAAAATTAAAGGAACAAAACAGGGAAAAGGAATTAGGACACCAATGAAACTTGTGTCATTAGACATTGACATTGCTTGGGAAGATTTTACACAAGTAGCAATCATGATTACTCAGGTTATAAGGGACAGTTTGTTTGATAATATGTAGTTTATGGAACCACAACTAATAGTCACCCTGTCATGTGTGCTAGGAAAGGTGAGAGGTAAGAGCCAGCAGACTCTCAAAAGAGTTACAGGACAACCTAAAAGCAGCAGGAAAACAGTTATACACAATAACAATAAGCACTAAACTGCATCACAATCAAATCCTTTGGCAATAATTCAGCTAGTCATGTTTGGACAAAGAAGAGTTATGCATATGATCCCAGGAGCACCATATCTAAAAATTAAGTACGGACGTAGGAACATCATGGTGTAGGGCTGCTTCTCTGCAAACAGTACTGAGGCATTACACATCATAAAAGGAATCATGAATGGAGCGATGTACAGGAAAATATTAGAAAAGAATTTAATCTCATCAACCAAGAAAGTGAACCTGGAGAAGATGGATGTTTCAATAAACGACCCCATAAGACCTTCATTGAACCTTTGAAACAAGGTTTCTTGAAGGACGATAAAGCCTTCTGCCAGGGAGAAAACCCGAAGAACCCTGAAAATGTGTTCCAGGAAATTTTGTTACTCCTTTTTTTTGGTCTACTTTCTGATTGAGAGGGGGTCAAATACATATTTCCCTCATTAAAATGCAAATCAATTTATAACATTTTTGACATGCGTTTTTTTGGATTTTTTTGTTGTTATTCTGTTTCTCACTGTTCAAATAAATCTACCATTAAAATTATAGACTGATCATTTCTTTGTCAGTGGGCAAACGTACAAAATCAGCAGGGGATCAAATACTTTTTTCCCTCACTGTACCACAGATTTACAATCCTATGGAGGAAAAAACACAGTCCTATGATTACACCAAATGGAACAATTAGAAAAAAGGTTAAACCCTGAAAAAGTACAATAAATTGTTAAATTGTCACTTTGAAGGAACTTAAAAAAGTTCTATATAAAAGCCCACAGAGTGTTTCCCTATCAGAGGGAAGCTAAAAACCTTAGGAAGCTTAACAAAGAGTGCAAAGAGTCTCTTGAATCTCATCTGACCCTGTAAATTGGGGGCTCATGCGTCCCGTCATAACAGAAATTGGGGGCTCTTTGCAAAGAGTCATTGACAAACTTTTTTAGAAGTGTAAATTTGGACAAAATAATAAAGCTTTTTTTTTGTCGTCGGTTTAATTGTGTATTATCTGCATTTACAACTATTCTAATGAAAACTATTCTAATTAAAGCTTAATCACCTCAAAGGATACTTATTCATGGCAATTAATAAACCGACTTAATTTTATAATCTTTAGAGGAAAGTAATTTATTTTCAACATTTGTTCGCTTCAGAACTAACAGTGTATTCCCATAAAGCAAAAGAGTACAGTGCTGAGAAAAAGTAATTTCTTCTGTTTTTGTGTATATTTCAGACTACTGTAAATAGTTTTAGATCTTCAAACAAAATACAACATAAACCAAAGGCAACCTGAGCAAACACACAAAGCAGTTTTTAATTATTTCTTTCTTTCTTTTTTAATTGTAGCAAAAAAAATCCAACCCTTATCACCAATGTGAAAAACTAACTGCCCCCTTAAACTTAAAATCTGGTTGTAGCACCTTTAGCAGCAAAAACTGCAAACAAACTAGGATTTACTCCTATGCTTTGGATCATTGTCTTGCTGCATAATCCAGTTATGCTTGAGTTTCAATTTACAAACTGAAGACCAGACATTCTCCTTTATAATGTTCTGGTAGAGAGCAGAATTGAAGTTTCCCTCAATTACTGCAAGTTGCCCTGAAGCAGAAAAGCATCCCCACACCATCACACTTCCACCACCATGCTTCACCATAAATATAATGTGTTTTTTTTTATGGAATTCAGTGTTTGCTTTTTACGCCAGATGTAACGGGACAGCTGTCTTCCAAACAGTTCCACTTTCAACTTATCAATCCACAGAACAAACGGATTAAGATCATCAAGGTGTGTTTTGGCAAAATTCAGACGAGAATAAAGTTCTTCTGGATTAGCAGTGATTTTCACCTCGCCTCTTTCATGGATGTCATTTTTGCCCAGTGTCTTTCTGATAGCGGATTCATGAACATATAATAATATGAATAACCTTTAGTGATCCAAGAGAAGCCTGTAGGTCCTTTGATGTTGTCCTTGGCTCTTTTGTGACTTGCTGGATGAGTAGTTGCTATGCACTTGGAGGAATTTTGGAGACACCATGCCCCCAAGACAACAACTGTGTGTCTAGATATAAAAACCCACTGTTGTTTTTAATGTCCTGTTTCCTAGGGTATAAATATGAGGTTCCACGCATGCAAAATCCCTTTGTCATCCATTACTATGAAAAGGCAAAGAGCTTTCAACCACAGAGAAGTAGATATTTGTTAACCTGGATACATCAAGATATGGATATAAAAAATACATAAGCACAAAAATAGCATTATATTTGGACCCATGAGCACATAGTTCCCCTACACAGTGAGGAGGATAGTAAAGGAAGGAGCCCAAATGTCATAATTGTAGAATCACACAATTTAGTTGCTTCAAATTACAAAATCAACTGCTTTCAACAGGATGATAAGTGAAACATACCTTCAAATCAACACAGAAATGGGCAAAAAGACACAAAATCAATGACCAGTCAGAGGGACGTTCACATGCACAAAACTAAATACTGTATACTATATAAACCTATATAAATATGAAAAGAAATTAAAATGTTATGAATGCTCTTCAAATATCTCCAATCTTGCTAGAGACTCTGTGCTGTTATTCTCTTCAGGCAACTTTCACAGGGCAGAATCCAATTGAGATTTTTCAAATCCTCTAGTAATTATACAAAAGCATTTTGCAAAATTGTACACATTATTTCAGTTAGTGCTACAAATAACTGACATAGCATGCTGGCATATAATAGTACAAACAACAGCTGGAAGCCCATAGGTGACCTTTCTGCTAGTGGCATTCACACTGGCCGATTGAAACAGTGCTCCCACACCACCATGCATATATTCCACTCTCAGATCATGCATTCATCCCCCCACACATTTGACCTCTTCTCTAATATACTGCATTATACACTCATCATTGCCTCTGTACTTCAGTAATCTGCTCCGTCGATAAACATTGCCTTTAATGGAGGAGACAGAATCTTCTACATTTTCTACAGATACTGCCGTTGTCATGGCAACACAATGGTTAAATTGCTGGCAGCCCCTCCAACTCTCATTGCAAATTTAAGGACCTTACAGACACAACAGTCTTTGTGCTGCCGGTACAGTCGTGACAATAACAAAAAAAATACCCTGCAGGAGTTTAGGAAGCTAAACGTTAAAACATGTCGAAAGCTTTTAAACGAAGCAGCAGGAAACTGTGTGTAGTCACTGAAAATCTCAGTGAATCGCTTAAGACCACTGGGTAATACAGCTAATATTCTTAGTCTTTGTTCACAAGATCAAAGCTTTTCTATGCACTCAAACATGCAGGTACACACTAACATGTACACATGCACATATAGGAGTGATGTTTTTATAACTCCCAGGCCAGAAAGGAACCAGATCCCAATCCTATTAACTCCTTCTGTTGAAACTAATTCCAACTGAAGCTAATTCCTAATAAAGAGTCATGAAGAATCTCCCAGGACCAATACATGTTTATGCCAAGGTATCATTGTTCTCTAATGTTTTACCTCAATTATAGCATTATCAATCTTCATCAATGTTGACTGAACACAACTTAGGCTTAAAGGCATATAGGCTTAAACAGACAAAGCCAGAGAGACAGACATAAATTAAATACATACATTACATTAATACATTAAACACTCATTCTCACATATGGTGTCTAATGGATTATAAATGCTACAGATAATTATAGCAGGACTTTCAAAAACCATATCCAAATTGACCTCCATTGAAATTAACATTCACAGAAGTATTAACCCTCTACTGCATGAATTATTACTTTTACATCACCATATGTTTTTTTTATGGATTTGTATTACTTGAATTAGTAATATATATTAAAAATTTAACATTTTTTAGATGGATAAGTTGGTAAATTGTTGCCATATGGCAATAATGTGCATTGGTGGAAAGTATAATTATATAGTATATACAGTCAAATAGTATAGCATAATAGTCAAAAATAACACCAAATGCTTGAGTTGGCACTTTTTAATGTCAAAGTTAAAGTCCTCTTTTCCCATTTACATAGGAAAATAGTAGTTATCTATTACTGCCCGTCAAAAAATTGTAGATAAATTAATTGTTGCCATATGGAAACACCATGCAGTAAAGGGTTAATATGCTTTTTGAACATTGACATGCTTTTTAAAAAAATATACATCAACTCTTCTTGTAAAAATTTTAAAATGCGAGTGAATGTTTTTTCGTTTTTTAAAAAATCAGAATCCTTTAAAATCTACAAACTCCTAAGTGTGAAGTTTGTGCCATAGCTTTCATTATCCTTATCTTTTCCGAATGTGGAGGCAGTTGAGAGGCAGATCATTTATCATCAGCAGCCGCAGGGGCTCTGAATGTTGTTGTGTGATAGTGTTTCAAGTGGGGTGGGCTGTGGAAAACACAGGAGGCTTCATGGAATTTTTTTTCTGTTTTTAATCTCACCACCGATGTGATTACCACTGCATTAATGTCCTTAACCAATCATGATGTCCAAAATAGAGAAGAGATTCATAAGTGCTTAAATAATGAAAATAAAAAAGATTATCATATTTCACAAAACACTTTATGGTTTCTCTTTCAACAAACTGCAAATATTTTTCCAGTTCTTTTTAGCCAACATAGATTTAAGGAAATAACCATGACAACGAAACATATTTTTAAGGTTCAAGCTGGAAACAACCATTTACTGTACATGCTTTACTTACCAGAACCAGATTTCTAAATATTAATGAATATTGTGGGCAAAAGATGGAAAAAAAATTCTCGATTTTGTCACACTGTTTCCTAAACTTTCTTTTTATATTTGTCATCTGATAATTATGACACTAAGTGATATGGAGCAGTGGTTACCAACTCTGTTCCTGGAGACCTACCTTCCTGAAGACTTTAGCCCCAACCATAATCATGTCCACTTGACCATCTAATCATTGCCTTAAGAGGTTGTTCATCAACTAAAACAGGTTTGATTTTGATTTGAGATGAAACCTGCAGGAAGGTAGATCTGAAGGAAGAGAGTTGGAGACCACTGTGTTAGAGGAAAATTTCCAGAGACAGGGTGGTGTGATGTTACCGCCCTAAAGCTGATTATGTTCCTATAACAGCACATCCAGAAGTGTTGTATTCCTTTAATATTACAGCAATTTACTATATATATATATATATATATATATATATATATATATATATATATATATATACACATACACAGTATATACACTTTATTTATTCATTTATTTATTTTTATTAATACTTTTTAACTCTTTATGGTTATATTTAATGTTGTGGAACAGCCGTAAAACAAGTTCTTGTTACACTTACAGAATAGGAGGGACAGCTTTACCTCAGGGCTACAAAGTGCTGTCACAGGAGACTCCACAAATGTTCCTCCATAAATGAATAAACTGTGTCCAAGATCACCATCTCAAAGATTATATATATGTATTTGTTTAAAAAAAAAATTTATTTGTTTATTATTAGTGTTAGATTATGTTTAGTGTCTGTTGTACAAGTCCCTGTGAATGAGCTGTTACTATGGAAATGATAAGATATTAGAACCAGTGCATTAGTATAAACCTGTGATTTACCTGGCAGCCAGCACTACTGTCTGATCGGTCACTAGCGAGGAATGAAGGATTATCCATGCTTTTTAAACAACAACATCAACAAAACGATTTTCCCCTTAAATTCCATGTTTTTCCAGCATTTTGAGACATGCAAAAGTATTTCTTGGCAGAAAAAGAATTGCAGTGGACTCACTGACCTGTTTATCAGTCTACCAAACACAGTGTGCTTCCAGACTGCTGAAGTAGTGTTCAGTTATGCTTTTCTAGCAAATCTACACCTGACCCTGCTGTCGTCCAGGGGGAAGAGAGAGAGAGAGAGAGAGAGAGAGAGAGAGAGAGAGAGAGAGAGAGAGAGTGTGTGAGAATGAGATTGGGACAGAGATGCACTCACAGGGCGCCATCTAGCGGATTGTATGAATAATACCTTTTTTTTGGTGAATACAAAGGATCGGAATGATCCTGATTTACATACCAGAAGCACCGCATATTTTGATCGGACAGCATCGGACTGTTTAGTCTATTCACTCTCGGAAATACTTATACATAAAAAACATTAATGTTCAATCAGACAAACGCATATACAAGATAGGGTTTTTAGTTTACCATTGAGCTTTAATGTTTAGAATATAATCGTAATTAAAATATAACCTTAAATTAATAATTATTTAGCTAGGTGTAAAGCTAAATAATACGGATTAAATACAATTCATGACAATTTGATGAAGGTAAAACCACAAAATCGCTCCTCAGTCTTTGTTGTCGGACCAGGCAAAGCTCCGGATGTTCCGCCCATTTTATAATGACGCAATGATTGACATTGGGATCAACAACACAACGTACGAGTGGCCTTTGATTGCCACTAACATCGACCAATGAGCACTCGATATTAAACAGCTATGGCGACAGTGGTCCGTCTGCTGATTTGCAACCCGCCGAAACAGCATCGAGGAAGAAGGAGGCCTTCGGTCGGTTCGCCATGGACTGTTCCAGGATCAGTGCCGTTTAAATAGGACTATAACTGTAGCGCGGTGAGTAAGAATACCGTCGGTAACTTTTATCCGATTCAAGCCTAGCGGAGTAAATCATAAGTAATGCGGGATTGTGTGGTTGATAGGAAACCCGGCCATATTACATATCAACATGACCCCCCTTCTCTGCAAGAGGCTTTGGCCTGCTCGGGCAGCGTTCATAAAATCAAGTGGATTATCCGTCTCTTTAAAGTGTGCCCTTGTGGCCTTGCATTGCTGAGTGAGCTATTTTTGTACTTGGGGGAAAAAAAATCAAGGTTTGTTTAGCAGGCTGTCATATGTAGCAGTCTAGGTACTCGGCTTCCTCTAAGGGAACTGGTTTAATAGACAGGTCGGGTTTCAGCATTTCCCTAGTTACCGAAAGCCCTCAAGCCTAATTATATGTAGACCTGGGAGTCGCTCCTATAAAGAACTGACTCTCTGAGTCTAGGCGAATCAAGAGTCGACTCCAAAATTGATTCGGCGCACAGACGACGTTGCTGAAGTTAGAAATTTTGTAATCGCTCGCGCCTGCTGCAGTGACGAGTCATTTACGCTTGCGGTTAACACACTGTACTGTACTGTATTGTAGTTAGTTATTTTGAAGTAAGTTATAAAGATGTGAGAATGTAGTAAAACTGACGTTTTCTTTCTTATTTCTAGTGTTTTATGGGGGAGCCAGACACTGTTTTGATATCACATTGCAGCAAAAGCCCTCCAAATGACTGTTCTAGTTACTGTAATTTTGCAAGAAGAGACAATAAATAATTATTAATAAGTTCTTTGTTGAAACCAAGCAAAACTCTGTTTCAGACGAGACATTGCAAAATGGATCCATCTTCTGGAATGCACATGGCTACTGTTCCCCCAAACAGTGAGGTTGTCCACGTGACTGTTGGGAATCCTATCATAACAATGTATCAGACTCCGCCACAGGCCCCCAACATTGCGCAGATCATTACACAACATGTCCTGCCACAAGATGTCAACTGTCAAAGTGTACCACATACAGTTCAGATAGCATCACAAGTACAGGCTTCAATGCATGGCCATGGTCAAGGACGGGGACAATCTCAAAGCCATGGCCAATCACAGAATCACATGCAGTCACAAAGTCATGTACAATCACAGAGTCACATGCAGTCTCAAAGCCATGGCCAATCACAGAGTCACATGCAGTCTCAAAGTCATGTACAATCACAGAGTCACATGCAGTCTCAAAGTCATGGACAATCACAGAGTCATGTGCAGTCTCAAAGCCATGGGCCATCACAAGTTCATGTTCCACAAGGCTCATCACAAAGCGAGAGTGTCGCAGTGTCTCAGGATGGTGCCAGATCATCACTGCAGGTCCCCTTTGCAGAGGTCGCTTCTCTGCTGGATCCTAACATGAAGAGCTCAAAAGCCAGAAAGTATGAAATCCATTATGAGGAAGTAAAACGGAGGCTGGAACCACCCGAGAAAATGTCCCTCAGATCTCTGGCTGCCTATACTAGAGTGAGTCGGGGTCCAGCCAGTAAAAAAACCCTCCTGGAATCGCTGAATGTGTTTGGCCTGTCACCAAGCACCAACACGGCAGTATCTAGTACTTTCTCCAAACTCACTGAGGGTGAGGTTCACCTATTACAACAATGAATGAAACTCTGATTTTAAAATTGCTTTATTTAGATCAATAACATGTTTACTGATTGACACAGTTAACATCAACTATGTAATTTATAGTTAAGGTACACTAAATACATAATGCACATACATCTTATGCTAAATAATTAGTAAATTACTACAATATAATTTAGCATTGCCTTGTGTTCATTTTGAAACTTTTTATATATATATTTTTTATACAGGTGACACAGCAGCACTATGTAAAGACATGAAGGACTTTTCCTTACAGTATGTGGATTATGAAAATATGGCAAAACAGTTACTGCCAGAGACAAACCAGGTTCAGCACTGGTCAAAAATAATTGAGACAAGGTAAATCATTGTATACTACAATGTATGCAGCTAGCAGATTTTTTTTGTCCCATATTTATATGATTAATGTTTTTTTTTTTTTTTACATAAATCAGGATGTACTAGTTTTAAATGTAGATGCTTTGATCCTGAAAATGGTTTTGATAAGTTACTGGGCTATGCGTTGGTGATCTATATTTAAAAAATTATTTGTTGGTTTTGTGTCTCAGGAATTATCTGGAAGAGATGCGAAAAGTTTTCAAAGACCCCATTAACAGCCGCCTGTTCTCCAATGTCACACATGGCCTCGGTAATGGCATGATGGATGTTGCCCTTGACATCATTGATACTGTCATTGACCGGCAGATTCGCATCCTCTCAGGGAACACGGATCCCAAACCTGAGCCACCTGTCAGGAGGATCCGAAAACGCACGCGCAAACCCAAGTCTACCATGGAGGATGGCAAACCCAAAGAGAAGGCAAAAAGAAGCAGGAAGAAAGACAAACAGATTCACTTGGACAGTGTTGACCCACAGGTTCCACAGTCTACAGACATAGAGAGCAGCGTACTGACTCTGGTGTCTGTAGGATATGAGACCATTTCGAGTGGCCTCAGTGCCACCAGCACAGGTTTATCGTAGTGTTGAGTCTGATGGACACTTGCAGCACTGTGTGTCATGTTGTCTTAAAGCACATTTTAACTTTGATTTTTTTTTATTTTATTTTTTATTTTTTTTATTTTAGATTTTGTTTAAATGCATTCATCTAAATGTTCTATATTTCTTTTGGGTGTCTAAAAGGTTTCATTAGGAAGGGTGAGTGGTTTATATCATCCAAGATGTTTTAATAATAAATCAGCTTTTTTTCCCAAGCATTATTTGTTAGATTCCTGTTTTTTATTTTAATGAAGAACAAACATACAAGGAGGCTCTATAACCTTGAAAAAAATCAAACTGATGTTTTTTTGAAGTGCAGAGTATGATTCAGATGAATAAATAAAATGTATGAAAAGTCATTTATATACGAGATGTAATGTATTCACCCTTCAATTGACATCACAAAACATTTTATTTGGAATATTATCTCATCTTTGAAGTGTAAAGGGGTATTTCATTTCCTTTTTCATTGTACATGTATAATTGAGGAATTAGTGGTCAACTGCAGCATGTATTTAGAAATCACTTTAGACTGCTTATATGTGTGTAATAAATCTTTAGTAGATTTATTTTGCTGCCTTCATATTTAATAGTATCTTGAGTCTCTATCATGGATTTTAGATTAATTCAGTTAACTCTGCTGCTTTATTTGATTCACTTTGGTTAGCTATATATGTTTTGACTCTCACTGCATGCCAGACATAATCTCTCTTTCTCTCTGCGCATGCGCAATGGAGGAGCGAGCGTGGTGTGTAGAGTGCGTGAGAGCAGTTTGGCGTCTTGTCAAAGTTTTCCGGGAGTTTGTCTTTTTGCTTTATTTATTTTTATATATATATATATATATATATATATATATATGGGGGGATGCTGTCTCTCCGCCATGGTGTCAGGTGTGCGCCGGAGAATGGAGAACAGGTGAAGGAGGTTCTGCTAGCGGTGGGAGAGCAGGTCGGGTGTGATGAAAGAGGAATGTGGCTAAAAGGTGTCATGATACACGTTACCCCTCTTTCTGCCCCTGTATCGCATGTTGTGACTTCCAACGTGCTCCCATTCATTAAAAACTTCGGAAAGTTCGCCAACCCCATGACGGCTATTCCGCTCGGCTGTAAGAACTCTGCCGTGAAACACGTCCTGTCTTTCCACAGACTAGTTTACATGTTTATAAACAACCACGACCAGACACTGGAGGTACATTTCAAGTGCAAGGACGGCAATAGCAGCTACACCGTCTTTGCCACCACCGAATCCTTGAGATGTGTTCGGTGTGGGGAAAGGGGGCATAAATGGCTGAGCTGACCCATGCAGAGCTGTGCAGCCGGGGAGCTCCGCTGGCGACATGGCCGAAGTAAAGCAGCAGCAGCAGCAGGAGAACACCGGAGAACAGGTGCCTGGGGCAGATGAGAGCCAGCCACAGTGGAGCCAGAGCTGAAAGATGTCAGTGATGAACACAACAACACTGAAACACACACAGCACCCAGTGATAGCACTGACACCCATGCCGATGCTAACACTGAACCGAAGAAAGACTTAATTGCAAACCCCCTATACTTCTATCGGCGTCAGATACGGCGTCAACCCTCATGTCCAGACTGAAGATGATCATAACTCTGTACAACAGAAGAACTCACAGGCACTGAGCAACACTACTGAGAAAAATAAAGCTGAGCGGAAAACAATGAGAGAAGATGGACAAGGTGGTGGAATTGTCCAAACAGCCACAACACAGTGTTGTGATGCAGGAGAACCAGGGCCCAGAGTGCAGCGCAGGAGCTACAGGAGAGGATCTGTTAACAGACATGTAGGAGGAATAGGTCAACCTAGATCAGCTAAATACTTTTTAGAACTAACTTTAAAAAAAACATAAAAAACATATTGCTACTTCACAGACAAAAAAAATCATCAAATCTGCAAAACACTCAGCAAAATATGAAAACCTGAACATGCTGTCAGGCTGAGAAAATGGACATCAGCCACAAGAAAAGCCTTACTATAAACAGGGCTGTGGACTTTTATACCGATCTATGGCTATAATGGGGGGGTGTCTGATGGGTGTCCTTTAAAATTTTTTTAAATATGTAAATATACCACACTGATGCATTCAAGGCATTTTAAAAGTCAAATAAAGTCTCTCTCTCTTCTTTTTTTTTTTTTTTTTTTTTTTTTTTTTTTTTTTTTTTTTTTTTTCTCTCTCACTAATCAGCCATAACATTAAAACCACCTGCCTAATATTGTTTAGGACCCCCTTGTGCCACTAAAACAGCTCTGACACTTCAAGGGATGGACTCCACAAGAACTCTGAAGGTATATTGTGGTATCTGGCACCAAGACGTTAACAGCAGATCCTTTAAGTCCTGTAATTTGCAAGGTGGGGCTTCCATTGATCAGACTAGTTTGTCCAGCACATCCCAAAACACCTTGAGCTCTTTGTCTTGTTCCACAAACCATTCCTGAACAACTTTTGCAGTGTGGCAGGGAGCATTATGCTGGGCCACTACCATTAGGGAAAACCATTCCATGAAGGGGTGTACTTAGTAAGTGTCAAAGTAACAGCCACATGAATGCCATGGCCCAAGGTTTCCCAGCAGAACATTGCCCAGAGCGTCACACTTCCTCTGCTGGCTTGCCTTCTTCCCTTAGTGCCTCCTGATGCCATCGCTTTCCCAGGTCAGCGACTCACACGTTCATGGCCATCAGTTCTGATGCTAACTTGCCCATTGTAGGTGCATTCGTTGGTGGACAGGGGTCAGCATTGGCACTCTGACCAGTCTGCAGCTACACAGCCTGATACACAGCAAGCTGTGATGCACTATGTGTTCTGACACCTTCCTAACATTGCCAGCATGGGATTGGACCACACTGGCTAGCCTTTGCTCCCCACACACATGAGTGAGCCTTGGGCACCCAGGACCATGTTGCCTGTTCACTGGTTGTCCTTCAATGAATCACTTTTGTAGGTACTATCCACTGCATACTGGGAACACCACACAATACCTACAGGTTTGGAGATGCTCTGACTGTCTAGCCATGACAGTTTGGCCCTTGTCAAAGTCACTCAGATCCTTACACGTGCCCATTTTTCCTGCTTCAAACACATCAACTTCAAGAACTGACTGTTCACTTGCTTTCTAATATATGCCTCTCCTTGGCAGGTGCCACTGTAACAAGATGTTATTTATGTCACCTGTCAGTGGTTTTAATATGACTGTTAATTGTTTACATGTATGCAAATGAGTCTGCACAACATTACAGAGTATTTTAAACTTGGATATTTAAATATGAACTTGTTTTCTGACCATTCACTGTGTATTGCATTATAGTAACACAGTGACTACTTATCAGGCAAGAAGCTTTAAGGAGATTTAGGATTTGGAGTGTATTACAACAGAGGGTGAAGAGGGATTGAGAAAAGAAACCACGTGGAAAAAAACAGAACAGCTCATACACAGGAAAACAGGGTGGCAGGACTAGCTTTTTCCAGGATAAATTTGTTCATCGGGATGTACTGTGACCTGGAGAGCGTCTTCCTGTTAATGAGAAGATTGAGAATAAGGTCTGAGGTCAGAATGTTGTGGGTAGCACAGACCAGGGCCCATGCTGAGACTCTGTTATACACACATGGACAGGAGGACTGTTAGATGCCCTTTTCCCAGCACAGCATGGGTGAGTAAAAAAAAAATGTTAACAATCTGCAGGATGTATAAACATAAAAATAAATTAGATAGTATTTGCACTGCTAATGGCTTAATATTTCATATTTATATCACTTAAAGGTGTGAAAGAGGCCTATGTTTCCACTTACCAATTTATTTATTCATATAAATTGCCTATTTAACTTGGTGCATGTTAATATTTCTGTGTATATTTTTTGTCTGATTTTGTCGGTTTCTTTCCTTCAGATTCAATCAGTGTTGCTTTAGGTGCTATCAGTGTGACCACAGAGCTGGTTGTGGAGGAACTTGAACCTCACATAGAAACACTGCTGACTGCAGCAGTTAAGAGTGAGTGACCCATATATAATGTCTTTCATGGCTTGTTAAATTCAAACATGGAGGGGGAATGTAAATACTTCTTTGCTGCATTTCCGAAGGACAGATTGCTGAAATGTGAACGTGTTATTTACATTTCCTCTGAACCATACTGGGTGTATGATGGCTGTGCAAGAGGCTAAAAGTGACATATGTGGAAAGCAAAGAAACACTTTAATCTGCATTTGTGTCTGATCAAGGCATTGAGTGACAGGACTGATTAGCCACTTGCACTCAAACGACCAGATGGCCAGCTGTTGGCGACGACAGCACCTGTGTAAACATGATCCAAACACGCCTTTAATTTCCCCTGTTTGTTCAGGTTAAGTGTGAATAGTTTGACAGGATTGATATGTTTTAAAGGTGCATAGTTTATGACTAAACTTGTTCATTTGTGTTGGTGTAGAAATCCTAATGAAATCTGTTGGTGATGATAATCCATGGAGATTTACTCAATAAGAGTGTGTGTGTGTGTGTGTGTGTGTGTGTGTGTGTGTGTGTGTGTGTGTGTGTGTGTGTGAATGTGTGTATGTGTGTATGTGTGTATGTGTGTGTGCTCTTCCCTATCAGAGAGCATCATAGCTGAGCAGGTGGTAGAGAGTGGCATTCTGCCGGTCCTGGCTCAGGCCTTGAGGAGAAAAAGCGCCCTCACTATACTCACAGCCAGACTGGTGGCTGAGCTCTCCAGGGAGGGTGAGCATAGAACCAGTGTTTCAGACATGTGCATATTTGGAATGTGATACAGTAGGTGTAACAAGAAATGTTGTATAATCTGCAGGCAAATTAGCCGATTATATTATTTACAGAATTTGATTGTCATACTCCTGCCCTGCTAAAGTCATGCCATGATCGAGGCCCAAAGCGAATGCTCTGCTATACGTTCCATTTAAGCCTCAAGCACGACTTGATTTGACTTATATGAATTGATTTGTCATATAAAATCATATATTGACTTGATGAATACCTTCAATAAGTGTGTAATAAATAACACAATATAACACAAATTAAGAGACAGAGGTGAGTCATATTAAGGGAGTTCTTGATCAGTTTTATTCCACTTTTTAACACTGGAGCAAGTAAATCAAGTTACACACACTCTCATAGGTCAAAAGATGAATATGAGACTATAGATCAGAATTTCAGCTTCCAGTTCCTTATATTCACATCTAGATTAAACAACTTGTTAAACAACTTAGAATATGGCATCTTTTGTTTTAACCCACACATTTTTCAAGTGATCTAAATTAGTGGATCAGGTGATTCACATATGTTGCTCAGGTGTGCCCTGTTAGATTGATTGTTTAAACAATTAATGGCTCTGAATGTCTACTCTTGGTTTTGAGCACTGGGTTTTGCCTGTGTAGAATGCATTTGTTGTTAAAAATAAAAACCTAAATAAAGACCAGAGAGCTGTCTATCGGAAAATTGATCTGAAAATCTATCAGAGCATTGGGCATAGCCAATGCAACGATTTGGATTGTCATGAAAAATAAAGAAACCACTGGTGTACTGACAACCAGACATTGAACCGTTTGGCAAAAGAAACAACAGCAATTGATGACAGAAACATTGTGAGGGCTGTGAAGAAAACCCCAATCAGCAGTCAGTGACATCACAAACAACCTCCACAGGGCATGGGTGAAGGTATGAACCACCATTTGAAGACAACTTTGAGAGCAGAAATATAGAGACCATACCACAAGATGCAAACCACTAATCAGTATTAAGAGTCAGAAAACCAGATTGGAACTCATAAAGAAATACAGAGTTGAGTGACAAAAGTTCTGGAACCAAGATGAACCTCTACCAAAGTGATGGAAAGGCAAAAGTGAAGAGAAAGAAGGGATCTGCCCATGATACAAAACATACAAGCTCATCGGTCAAGCATGGTGCAGGTAGTGTCATGGCTTGGGCTTGCATGGCTGCTTCTGGAACAGGCTCACTAATCTTTATTGATGATGTAACTCATGATGGTAGCAGCAGAATTAATTCAGAAGTCCACAGAAACATTTTGTCTGCCAAACTGCTGAGAAATGCATTCAATCTAATTGGAAGCTATTTCATCATGTGCAAGACAATTCACACTGCCAACACAACAAAAGACTTCATCAGGGGGAAAAGTAGAAGGTTTTAGACTGGGCAAGTCATTCACCAGACCGTAACCCAATTGAGCAGCAGTTCATCTCCTGAAGAGGAGACTGAATGAAGACCCCCAAACAAACAAACAATAACTGAAAGAAAGCTGCAGTACAAACTTGGAAAAACATCACAAAAGAGGAATGTAACAGTTTGGTGATGTCAATGAGTCACCAGCGCGATGCAGTTATTGCAAGCAAAGGATATGCAACCAAATATTAAGTGTTGTTTAATTTACATTAAAATGATCTGTTCCGATATTTTTGCTCACCTAAAAATAAGGTGGTCTTCCACTAAAATTTACATCTATGTGAAAATATCAGGAAATGAAAGCTGAAATTCTTATTTGTCGTCTCATATTAAGCTTTTGATCTCAAAAACCAAGCATCTTCAGTGTATAGCAAAAACAGAAGAATTGGCCAATTTGGTCTTGCTATTCCAATTCTATTGGAGGGGACTGTATTTGACTGAACAATTTACAAAATCCTACAACACTCTGTGTTTTGTATACATTTTTATCGATGCCCTTAAAATGCCCTGATACAATGATTTCTATTGTATGTGAATTTAAACTTTTTCTTTTTCATTCCAAAATGATTGTCTGTGATAATCACAGATATGCTGCTGATGTGATGGATAGGTTTGGATTAGGTTGGGGGGACCCGACTAGATTATTTCTTTAGTTCCTTGCTGGGTACTAATACTTTTTTTTTATTCTGTCGTGTATTTTCTCAGCTCTCTTCAGAGACAGCTGCTTTGAGACTGGAATTGTATCTGCTCTTATGACTCTGTTGCTCAGTGAAAACCAGGAGCTACTGCTGCATGCTAGCCGAGGCATGGGGAGAATCTCTGGTGACAGCAGTGAGTGAACTTGGTGATCTGAACAGTGTTCTTGACTACAAATATAAAGTCTCTTTCATTTTAATTTGAGAGAAGCAAAAGTCTTTTCTTACCACAAATTTTAGACACTCTTGATGGGTTATAGATATCAATGCTATTTTACTTCTTCAAGCTCATTCAAGCATTTCCTGTTGCAAGAAATGTTGTTCAGTAAGGCACTAAAGTTAGCCTTGAAATATGCCATTTTTATAACTTGCTTAAACTACTATTGTTTTTAATTACTTTGTTGTCATAAGCCTAAATGACATTGATTGAATCAAATAAATTTCAAATTATGCCAGTCACACCAACACGGTTTCACAATTTTTGTACTTACACTCATCCTTCCTATAACTGGATTCTTTTCCTGTTTAGTTTCACCGTAGTTGCTAAATAATTAATAAGTTACTGAATAATGTGCATTAGGAAGATAGAACTGAATAATTATCTAAGATTAATAATGTTAAACTTAAAAACACAAATAAATAATTTTAACACCTGTTTTAGATTGAATAAAACTAGGAAAAGTGTTGTTTATATGTTAACTGTAATGTCTTCATTATTGTAACATAATGGAACTAGTTTGGGTACTTTTGGTGGAAAGCTCCTGCTAAATATACCTGATGCCACATATTTGCTTAATAATAATTAATGTTTGAATAGTTCACATGAATCTGCAAAAAAAATCTGTATTTTATCAATGCTATTTGAACCTGATTTTTTATTTATTATTATTATCAACCTTTTAATTATTCTGACCACAAGTAGTTCTTGAGCAGACAGACCCTGTTCCTTGACTGGTGTTTGATTACTGTGCAGATCTGCAGCAGAACAGGCTGCTGAAACTGGGAGCTGTCCCCAGACTGGTGTCTGTGCTGCTTCAGTATTGCAAGAATGAGGCCTTGCTGAGTTCCTGTCTGCTGGCTCTATGTAATCTGGCTGATATAGGTGAAGAGGATGGCTCTACACTAGTTTGGGAGAAGAGAGGCCATTTTGACAAGGACGTGCATGTGTTCCATGGCACCTTGCAGCACTCATTTGGCTTTGTGTCAACAGAGACTGTGGTCCAGTTAAACCAGTGGTCTCTGGGGCAGTACTCAGTAAGAGTTGAAGTCGTTCAGAAATGCTCCACTCTCTTGTGGACGGAACACAACAGACGACAGACTGGATGGCGTCTGCTAAGTTTCAGATGCTTGGACTTTTTCCCCAAGCTCTACAAGTTTATAAAGTACTCTGTCAGGAACATTTCGAAGAACAGGAGTCGTCTGAAGACTGCAGTGTTTCACACTTTCTTGTGAGGATAGGTCGCATCTCAGGTATGAGTTTGAGGAAAAATATTAGCTAAAGTGTTTATTTGAGGAAAAAATGTATCAAACGTTGAAAAATTTTAAGCTGCTGGTGACTTTAAGCAAGAATATTTGGTGAAACAGACGATGGATTAAAAATAGAGAGAAAAAGTTGTTGACCACCAGCATCCAAACAACCAGGATAAGGAGACAACTCTATCACGTTTCCTGTCAATTCAGAAAGCATTTTAAACTAGGTAACCATGGGCATGTGTTTTGTGAGGCAAGGCTATTGAGGAAATCTCTGAAAGGATTGTATTTGTATGAATTTGACTAGTTTCTAGCTAACTAGTTGACTAGCTAACTTTCACTGAAATCAAAAACTATACCATTAGGTCTCCCTATGTAAGTAGGGATAAATTTTATGTTTATATATAGTACTTATTATATAATATATGTAAAGTTGAGAGTTGACATACTGTTCACTGTTCATCTTGGTGCATGTTGAGGTATCCTGATACATTAAGTTTTTGTTTTGTTTTTTTCTTGCACTAAGCATAAGAAGTGATTGAGGTGCAATCTGTTGTTTGCATCAGTCTGTCTGTATCTAAGAGGCCTTACACTACAGGATTCCATGATCAACTGCAGACAGAGACTTAACCAAAATCACTTTTTGGATTTTTACAAAAAGTATTAATGTATTTAAAAACTAACCGTATTGAGTGAATGCACTGATTTCAGAGCCGTTTTTTTTTCATTATTTAATGCAAATTCTGAAGTGTGACTGAAAAAAAAACTGGACAAAAATCGTAATTTGTTTTCTTCATCATAATATGGGCAGAGGTTACAGGCAAATTCACTTCTATTTCATCATTATGTCAAATGATTACAGAAATAAAATGCAGTACCCCCCAATTCTACCATTGTGTAACCTTTGTGGTTTTGTACACATATCTGAAAAATGTATATATAATAATCAGAAATCTAGCTTTTTCATGTGTTAAGAATGACATTTCAGAACTGACATGCAAGTATGTTTTTCAATTCACTTCTGCTATAGCTTTTCCAAGTTGTCAGCTTCTACTTCTCTTATTATTACAATTTTCTTACCATTTGTTTATGACCACTGTGAAATATTTAAGGTTAAATATATGAAATATTTTAAGAGAATGTTGTCCTTTTTCCTGAAGAGAACTTCACAGGGTGTGGTGTTGTTCAAGTTGGTCTATGAGTATTGTTAGCTGCTCCCAGTCCATGCCACTGCTTGACCAGCTCCTGTGATTTACTGACCATCTCATTCCAATGCTCCAGCTCCCTGCCTCTGGCATACATAAATGGCCCAATGACCACGAGTCCAAGTGATACTGTGGGGAGGTTGAAATGAAAGAGATTGACTTGATTAAAACACAGGCTCTGTAATTTATGGTAAATAATACTTATAATAATATCCCTAATTTCTCCATCTGGGGATTAATAAAGTATTATCTTATCATTATCTTATCTTATTTACATTCATTTAATTGGTGTCGCCTTCATTTAATGATATTAATTTAACTGTTAAATAGGGCCCAAAATGTAGGAATGGGCTGCAACAATATAAGTCTTGTCAAATTATGTTTCCACCAGATGACTAGAAACAAATTCAGAATAGTTAGAGGAAGAACAGTGCCACAACCAAGCATGGTGTGACATCATGACTTACTTGGTGCCTTGGTCCTGGTGCTTGGCACTTCAGCAGGCTCTTCAGGTGCTAACTGCTGGACTTCCAGGCTCAGACAGGCTGCATCTATCTGCAGAGGGAGAAGCCGGAATGTCAGCTTCTCATTAAAAGTTGGGTTTCTGCCTCTGGTTACTGGTGTCCACTTTGTTTTCACTACCTGAGTGTGTATCTGCAGAGAAACCTGGACAGAGACATCTGTCCAAGCCATTTACTGGTGAAACATTTGCACAAAGAATGAAATTTATATGATAATATTGTTCTAAATGTAAGTTCTATTGAATAATTGACATTACTGCATCTCACCAGCATTGCTGGGACATTGGAGTCCTTGGGCTCTAAGCACAACCACAGTGAGGCGCTGTAGAGACTGACTGTAGTTCAGAGACACTTGGATATTGCCGTGTTTTGAAAGGGGCTGCATAGTAACATAGAACAGTATGGCACAAAAACTTCAATCTACACCATTTAGCAGCCCAACTCTTAAATAAGATAAGAAGTAAAGACAAATATTGCATGTAATCATTGGTTCCTGTCTACCAGATCACTCTCAGTCTCAAGGTCTCTCCACAGGACTTTGCCCGCCGCCTCTCGCAGTTCAGAGTGTCTGAGAGGGAACAGAACATGGCCCACCAGGTGGTGCTTCTTCAGTCTGTCCACACTGTACAAACTCATGCGCAGAGTGAACTGGTCCACATTGTTATTAGACACCTTAATATACAGTACAATTAAACAGTTTCTCTTTACACATCGGCTATGTTTAAAATTGAAAATTGAAAAAGCTCATTTTCCTTGTGGTTTTGTTCAAGTATATCAACTTCATTAATATAATATAGGTTATCAAATGTTTGCTTGTCCAAATATGACAAAAAATGCAACAATTAACATGGGGTGTACTTATTTTTTCACGTGACTATGTAGATATAAATCGTTAAACATTTGTAAAAGTAGACATTATATAGAAATGACTTCAAAATGATTCATAAGTTAGAGTTGAGTCTTGAGCTAATCCTAATCACATGCCAGTTTTACATTTTATTGAAGTTAGATGGGGGCAATATTATTGCACTGTTACGTCTCACAAGGTTTCCTTTGGATCTTGATTTCCTTGATTAACATCATACATCTTCCTGTCATGACCTTTAATATAACAATAATGACTAATACATATCTAAAAATGTAGCTTGTTTAGTTGAACACCTCAAAAAAACAAAAAACCTAAAGGATATTCCATTGTTTTCCAACCTATTCCTACCTATCCTATAGAGTCAATAATTTCAACATATTTCAACAAATAAGACACATTTTGTTCACAGTGTATGTCAGTCTAAACTCCAAATGTTAAAAAAACAAGAAGAACTGAAGAAGAATTTGTAGTTATGCATTAACAAAGTAGTCAATTTAGTTCAAAGTAAACACGGAAATGCTTCAGTTTTCCACCTAATCACAGTTACTACAAAACATTTACTCATTTGCTTCAATGTTGAATAACTGGATGAATCGATGTACACACCAATTTGATAAAACTTTCATTCATATCTGTCCCATTAAACACATTTTATTTATAATGGTTGTAGTTTTAAATTTGTCTTATATTGCTATGTATTCAAATTGTAGTAATTCTATAGTAATTGCCCATGTGCTTCAAATGCAATGATTAGAGATTAATTAAAAAATAAAAAATCTGGAGTATTCTTTTAAAGCAATTCAAAACACAGTATACTCATCTCCTGGCATACCTGAAACACAAAGGTGTCATTGAACTGTGGTTGGATGCCTTTGGACCGGGCCTTGGCCTGACGAAGGTGTCGGTCTTCAGATGGCAAGAGCTGTAGTTTGACCAGTGTGGCATTGCTTTGGCATTGGGCTGGCAGGTTGGCAGCTTGGAGCAGGGAGACCACCAGCTGCTCTTGTTCCTGCTGATACTGCACAGCAAAACACAGGCGTACAGTGGAGCCACTGGGCTGTGCCCACTCACTTGGCTCTTCGGGAAGCTGGTACAGATCTGGCCTCAGGCTGCCCAGTGGGAACCAGCCTCGAGTAAAGTACAGTCAAAGGAGTGCAAAGGGAATTGGGAGACAGAGATAAAGAAATGAGAATAGAGAGAAATTCACCAATAAAGGGATTAATATCATTCTCATGTTGTTCTTCACAGGTCTCAGAATGACCTACTGCCTATTGTTAGAGAGCCACGCTGGGTATGCAGATGTGGGTGCTGTTCCCATTGCTCCTCTTCAGGCACTGCTGAATGGAATGAACTCTTGAAACTCGGAGGCAGAAAGAAAGGAACTTCAGCCAAGCTATGATACATGGGAGCAGAGTTAAATCTTCACTCTAATTTAATACATATTTTATTTTACTTTTCATCTCCGTGAGCAACTGTCATTGGGATGGTTTAAAGTAAGATCAGATACACACCCATAGCTGCTACCTTGTGATGTTTGGAACACAGGTGTGCATGGCAGAATAACGGGGTTAGTGCTGATCAGTTGTGTGTCCCGTCTCTGGTCCTGTCTCTTCTTCCATAAGAGATATGCTGTCAGGCCAATCAGTAAAAGAAAGAGAAGTACAGCAGCTAGACCAGTGGCCAATGCTACCATGGGATCTGATGGCACAGAAGATGAATATTGTTGCTTTATTTCCAGTGTTCCTTTGGGTGTAATGGGGTTTATAATAAAGGAGCCCAATGCTTACTATTACTAGTATTATTTTTTATTAGTATTATACTATTGCTAACAATACTTATTAGTAGTATTGATGTGTTAATTAATAATTCCTTAGATTTGCATAGCATTTTCTAGGCACTCAAAGTGCTTTACTTTGATTGGGGGGCACACCACACACACAGACACACACACACACACACACACACACACTCAGTATGTTGCATCCACCTGGATGCCAGAACGCACACCACACACCAGCTATTGGTGGAGTGGAGAGGAGAGTGATGTAGCCAATTCAGGGATGTAGATTATTAGGTGACCATGATAGATAATGGCCAAAGGGGGAATTTTACCAGAACACTTTATGAGAAGTGGGATTTTTTATGAACACAGAGAGTCAAGACCTCGGTTTAACATCTCATCCAAATGACCGTGCAGTTTTCATAGTATAGTGACCCGTCACCATACTGGGGTATTAGGCCCCAGACAGACCACTGGATGAACACCCTCTGCTGGCCTACCTAATACCACTTCTAGCAGCAACTTTCCACTGCCCAGACTCAGCCCTGTTTAGCTTCAGTGTGATACCAGGCGAGAGCTGCAGGATGATATGGCTCTAGCATTTACTGCAAGGTGATATGGCTCTGGGATTTCTGTTAATTACTCTCTTCCCCTATATTATACTTGCCAGTGTGGGAGACAGACACTGCCTCTACGTTTAGGAACATGTAACATTTCAAGGCAACTAACAGATGACCAGTTTAGCCAGTGTATCTGCCTACTAATCTGGGCTTTTCTTACTACAGTTTCTAGAAAAGAGAATGACCCTTTCCTGGCATTAGAGAGGACCAAATGTACCAGAAATGTATTGAAAGTGCTGCCCCATGTTTAGTTCTGGACATAATTTAGATGGTCAAAAACTCAATAACAATTTCTTCTAAAGATTTCATAACTGTACTATATGGGAACGAGACCAGAGCACAATAATTACCTTACTATTGCAAGTTCATATATTTGAATAAAATTACCAGACATCATTAGTGTCCACCACTTTTGACATTGTGCTCTGATGTTGGTTGCCCTGGGCTATTGTTGTTGGTTTCTTTTGTAAGACAGAAAATTGTATAACAGACGTCAAAATGCATGCACTGAGGGAGAAACCGTCAGACACATGATTTTGAGTGTGGCGTCTCTTTATTTTTGCCACAGTAACACTGTCTTTGAAGGTTGCACTACCAGACACATGGTGTTAGTAAGACACTCATTATATCTGGAGTGGCTACCAGTGACTCAGAGACAGACTTCTGAATATTACTCATATAATATGTTAAAGCTTGTTTCTATCCCATACTGATGAATTCTCTAACTACTGATGTGTAAAGTTATCCGTAATGATGAAGGAAAGTAAAACATGTTGCATCAAATATAGCTAAGGAGTCATACAAAAATGGACTTATCTAAATCAGAATAAATTCAAAGCTGTATTTTTCCCTCCCAAAATTTTTTTAGTACGAAATATAATGGTATAAAAGCCAAACAGGATTGCTGAAGTATATAAGGTCACAACTGGGTTTGTGACAATCACAAGTAAATATAAGAACAGTTCAGTAAAACAAATTCTATCACCAACCAATCAGAGATTATTTTAAAATGTAGGGTTTGACAGACATGTCAGATATCACCTTCTTTTGCAACAAAATTCTGCCAAATCTCTCACAGATGTGCCTAGCAAGCTTTTATAAAATATCAGACAAATCAACAAAGTAGAATTAAAATAATGTTTCATTTTAAGTCAGTAAAAAATAATTCCTCATATTAACATTAACATTCACATATTCACAAACACTGTCCTGTTGTATTTGTGATCCCATATAAGAGATAAGGTCTTTATCTTAATTAACAGTAATGAATGACCAATGTCAATACCTTATTCCAGGTTGTTCTTATCCTTTTTTGATTGTGAGCCAAATTATTTCACTCTTGTAGTAGTGTTTTTGTAGCTAGAAATTATGTGAATTTTTGTGAATTTATAGAGAAAATGCAAAATCAGATAAAAAAAAATATTGTTACCGTTTCCCCAAATATTTACTTACCAGCCATGGATAGCCAAAGCCACCACCAACTTCCAGTTTGTTTTTATCCCTCTTTGTGTGGTTATGAGTTGCATTGTCCCATATTGCTACTACTTCCTTGCATTTCTTCAGCAGCGCTCTTGTCTCTGAGCCTGGCCACAAATCAATCTAATCACACACAGTGTTCCCGAAGCCGTTCTACTTGGTTAATCAACACACACATCCAGAGGCTACATTACACACCACAGCCTTGAGTCAAGCTAAAACTGGCATTTTCTGTACAACAACCAAGATTAAACAATTGGCCAGTCTTTGAACACTTTAATCTAATCTTGCACTCAAATTTTTGTATGTAGTTTAGTGTCATCTGCTGTGTTCTCACCCTCACAGCTTTTTTTGTCATGTCCTTCAACTCAGTATAAAGAAAGGCTTCTGTGCAAAGCAGGTCTTAAAGTAAGTTTTGGTAAAGCATGTGAAGATTAATGCTGCACATTTCAGAATCAGTTAGGTCTTTGTAATTTGTGGCCTCAAGTGCATTCAAAATAGTGATACAAAATGGTTTCCATGTATAAGAAACAATCTAAACCAATTCAATTCATCTTATTATTTATACTAACCTCAAATATCAACTATCAAAATTTTATAAAAACTACTCCAACACTTGCACAAACTTTCTAATGCAATCTTACCACAATGTAAACTTGTTAGAATTTACATGCCACCTTTTCAGTTAGACCCTTATTAATTTGTATTATTGTGTAATATATCAAAACTGGCATGTTATACAATGACTATAGCATTCTTCAGTGACAACATTATTCCTATACAGGGTTTAATTATTACAAGCAGACTAACATTGTTACTGCTTCTATAATATCTTGCTTGAGCCAGTCTGTTACATTCATGCAAGGTTAATGATCAACTATGACATATGGGGATACTGGTAGAACACTTATCAGGATTGTTTCTGTCTATTTGTCAATTTTTCCCACAGTGCGTTTGATAAAAAACTGGTAAGTAACAAATTACTGTATTGTTTATTTTTCACTGCCTTATTGTCAGCTACCTTATACTTACATTTCCTGTAAATCTACCATGTGTGTGCACTTTGTTTACTGACAGCAGTCCATTTGTTACTATGCACAACCGACCTCTTTTCACTACTTGGGTGATCACTCTCTTTTTCACCACAGCAGTGACAGTGCTATGGTAGTGTGTGTCTCACTGGTACTCATTAAGTGCAGGAATGTTGATGGGGTTTATAACCACCTGTCTGTCACTGCTGAGTTGAGAGTCCATCTCCATCCACCAAAACTCCTGCAAAAAGCAGTCCTGTGGTCAGAATCTGACATCAGAATGTTGGCCATTGCCATGCACTGTGAATGGAAAAAGTGGAGCCATGGTCTGAAACTGTGCACCTACAATTTGGATTAACAAGGAAGGTGTGTCTAATGAGGTGACCAGTATGTTTACACAGTGCCTAAAAACAGTGCCTAAAGCTCTTGCAGAAGCACAACATGTCTGATCAGCAGTGGTCCTATAGAGGTCTGTTTCCACACGTGGACTTGATAGAGAGGGACTGACTGACTGACAGAATTTCTTTTGTATATTTTGTATGTCCTCAGTTTGCTTTAATGACCATGTGCAATCAAGCTAATATGGACTCCAAAAGTTATTGTGGAAAAACTGAGGATCCAGGTTAATCATCGAAACACAGGCTTCAGTTGAAGTAATAAGACTGAAAGGAAGAGTTTGATCCATCCATCCATCCACCCATCCATTTTCATACCACTTATCCTACACAGGGTCGCGGGAGCCTGGAGCCTATCCCTGGGAACACTGGTACAATACATATCTTTGGACTTGTGGAAGACATATTAATGGCCCTTTTAAATAGAGTTAAATAGTTTTTTCCCCCCCAAAATAGGTAGCTATATTAGACTGATGATATGGAAAATAAAAATATCTTAAACATGCAGTATATATGTCTAAAAAGCACATTTAGGGCTTTATGGTATTCATCTTCTCTGGGCACATGAGGACACTTGCAGTCTGGCATTAATGATGTGGAGCATAATGTTTTCGTGACAGGCACCATTCTATTTTCAAAACCTGTTTTCTGAGGTGCTGTTTTCATTGTTCCCACGGCAACCTTAAAAATGTCATGATGAAAATTCATTGGGCTCCCATTGAGCATGGCTGTTTCTATAGCAACGAGTAGAGAGATTGGCTGAAACTGGATGAGTAAGAGACAGCAACTGTGCATGTGTGTGCATGGTATGTGGAAAAGGGACAGAGAAAAAGCAAAAATAAAGAAAGGAGTAAAAGGGGAAAAAAGAGTAGTTTGTAGCACATGAACAAGGCATTGCACTACTACCCATCTGTCTGTGCTTCTTTCTTGGATTTAGTAAGGAAGGAAGAAAAGACAGTGAGCTGAAAGACGATGGTTGTAGACAGGGGGCTGACTGACTTGCTATGACATCTGTCCTTAAACTAGTGTTTTCCTGTGACACCTCCACTCTCTCCAGTGTGACCTCCCACCCCCATCCTCACCCTGAACACCGCCCTCTCATGCCCACCTCAAGTCCTCCTCCCTCCACAGAGGATTTGTCTCTCACAGGCAGATAATCCAACACTACATTCACTCGTACTATATTTCGTACACTTCTTCAAGAGCACGCAGGAGGATAAGAGGAAAGAAGGAGGAGGGGAAAGAGAGACTGAGGTGAAAGCTTTCCAGACAGTTGGACAACAGAATGTGGGAGGTGCGTATATGTGAAGTGTGTATGTGTGTAAGACAGGAGAGTGAATGTGGATTTACCTGTGCAAGGGTTTCTCTACCAGCTGGAAATATAGACTGGAGGGTGACTTGACAGAAGGTAAAGGGAAATAAGGAGTGTATGCAAAGGAGAAGGAAAGAATAATGGTGAGAAGAAGAAACCTTTCTTTTTTTTCTTTTTGTGATCTGTAAGTCTAGTCCAATGTGTGTGTTTTCAGTCTATGTGTTCAGGCTGTGAATAAGAAGGTCAGTCAGAGGATGTGTTTTATGATGCAGGTATGTAGTGAGTTGATATAAAACATCTAACATGGTATTTTTAGATCTAGCTGAAGGACAACTGCTACATCTTTCCATAAGGACCTTGGATGGATAACGTGTGTCAGCATATGCATTACTGGAGTTCAGTCATGTTGCTAGCTTTTATGTTTACAAAATAATCTCATGACTCCACAAGTTGAGTCGTCTCCTATTTAAGTTCTGCCTGATTTAACAGCAGCAAATGATGTTTATGAATGCACACATACTGATTTAAAGAAGTTCATGTGTTTATTACGAGTGATAACCTTTTAGCTCAGAATTGAATTAATTTTGAAAAATTAACTGTTCAAGCAGGAAATTATAGTAATTCACACTTCTCATGAATCCAGTATTTCAGTTTATAGAACTATATAGCAGAATCCAGTTTATAGAACTATATATATATAGTTCTATAAAATATATATATATATATATATATATATATATATATATATATATATATATATATATATATATATATATGGTACTTGTCCTTGTAGTACTTATACTGCTCATTATAATGCATTATATAGCTTACACATTGCAATAATTATACTCAAATTTGTCTTTAATATAGGTATAAATAAAATAGAGTATTGTGCCAAGACATTACAGGCTTTAAGTGAAGTTAGTTATAATGCACATTTTTATGTGAATTCTAATTTAATTTCAGTGTATGATACTTGTTTGGGAATCAGCAGTTAGACGTGATTTCATTTATTGTATAGTGCTTCATAAATTTGCTTTGTGAAGACTGACATTGAGTACAATTTGAGAAAGATGTTTTTTCAAAAAAAAGTGTTTTTTGTTCTAAAGCATTATAACCTGTGTTATACATACTATACCAGGATCTGAGTTATAGTGCATTACAGCATTAAGTGTTTACCATGTTTTATACACAGTTATTTAGGAACCGATATTTGTGAGCAGTACAAATCTCCAGCAAGTCCCGTGGCAGACCCAGGACCTGCTGGAGAGATTACAGTCCATAGTCTGCTTGGAAACATCTGGGGATCCCAGGAGCTGGAATAAGTGACTGGGTATAGAAAGCTCTGATCTGATCTTCTCATCCTGTTGCCACTGCAACCCTCAACTGGAAAATGGGAAGGAAAACAAACAAATGAATGAACAAGTGATGTACCCTTGTGATGTGTCAATAAGAAGGTATTCATAAGAATGTCACCAGACTCACAGTGCTTAAGATTTCACTGGTGATGAGACCAGTGAAACAAGATATTTATTTTGTTTTAAAGACTAATTTGAATGATTTGAGATCTAATTTCTGTGGTTACGATACCAGCCATGTTTATGTGCTGTACAACAAAAATGCATATACTGTTTAATTATTTCTGGAAAAGGCTGTTAATGGGCTGTTGCGTTAGACAGAATCCCTGTCCTTAATCTGCGTCAACGTGCTACATCCCTAATAAGACCATTTTTACCTTAATGTACTGTATAAAATAACAGCCTGCATATGCACATGCATTTTTGTTTCAGTGTCTTTTTAAGAAGTACTAGCATCAAGAACTAACAAGCAATTACTCAGAATACATTAAAATTGAATTCTGATGGGAAGCCAGCAAAGTGTGTGTGTGTGTGTTTGTGTGTTTGTGTACTCACAGTTGTAATCAAGTGACTGAACTGTGATATAAACACAGCTAATCTACGTAATATCTGAACGTGTATAAATAGTGTTGATAGAGTGTGTTCTTTCTTTAACTGTAATTGCTTTCAATTCCTCCAGTCCTGATCTACCTACTCTCACTGTCGCTCTGTAGAGTCTGTCCATGTGTGTGTTTGTGTGTAAGAGAAGTACACATGTTGTGCCTAATCCTCAAGCTTAGCTTGTTCTTAGCCTAACTGATGTAATCTAATCAGTTAGTAAGTGCACATCTAACTTTACCTAATTTTGTTTCTACATTTATGCTAAAAATTAAAGGACATGCAGTTCCATAAACATACATTGATTGAACAAATGTTCAATCAAGGTATGTTTATGGAACTGTATATATAGTATGTATAGTATGTGTGTGTTCCATTTTTAAATTGTGGTCTATGTTTGATTTTCTTTAATGCTCCACTACCGCCCATTTTACTTAGGGAAAGCAGTCTGAGTGTCATTGTTGATATCTTTAATCTGCTGGCAATTAAGAAAAGCTTTTTTTCAGTTGAAACTGCTGGTCCCCTGTGATGGTCCCCTGGTCCCTCTGGCGACCTATCTAGGGTGCATTCTCACACTTTGTGCCCAGTGTTGGCTCTCTGAAGATGAATGATGAACTGATATTGCTATAAGTAACAAGTTATAACAAACTTTTCTTTCCAATAGGTTTTTCGATATGACACAGGAAAAGCACTCTGAATCTGGACTCTACCCTTCTAGCAACCATCTTGGTTTTGCCCAAGCAGAGATGGAGGTTGATCGTGAGCACCCAATTATCTCTTTATCAAAGAGTTCCTCAGACATGGCTAGCGGTCCTGCTCAGCGAATGGAGCTAGCCTGGTGCCGGCAACATCTCCACAGAAGTGTCAGCAATGCAGGCTACCCTCAGAGCCCTGCTAGCAGAGGAGGACCTGTTACTGGCATGCCTTCTTCTTTGGAGCTTGATGAATGTAGTATAGCTAGAGGTGGTGTTAACACCACTCCAGAGACTGTTATCTGGTGTAGAAGAGCCACACGGCCCTTTAGCATCACTGAGGACTCACAGCAGGTGTACACTGCCGAAAGGTGTGCACCATGTTCCCCGTCCATGCACAGGGATTTAAGAATGGGCTGTTTAGGGAATAGGGAGTCTTATTGCCAATGCCATGCAGAGGAAAACCTGATAACCCATAATAAAATGGTTTATGGGATGTTGTCTCCCGCTCTAAGCACCAGGCTCTGCCTTAAGAATGCACATAGCCTTGCACATCCAGGGATGGATGACCGTCTTTGTACACAGAGTCCCTTTAAAGCTGAGAGCCACCATTTATCAGCATGCAGGTCTGCATGTGTTAATAATACAATGAATGTTGGCTCCTTCAAAAACACTTGTCATGTTGTGCCCTGTCCTGGACATTTATTACCTCTACCAGCCTGTGAAAGGTCACTATCCCATTCACCTTGGCATGGTTTCCCACCTCTGGTGTCCTCTGTTAGTGAGACGGGACTAAACAATCGGAGTGTGGGTCACTGCTATGGATCTGAAACATGTGGGAAGAACATTTCTAACTTCAGAATAGACCAAAATAGACAGTCTGGGTTTGGCCATCAGACAGTAAGAGATGCCTGCACCATGACACCTCTAAAGGACTCCAGAGATGTTGGTGTGCAAACTATGTCAAAAGATTCCCTAATTGCTCCTCTCTCCAATGCTTTCCCTGAGATCAGTATGACATCTCGTCCAGGTTCAAACACACATCTAGATGGAGAGGATGTAGAGACCAGGATCTCAGTAAAGGAGGTGGAGTGGGATGCGGAGGGAATGACATGGGAGGTCTATGGGGCAGCTGTAGACCCTGAAGAACTTGGCCTGGCCATCCAGCGTCATCTAGAGCTTCAGATCAAAGAAACAGCAGCAGCTGCTGCTGCTGCTGCCCAGCAGAAAACAGCTACAGAGAATAATGGTGCCTCAATGCAACAAAACAATCGACAGAGGAAGAGTGAAAGTGTGGTACGATTACTGTGTGGTCCAGCATGCTGCTCACGTTCCACTGCTGTGGAAGACTGGGGAGATTAATGAAATTGTAAGCTTATAAGCATGTAAACTGCCTTCTTTACCTCTTAAGCACTTTTTGAATTAATATAGTAGATGAAGTCTAAGCACCTGACAGGGTATGTGTTTGTTCATCCCTTAAAATCCCAACTTATTAATCAGTTACTATTCTTAAAGCAGTGAACTAATCAATTCTCTGAGAAAATTTGAAGAGGCAACATTCTAGACTTCTATACTCAGGAAAAAAACTTTAAGGCAATACTTGAAACTAACATACACACATGTACATTGTACCTGAGTCAAATCTAGACCTGGTAAATGTATTTGTGGGGGGAAATGGGTAACTTCATATAGCAAATGGCTATATCACAAACTTTCAAATTGCTTTTGGCACTGTTGTATATATCCTGCATGCCTTTAGTAAAGGGCATTTTCAGATTTACAATTTCAAGTCCACAATCAAGACCTTATTGTAAAGTACAGATTATGATTAATTGATTAAACTTAGTATTTGTGTTTTGACAGAACAAATAAGATTCTGATATATATTATGCTTTACATTATAACTGCTAGCAGGAATAGATTTAAATTATGCACATGCTTCATTTCAAACCTAACATAAGATCGTAATGGTAAGATGTAAGGTGGTGATGATATTTTGGTAATTTTTTTATATTGTTTGGAAATACAAATACACTATTATGTTTTTGAAGTAATGAAGACATTCTACACTCACTGTCCATTTTAATAGGAAAACCTTTACACCTGCTCATTTATGCTGCCAATCATGTGGCAGCAGCAAAATGCATAACATCATGTAGATACAGGCTTGGTGAGCCTGTGCCCATCAGAGCCTCACATTCCTGTTTTTGGCTGGCAAGAGTGGAACCTGATGTGATCATCTGCTCTTGTAGCACATCCACCTCAAGCTTTAATGATTTGAGCATGTTGAGATGCTTTTATGCTCACCACGGTTGTAAAGAGTGCATTGTTGAGTTACTATATCCTTCCTGGCAGCTCAAGTCAATCTGGCTTAACAGGCATTTCTACCCACAGAAGTGTCACTCACTCACAGTTTTTTTGTTTTTCGTCCCATTCTATGTAAATTCTAGCGACTGTTGTGTGTGTGAAATTCCCAGGAGATCAGCAGTTTCTGAAACATTCAGTCCAGACCATCTGACTCCAAAAGCCATGTCACAGTTAAAGTCAAAGAGATCACATTTTTTCCCCATTCTGATGATTGATGTGAACATTAACTGAAACTCGACCTGTATCTGCATGATTTTATGCATTGTACTGCTGTCACATGATTGGGTTATTGGATAACTGCATAAATGAACATGTGTACAGGTGTTCCTATTAAAGTATACAGTGGATGTTACTTAATTTCCTAGAAACACAAATACAGGATACCATGTCTACTTATTTCTTTTCTCCATAATGCACTCCCTTAGCAATGAATCTTAAAGCTCGCTAGGAAGTTATTCAAAGTTTCATTATGATTTTTAATTTTGGAAAACACACCTACCTGACAGGCTGACTTGATTTAGCCAGTATTGTATTGAACATTGTGCATAACGTCCAACCTCAACTTGGTCCAGTACACAGTCTTCTTACTGTGTATTTTTATAGTCAATATCTAGACTCAAGGGAAGTGTAAAGTGAAGCCGTAATTGTTGATTCAATTATGGTTCCATAAATTGTGTGGTGAAAAGTTATAGCAGTTCATTTATGAGAATGCATTTGTGTATATTGTGTGTACGTGTATTTTGCCAAATCTGGTCAAATCTCAGAGTGCACTCACAGCTTTCATCTTTTGCCAAAGCGAATCATACCTTTCTTTAGACCACAGCATTGTGATTCACTGTCAATAGATAGAGTAATGTGAAAGGTCTACTAACAAAAACCTAATTTATGCTACATAATGGAAGTGTTAAGAATAGCTTTTGTCTGAATATGTGCAACAATAAATTGTGTGAAAAAATTAACCCAAAATGCTGATTCATTTGTTCAGAGTACATGAAATAAAACCCCAATTCCACAAAAGTTGGGACATTAGGGAAAATGCTAATAAAAACAAAGAGGAGTAATTTGTAAATGTACTTTGACTTGTATTTAAACAAAAATTGTCTTATAAAGACAATATATTTGATGTTTTATCTAAATCAACTGCATAGTTTTTTTTAAGGTAAACATCTATTTTGAAATTGATGCATGCAACAAGTTCCAGAAAAGGTGAGACAGGGATAATTTAGAACAGATAGCAATGTGACAAATAATAAGAAGGTGATGTGAAACAGGTGAGCCAATCATCTAATCATAGTATATAAGGAGCCTCCAAAAAAGGCCTAGTCCTTCAAGAGCAAGGATGGGTCAAGGCTCACCAATCTGTCAACAGATGTGTCAGCGAATAAGCCAACACTTTCAGAACAACATTCCCCAAAGACAAATCAGTAGGATTTTGGACACTTCATCTTCTACAGTGCACAATACAATTCAAAGATTCAAGAAATCTGGTCAAATCTCTGTGTACTCTATGTACTGTATGTAGCAGATATATGTTGATAAAGCATGTTTGTTTCTGCATGAATCATTAGACAGGGAAAGCAGATGAGGATCCTATTAAACATGGTGAATATTGTTCTGGTAAAATGCTCTGGACATTTTTATTGTCCTTTCACTGACAGTGTGTGCGTTTGGATGATCAGGCACATTCTCTGGAGTTGGCAGTACTGGAGCACCTCTTCTCATTTCATTTGTGGTGTGCTTATTGTGTCATGTTTCAATGTTTACGGTAAACACAACAACTCAGTGTGTCAGTGTTAGTTAACACTCCATCCAAAGACTATTACTAATCTGTAATATCATTTATCTCAGAATATGACAGTGTTTACAGATAGTCAGTAACATCCTGAATCAGTTACATATATTATGTTAAATGATTCAGATACCTTTCCATAGTATTTATATTTCATTTTATTTTATTTTTTAAAACATTAATTAGTTTCATGATCATCATGGTTAGCTTTGCTGCCTTACAGCTCCAGGAGCCAGGTTTTGATCCTGTGCTCGAGTTACAAATTTTCACATGTTCTCCCCATTCCTACACGGGTTTCCCATCTCCCACCTCCCTAAAAATACACAGGTAGATGGGTTGGCTATGTTTATTTGCCTCTAGGGGTGAATGAGTGTGTAAATGTGTGTGTGCATGGTGTCCTTTGATGGACTGGTGAATTCAATTGACCAGTCAATTAGGCTTATTCCTGCCGCATATAACAACTTTAACAATAGAAGTTAATCATGATTTTCTCCATCATAACTTACACCGTTTAAAAATGATTATAAAATAATAACCACAGACCTCCAGGATATATATGACAGAGCCCTGGAAATACTTTTGTTGTTATTTCTCTATTTCTTTAAAAATCAATCAATCAATCAATCAATTTTATTGTACATCATGCCATCTGCTGGTGAAACACATGAGGAGCAGCTGGCAGCTTGTTATTAAATGTTTGTACAGCACAGCACTGAGTGTCACATCACCAGCACAGAGCCCTAGTTCCTGTCTGCACATTCACATTGACTTCATTTGGCTGTCAATTTTATCCAAAGCGACTTACAGTTGAAACAGAATGCAAGCGAGCAGTTAAGGTTTAAGGGTCTTGTTCAAGGACCCAACAGTGGCTGCTTGGTTGTGCAAGGATTTGAACTCATCAGTACTCCGATGCTTTAACCACTGCTCTAAGCGCCTATGACATCAACATTTTTTAAGCAGAAATGCATGGACATTTTCTTCATTTGTTTTATCCCCTACAGAAATCTCACACAAATCACATTAATTTTACACATGTGGTTTTTATACACTTCACATGTTTCACACATTTTCCACACGGATTTTTCTTTTTTTTTCTCTATACAGTGGTTAAAGTATAAAAAATAATGATAATTTGGCATGATTTGATTTAATACTTTGTCACTGTAATGATTTCATAGGACATGTATTAGGACGGTGACATCATTTGTCAAGTGGCATTGCGTCTGTATAGCACAATAAACAGTATTTTTATACACAGAAAAAAATACCTGTGACCTTTTTAATAATACTTGATTATTTTTTTATCGAAGCTAAAGAAAGTGGTCTTAAGATACATCTCAGCCCCTGACTTGTACATAGAGAACCTGAAATTAATAAAACAGTGTAACATTACAATGTAGTTGTTCAGAGAGCGCTGCTTTTAGAGATTTTTAGAGAAATTTAGAGATGATTTAGTCTTAAATAATATGCTCTTGACCAAAAACCCATGCAATATTTCTATTACCAAAACCAATATACTGTAACATTTGTTTAAGAATAATTTGTATCACCGGCCATCATCTGCCATCATGGTCATCATCACCTGATTCAGTTGGATTCAGTGTATTATAATCTCAACAATTTCCCAAAAGATTTGCAAAGGTACAATTGTTCTAAACTTGAATGTTGTTGCACCATATATGGACGTGTGTTCTACACCATTTTTGGGGAACTATGTAAGAAGACTAGGCATGTAACTATAGCTTCCTGATTCGGCTTTGTGCACAAACATTATGTGATCATTTGGAAGTCACCAGATCTTCTTATCCAATTATATATTGTAACATGAGGAAGCGCAGATTATTCTGGACAAGTTGTTTGCTCTGTAGTGATGGAGTTTCAGGTTTTGAAAGTGCTGATGGAACTCTCAGGCAGCTACAAAAGCCCCTTCTGCCTCACCAGAACAATCCAGTGTGGAGGTGTATTGTAGAGTCTTTTTGTCCAGGTACAGAGTGGTGGGGCCAGCACAATGTGCGGCCTCTGCCCTTGGTATGGTATAAATGGTGGACCTCCAGAGCAGTGCCACTGTTTATTTAACTGCGGATGATGGCAGAGAGGAGGTTTTTGCTACAATTTGTGTGGCTGTTTTTACTGGGTCTTACACTGGAGACAGCTTACACACATGCCTTCACCCACAGACGCCTCCAGCAGCACAAAATCCTCCAATTGGGTGAGCTGTGAAGTTGTACATTATACGATCCTAAGATAATACAAATATATACAACAGTTTCTATATTACTTTATATCCACTACGTGCCATTCTGGTACTCATCCTCTAAATGCAGTTTGCTTAAAATTAGGAAATGTTTTTTTATATATATATATATATATATATAGATTGGCCCAAGGATTGTGGCCTGGCTTACTTCAAACCACACACCACAGAACGCATTGTATCAGGCAATGAGGCTAGACCCCACTCATGGCCATGGCAGGTCTCACTGCAGGTGAGTGACTTTTGAGATATTTAAAATTCATTAAGATGTGATTAAATAAGACTGTAACATCAGACTTTTGCAATCTGTCACATGCTATAGGTTCGTCCTCGAGGAAGCAAGCACTATCTCCATGTGTGTGGTGGGACCCTGATCCACAAAACCTGGGTGCTCACTGCAGCTCACTGTTTCCAGAAGTAAGAATTAGCAAAGTGTCCTAAAACACATTGAATTTACTACATGCAAAAGAGTAACATGCCAGTACAGTGGGCTCAATTCAAGGTCATGAAAGTAAAACAGTTTACTTTATATAATTATAGTGAATAAAAGATTTCATTATATGCCCTGCATAATATTCAGGTATATTCTGAAAAATTAAGACTTAAAGACTTAAACTTATGACTAATACTGTATAATCAATGAACATATTAGGGTTAGGGTAAGAGTTAATTAGTATGTTAATATGTTCTAATTTCTCCAGTTTCAAAATAGAAATGCAATCTTAACAATTAAAACTTTATCCAGATAGAAGTACTAGTAATAAGTAAAATAAGTATATAAGTAAATAAGTTAACCCTTGCTTGTTTGAAAGCCCCATCTTGAATAGTAATGATTGGCACATAATCATACTATCACTACTGACATATAATCATACTATCACACATAGTAATATCACACATAATCACACATAATCATAAATAATTACTTGATCTGTTCTTCCTCTCTATATCATATTGCATAGGGGTAAAGATGAAGATGCCGGTAATTGGCGCATTGTTTTGGGGAAGCACCAGCTGAAAAAAAGTGAAGCAGTCGAGCGTATTTTCCCTGTGAAGAGAATCTACAGACACGAGCATTTTCACTACCCAGTGCACAGTGATCTGGACTATGACATAGCTTTGGTTAAAGCAGGCACAGACATCCTGCCCAGCAACTTTATCCGCTACGCCTGCCTGCCGAGCAAGCAGATCAACCTAAAACCTGGCCATTACTGCTGGGTGACTGGCTGGGGGGACACCCGGGGTACCTGACCTCTCATTTACTACTATCAGAATATTAAAGGAAGAGCATTTAAAAAAATCAAGTTTTCAACAGAGGGCATACATGTTTCATATTATGGCAGCAGTTGCTTTGTTGATTTTGGGCTGCTTGACTGAAGTTTGCTTTTGTGTATTTTTGTGTATCTCAGGTGGGAAAGATAATGTGTTATTGGCTGAGTCACTAAACCAGGCCCGTCTGCCCATCATCGACCACAAAACATGCCGGCAGAAGAAATTTTGGGGAGACCGTGTGAGGGAGTCCATGATCTGTGCTGGCTTCAGAGACACAGGGGGAAATCCTGCTGCCTGCCAGGTAAACAGATCACGGGATGTCAGGGAGTTAGAGTGTTGTTAAAATAACTTCTAATGAAAAATTAATTCTAAAGCTCTGAAGATCTCAGAAAACTGAATGGAATTTGTTGTTACATTTTAGATCCACTGCAACTATGCTTTTTATATTTTTGTTTAAAACTCACATATACATACTAGAGTACTTGCAAACTAAGAGGAAATGGATCATTTAGAAAGTAAACAGGATTTGTATAATTGTATCAGAACAGTTACCAAGTTGCCATGGTTTCACATCTGCACTTTTTGTGTTATATGAAGTACTATAAATGATTAAATGACCTGTATTTATCCTATATTTTGGTGCTTACTGGAACATATGACACATTTCAGGTTTATTTATTTATGCATATTCTGATGAAATGAAGAAGTGACTAATATAGTTATAATAATAATAATGGAATCCAATGATTTGCAAATCTAATAAACCCATATATTATTCACAATAGAGCACAGAAAACATATTAAATGTTTAAACTGAGGAAACATACCATTTTAAGGAAAAAATAGTCATTTTGAATTTGATCACTGCAACTCGTCTCAAAAAAGTTGGGATGGGCCTGAAAAAGTAAATGTTACTAAAAAGAAACAGCTGGAGAAACATTTTGTAACTTATTTGGTTAATTGGCAACAGGTCAGTAACATGATTGGGTATAAAAAGAGTATTTTAGAGAGGCAGAGTATCTCAGAAGTAAAGATGGGATGGAATCTGGATGGAAGCATATGTTGCTCTAAAACCTGTATATACCTTTCAGCATCGAATGTTGCCTTTCCACATGTGCAAGCTGTGCATTCCATAGGCACTAATGCACCACCATACCATCAGAGATGTAGGCTTTTGAACTGAGTGCTGATAAAAAGCTGGATGGTCCCTTTCCTTTTTAGTCCTCTTTAATTTAGAGGACATGATGTCAATGGTTTCCAAAAAGAATTTAAAATTTAGATTTGTCTGAACACAGACCAGTTTTACACTTCACCTCAGTCCATTTTAAATGAGCGTTGGCCCAGAGAAGATGGTGGTGTTTGTGGATCATGTTATGATCACATGTGGCTTCTTCTTTGCATGATACAGGTTTAACCAGCATTTGTTGATGGTCCGGCAAAATGAATTCACAGACAATGTGTTCTGGAGGTGTTTCTGAGCCCATGCAGTGATTTCCTTTACAGAATCATGCCTGTTTTAAATGCAGTGCCGCCTGAGGGCCTGAAAATCATGGACATGCAACATTGATTTTCACTTTTGTCCCTTGTGCACAGCGATTTCTCCAGATTCTCAGAATCTGTTGATATGTACTGCAGATGTCTTCACTGCAGTCTTCACAATTTTATGTTGAGGAACATTATTCTGAAATTGTTCCACAAATTGTAGATCTAGTTTTTCACAGATTGGTGAACCTCTGCCCATTTTTACTTCTGAAAGACTCTGCCTCTCTAAGACACTCTTTTTTTTTATACCCAATCATATTACTGACCTGTTACCAATTAACCTTTAGCTGTTTCTTTTTAGAACTCTTACTTTTCCAGTCTTTTGATGCCCTGTCCCAACTTTTTTTTGAGAAGTGTTATTATCCATCAAATAAAAAATTACCTTATTTTTCCTTAAAATGGTACATTTCCTGTTTAAACATTTGATATGTTTCTATGTTCTATTGTGAATAACATGTGGGTTTATGACCTTTGCAAATCATTGCATTGTTTTTATTTACATTTAACACAGCGTCCCAACTTTTTTGGAATTGGGGTTATACACAATTTTTAAAACATTTATTTGGATTTATGGGTAATTGCCATCATTGACAATTTCTCTAGTTTCAATCTTAATCTTATCCAGAAAATTTTAAATTATTTTTCCTTCCAGGGAGATTCAGGTGGTCCTCTAATGTGTCAGGTGGGCGAGGATCGCTGGGAAGTGCGTGGCATAGTGAGCTTTGGCCCCGTCGGATGTACAGTGGAAAATAAGCCCAGCGTCTTTACTCGCACTGCTGCATACATGCCCTGGATTGAGGCCACTCGCATCAGGGACTTCTTTTTCTATTGATCCTTCTGTTTTCAATGAGCTCCAAGTCTTACTCTAAGGGGTATACAATTGAGGAGTGGCCATGAAAAATATATATATAATTATGTTGTGTTGACTGTGTGGTTTTTCTTACTATATTACCTCCAAACATAGTTTTTAGACTAATGGTATTCTCAGTACATGACCTGGTGAACCAGTATCGGGATGTATTTATTGATAGAGACTTCAAAGTACTTCTGTAAGTCGTCTGGATAAAAGCATCTGCCAAATGCTGTAAATGTAAATAATATGTACACCTGGCATTGGTTTAGATCCACACTTTCACTCATCCATCTGCCCTGCACTGTACTGAGCCCTGGGAGAGCAGTCAGTCCTCTACTGACATTAACAGTTTCTGCTGCAGTGTGCATCACTTCAGTGTATTACTTATATGACTGTGCAGCTACCAAGTCCTTACCAGCTTCATTTAATGGCACGTTGGCTATCACCTTTTAAAAATAAAAAAAACCCACATAATTCTACACAATATATTACTGACTGGCATTAGGGTCGATTGTCAATAAAAGATTTGAATTTGACCCAAAACAGCCTGCTGGGATTGTTATTAATGTAATGTTCTAAACTCTTACAAGTATATCAGGAAATATAAAAAAAGTATTCTTCCTAACTTGCTTCAGAAAAAAATTAAATAAATTGTAAACCTATTGACAGGTCTGAACACTGCTCTCAGACCAAAGATATATTTCAGGCTTATTGTGTGGATTAATAAAAACTGCCAGCAAAGGCTATATTATATAAGACATGCAGACTGATCAAAGAGCAAGGACTCTGGGTTTGTATATAAAAAGCTCAAAATCTCAAATGACTTTTTAGGAACACTAAAGAAAATGTTATTCTTTGGCAAAATAGAAGCTACAACTTCTCACCAAACATTCTGGTTTTCCATGAAACATACTGGCTACAAATAATTAATAACAGCATCATCTAGTGTTTATATAAATAGCAATTTATTCATCTTCTGTTACTGCTTTATAATGGTCATGGTCACAGTGAATCCAGAGTGCATTCCAGGAACGCTGGGAGAGAAGTAAGAACACACCCTTGATGGCATGCCATTTTATGGAGAGCACCATATAAAGTGCTGTCCACTAATATTGGCACCCTTGGTAAATATGAGCAAAGAAGGCTGTGAAAATTTGTCTTTATTGTTTAACCTTTCTGCTCTCATGGATATCAAACAATTGCAAACACAACACAGGTTTATGAAAAAATATGTATTTTTGTTAAATATAGGTGTGCAACAATTACTGCCATCCTTTTAATCAATACTTTGTGCTACCTCCCTTTTCCAAGATAACAGTTCGGAGTTTTCTCCTATAATGCCTGATGAGGTTGCAGAATCCATGGCAAGGGATCTAGACCATTCCTCCATACAGAATCTCTCCAGATCCTTCCAATTTCCAGGTCCATGCTGGTGGACTCTCCTCTTCAGTTCACCCCACAGGTTTTCTATGGGTTTCAAGTCAGGGGACTGGGATGGCCATGACAGGACCTTGATTTTGTGGTCAGTAAACCAATTTTGTGTTGATTTTGATGTATGTTTTGGATCATTGTCCTGCTGGAAGATCCAACCACAACCCATTTTAAGCTTTCTGGCAGAGGCAGTCAGGTTTTCATTTAATATCTGTTGATATTTGAGTCCATGACACCATGTATCCTAACAAAATGTCCAGGTTCTCTGGCAGAAAAACAGCCCCAAAACATTAGAGCCACCCCCATATTTAACCGTGGGCATGACGTACTTTTCCATATGGCTACCTGTCGGTGTGCCAAAACCACCTCTGGTGTTTATTGCCAAAAAGCTCTATTTTGGTTTCATCTGTCCGTAGAACCCGATCCCATTTGAAGTTCCAGGAGTGTCTGAGAGTAGAGGCTTTTATCTTGAAACCCTTTTCATGTAGGTGACTTCGGATTGTAGTTTTAGAGACTTTCTGACCCCAAGACTCAACTAACTTCTGCAGTTCTCCAGCTGTGATCCTTGAAGATTTTTGGCCACTCAAACCATCCTCTTCACAGTGCATTGAGACAATATAGACACATCCAACTCCAGGTTGATTCATAACATTTCCAGTGACTGGAACTTCTTATTGCCCTGGTGGTGGAAATGGGCATTTTCAATACTTGTGCTGTTTTATTATAACCACTTCCCATTTTGGGAAGCTCAACAACCTTTTGCTTCTCCTAATGTCAGCATACCCACCTCAGTAATATTTAAGGAGCAGCTATAAATTTTATACTTAATATTTGGAAGCTTATTACACTAAATTGGAAAGAAACATTATAAACTACTAAAAGGACAATAGTTGAAGTGTTATTGACATCTCAAAAGGGAAATTCAGAGCACAGCCTAGATTTCAGTAGCCATAACAGGATAACATTTTATTTGAGTATAGAGTTGAAGACCATTTTGATCTACCTATACACACTTTTCTCTCCTGTCATCAACATTGAGCCGGATAAACGTTACTATAAGCCCAGTGGCATGGTGAAATCTGTCAAAAGGGTAAAAAAAAAAACCTTTATAATTGCAATTGTGTATTTCATAAAGATTCACTACATTTGACTTGGCTGAACGCTCTTTTTGATTATACATATAACACACACCATATACACTTTCAGTGAAGCACATAATAAATATGGTGGTCCAAGGATCCCAAAATTTTGGCCATTCTCTTGCTCGCTATAATAGGACATGGAACAAGGGAGATAAGGATAGGCTTCGAGTAAAAATGTCCATGGTTTTGTCTCAAGGGCCTCTTCAATAATGTATAGGAGCTGTGCCTTTAAGGTGATCCCAGTTGTTGTAGAGGGCATATAATCCTGACATGGCTAATCCAAGAAGGCCTCCTCTGGCAACTCCTTTTAGTCCACCTAACACAAACATACACATACATTAGAAACAAGAGAAATTGTTAAATTTGTACATTACATATTTATTTATTTATTTTTTAAACGTCATCATGTATATGCTAGTGCCTTTTCTATAGATACCAATAAGTTGAATTTCACTCACTTGTTGATTTAAACATCATCCCAGTTAACGTGCCAGCAGCTACTGTGTTAATGTCATCTTCAGCTCCTCTGGCCTTTTCTATTGCTACACCAAACACGCTGTACAACAGAGCTGTGGAGAGACAGAGTGGTGATTTCAGTCACGTAGCTTACCCGTGTGTTAATGAAAGTCATATGTATTCTATCTCTCTTCAAAATGCATTGTGTCATATGTCTTACCTACTGATCCTAATGTGTTAGCCCATGATGCTCCCTGCCGTGTGACCATGTTTATTATTCTGGAATACAACACACACACACACACACACACACACACGAGTTAATGAAGAATGCCTTCATCTCAGCACTGACTGAATGAACACAGATGCCATGTATCTAAATTAAAACGTTTAATCACATGTTTTCAGCTACACGAGTACATGACAAATTTTGATTTTGCCTTTTCAAAATGATTTTGGAAAAATCAGTTTTTTAGTTGTCAAAAGTTGCATCAGTTAATCGTTTAAACACAACTGTTATACAGTAGTTTGCATTTAATGTCCAAACAATAGAGAACCAACTATGGAGGGTTATGGAATGGCCTAGTCAAAGCCTGGACTTGAATCCCGTTTAAATGTTGTGGAGGGGATTTGAAACGGGCAGTACATGCAAGAAAACCAAAAACATATTGCAACTGAAAGAATATTGCATGGAAGAGTGGTCAAAAATTCTAGCAAGCCTGGTGTAAAATTACGCAAAACACCTACAAGAAGTTATTTCTGCTAAAGGGGGCAATACTAGATTCTGAGGTCAAGGGTGCACTTACTTTACCCATAGAAGAATATCACATCTATTAATATTTCTGTTGAATAAATAACTGAAAAGGCTCATTTTTCCTTGTGGTTTTGTTCAAGTACATCAACTTCCTTAATAGGCAAGGTTTCAAAAATATTCAAATGTTTGCTTGTCCAAATATGTCAAAAAAGTCAACAATTTCCATGGGGTGTATTTATTTTTTCACACAAATGTCTCTCATAAATAGTTTTAGATCTTCAAACAAAATACCACATAAAACAAAGGCAAACTGAGTAAACATACAATACAGTTTTTATTGATTTCTTTATTACTGAAGCAAAAATGTTATCCAATATCCATCACCAATGTGAAAAACTAATTGCTCCCTTAAAATATGGTTGTGCCAGCTTTAGCAACAATTATGGCATCCAAATGCTTCTGATAACTTACTTCTATAACTAGGACTTAATCCTATGCTTTGGATCATTGACTTGCTGCATAATCCAGTTGCGCATGAGTTTCAATTTACAGACAGAAGACCAGACATTCTCCTTTAGGATTTTCTGGTAGAGAGCAGAATTCATGGTTCCCTCAATTACTGCAAGTTGCCCAGGCCCTGAAGCAGCAAAGAATCCCCACACCATCACACTTCCACCACCATGCTATGGTGTTCTTTTTGTGAAATTTGGCTTTACGCCAGATGTTATGGGACCCCTGTCTTACAAACAGTTCCACAGAACATTCTCCTAAAAGGTTTGAGGATCATCAAGGTGTGTTTTGGCGAATTCATACGAGTCTTAAAGGCCTTCTGGGTGAGCAGTGGTTTTCACCTCACTGCACTTCCATGTATGCCATTGACATTTGCCCAGTGTCTTTCTGATAGTGGAGTCATGAACAGTGACCTTTATTGATGCACGAGAGGTCTGTAGTTGCTTTGATGCGGTCCTTGGATGAGTAGTTGTTGTGCTCTTGAAATTTTGGATGGTCGGCCACTTCTAGGAAGGTTCACTACTGTGCTGAGTTTTTCCATTTGGAGATAATGGCTCTCACTATGGTTCTTTGGAATTCCAGGGGCGGGCCCCCAATTTTTTTTTCCTTCCTTTTTTTTTTTTTTTTTTTTTTTTTTTTTTTTTTTTTTTTTTTTTTTTTTTTTTTTTGGTGGGTTTTTTTTTGGGGGGGACCTTTTTGGTTTTTAAAGGGTGGTGTGTCGGTGGGTGTGTTTCGTTTTCTTTTTTTTTTTTTTTTTTTCTGGTTTTTTTTTGGTGTTGGTGGAGTGTGTTTGGGGGTTGGGCTGGTTTGTGGGGGGGAAGTTCTATTTAAGTGTTGATCTGATTGAACAGGGTTTACAGTAAGTAATCAGGCCTGGTTGTGTCTAGTCCAGCTAAACCCCATTATCACAGATTTGGGGAATTAGGAACTATGGGGCAAATACATTTTCACACAGGCCCAGTTGGCATTGGATAACTTTTTTGCTTCAATAAAAATCATTTAAAAAAAATTGTGTTTACAGTGTTTACTTGCCTTTATATTAGATTTTGTGTTCATTTCTGAAACAATTTAGTATGAGATATACAACCCCAATTCCAAAAATGTTTAGACAGTATGGAAAATAAATATTTAAAGAAAAAACATATAAAGACAAGGTATTTGATGTTTTATCTAATCAACTGCATAGTTTTTTGAAGGTAAACATTTATTTTGAAATTGATGCATGCAACACGTTCCAAAAAAAGTTGGGTCGGGGCAGTTTAGGACCAATAGCAATGCGAGAAGTTGAAATAAGAAGGTGATGTGAAACAGGTGAGGCAATAGTCTAATCATAGCACATAAGGAGCCTCCAAAAAAGGCCTAGTCCTTCAAGGGCAAGGATGGGTCAAGGCTCGCTAATCAATAGATTCGTCAGTGAATAATCCAACACTTTGAGAACATTCCCAAAAGACAAATCAGTAGGATTTTGGACATTTCACCTTCTACAGTGCACAGTATAATTAAAAAATTCAAGGAACCTGATCAAATCTATGTGGGTAAAAGGCAAGGCCGAAAACCATGACTGAATCCGTGTGATCTCCGATCCCTCAGACATCACTGTCTTAAAAACCGTCATGAGTCTGTAATGGATATCCTGACATGGGCTCAGGAATACTTCCGTAAACCTTTGGCAGTCAACACCATTTGCCGTTAAGTTAAGGCTTTACTATGCAAAGCAGAAGCCATACATCAACACTGTTCGGAATTGGGGTTGTACACAAAAACAGAAGAAATCAGGATGGGGGAAATACTTTTTCCCAGCACTGTAAATACAGCAGTTGTATCTTTATGAAATCATGTTTTACTTCATTCAGTGCTTTGCTCAGATGCACTTGTGTTCTTTCTCAGGCACATGACTCAAGTAAGCGGTTCTGGTCAATAAATGTTCATATGAAAACAAGCTTCTAATTTAATTTATATATTTTTCTTTCACTAAAAACACATCAGCCACACTTTCACAGCTTTATAAACTCACAAATAAATCAGTTATTATAGCAACTGAAAAGATTAAGTAGGATAAGCCTATTTCAGTATTACATCATGTGATTTGTGCAATGTCAGATTTCCACACTTACTGTACATTCCTGGGTTTTGACCATGCCATATCTCTGGTCTCAATTAGACCCAGACGAAGTCCGTTCAGCGTTCCGAAAGCAGCACCTAAAAGACATTAGACACACTCCTTCAAATACCAGTGTTCCTACAAGTGACCACTGAAGAAACGGGCCATACAAAAAGAGCATTTCACCAGTCATGCAGGACCCTCCGATGGTGAAGAAGGCTAGTTCAAAGCGGCCACGAGTTTTGTTTGCTCCAGTTGGCAATATAAATTCATCTGTATCCTAAGAGATGAGAGATAGAAAAACAAACTCTCACTTCGTACATCAGTGTGTTTACTTTAGCAGGCCTATAAACATACTGTAAATTTTTAACTCATTTGCTGTCTCGAAAACGTCACATTAAAAAAACAGGATAAAGAATGATGATGATGACTGATTGCACAAACCTGCAAAAGGTAGCGAGGGTCAACATTAAGGTAGGGTGAGATCGGGTTCATTCCAGTCACTGAGAATTAAAAAGGACAGCATGACATGATTAATACACACATGCAAAACTGATTTTTACCATGTGTCTACATGGGTACAGTTGTAGATGTCACTAAAGTGAGGTCACCCATAAATGACTGCTTTTACAGTTCCATCACGTGTTAATGGCAATAACAGATCTCCACATGTGCAACACGATGCACCTTTATTTTGGTTGCTAGCTGTGTGTATTTTAGGTCTTCTTTATACTACTCAGACTTGCAAACCAATTTTGTATTTTTTTTTATGTACTTGTTGAATGATGACAAACATTGAATTATTTATTTATTATTATTATTATTATGATGATGAGTAGTAGTAGTAGTAGTATACTCTTAAGCAAAAAAGGGCAAAGCCCCAAAAAGCAAAATAATAAGCTTTTAATGGTCTTAACAACAAATAATTGGTCAAGAACTTTTCCCATTTCATCAAATTTTTACGCCTTGTGGGTTTTATTTTATTCTTTACTTTATTTTAATTTTGTACACCCAGACATTTGGTAGTTTTCCTTGTCAATCAAACATTTTAATCATTAATCATGATTTTTCCCTTTGTGTACAAGACGACTATGTAAGTGAATTTCCCTGTTTTTAGCCTTTCCCCCACAAACAGTTCAATGCAGCAAAAAGAAACGAGCATATTGGTGACACAGGAGGTCTCAGGAGTGCATTTCTTTCATTCCTGCTAATTTCCTGAATAATGATTGGTTGTTAAGACCAGTAAAAGCTTAATATTTTTGCCATTCTGTGCTTGCCCAGGAGTGTAGTACTAGCAGATAGTTTATATTTGTTACTACCATTAATTTAAGAGATCCTTATGACACACACTATAATAATAATAATAATAATAATAATAATAATAATAATAATAAACCACACAGGACTCGATCATCTGTGCTCGTATCCCCATGCTGCAGTTGACATACAGCAAGGAATTGTGGGACTTCATACGGCACTGAACATTCTCCACTATGCTTTTAGACATGACTGAAAATGGTGCTCAGGCTAAGGCTGCATTATCTAATGTAACTATAGAAACGCACACAGCCTGTTAACCCAAGGTTTGAACCAAGGTACAAATAAGCAAGCCTCGACTTACATGGTACTCCAGCTAGAGACGTGTTCGAATACTCAGAGGCTCCAGCACCAAAAATGCCACCAAGTCCTCCTTTATAAGCGCCTGATCCCGGAGCGTTGTTATCCATGATCCCACGATGACAGGCCAAGGCAAACGAACCTGATGAGATGAAACTAATGCTAACGTTAGCTACAGCTAGCTGTGTGAGGGAGACTCCTTACAAGTGGAGGCAAAAGTGCCTTTCAGCGACTGTATAAAGAGCCAGTGACTCTCCTTTTTTAATTAGACGCCGAATATGTAATGATATAGTTAAAACACTAGTTATTTTTGTTCGCCGGTTGTGTGGAACCTCATCTCGACCTCCACCACGCTGAGCTGTCGGAAAACGGAAGGACATCACACTGCCGTAAATTTACTTAGATACAGGTTAGATGCGCGACACCTCTAGAATTCAGAATTCTAGAATTCTCCACGACTGTGTCAGTTGCATTCTTTGGTCTTACAATGAAATGCAGTTCACAAAATATGTCGCTGTGGAAATTCCAGGCTTGCTTTTTTGTTACATTACTATTTCTTTCATCATATTTTACGACACTTCGCGACCGTTTGTACATGAGGTATCGACTCCACCCACTTCAGACACCTACCGTACAGCTGGTAGCCCGCAGTTGCGTGTAAAAGTTGATCTGCAAACTGTAAAAGTGAAGCTCTTGGTTTCTGATAAACAAAAAAAATACTCTACAGTTGATCTATAAAACAGAAATCCGTGTTAACATAATTGTGTTTCATTATTGAAAACAGGAATTATTATCATGCAACAGCTGTCATCGCAGGCGGTTCAGGGGCGGGGTTTCACTTTCTCACGCCCATAAATATGTTGGGGGTGGGGGGTTGGAGGAGGGGGTGTTTGTTATTGTTTGCTTGCTTGGTTGGTTGGTTGGTTTTTCATATATTTTAATACTGGGACATTTTCTGGTTATAAGATAGAATATCAAAATATCTTTGCACTTTTACAATGAAAGCTTTTTTTTTTATTATTCTTATTGTTGTTTTTATCACCATTTTGCCACGCTATAATTTATTATATAGTTCTATAATTTTTGTCCAAATTAAAGAACTGTTAATTCACAAGCCATTCACATGAACTCTGCTGTGTCAATGTTAATATCTATAATATGTATTCATTACCACACATAGGTTCCTAAATACTCTTAAAGAATGAAATCAAAGTATTCTGGGACTGATTTGGTAAACTGAAACCCAGTCAGCTCTGTGCCAAGTCTGTCAAGCCTACAGTTTGTTTACTGTGTCACAGTGGGTGCAGTATCAGGGGTAATTGGCTCAGCATGGGTGACAGGACTGACCTTAGCACTTCCCTTGCTTATCATTACTGTCTCACAAGCATGCATCTTCATTGACCTCTGTTATTTTATTGGAATGTGGGTAATTTTAGACATTTAATGACTTAAAGATTCTTGTTTCGTATTGATGGAATGAAAAGGTAAAACAGGATTAGAATTTCAAGCAGGAAAACAACGTAATATAAAATCTAAAACAGAAAATATAAAGCTGGAGAAAGGAATGAAAGCATCAAAGTTTTTATGGATACCATAACCAAATTGGGAGTGGGGTGCGGCATAATTAAAATGTTAATTAATTACCACCACCATAGTACTTTTGATCATATTGGAACATATATAAAACCACAATATATTTCTCATGAGGTTTTTTTTTTTTTCAAGTTTCATTTTTATTGAACATTTCTGCTGAACACTTCTGATAAACATTTCTACAGAACATTTCTACATTTCTACTGAACAATTTTTGCTAAACATTTCTAATGACCAGTTCTGCTAAACATTTCTGCTAAACATTTCTAATGAACATTTCTAAAGTTTAATTTTTATTGAACATTTCTACATTTCTACGTTTCTTTTTTATTAAACATTTTTGCTGACCTTCTGATGAACATTTCTGTTGCCTATCTAAATCGCCTTTTCTGTTCTGTCCTCCCCACCATTTCCCAAAAATACAACATGAGCACCAGCAGTAAATATTCACAGATTTTTTTTCTTTTTATACAAAGAAAAACAAAATTGAACCCACAACCCACCCCTCCGGCTCATCATGGCTACCCATTAACTGTCGCTGGTTATAGAGATATTATAAAATTCAACAACAGGCCTTTAAGTGGGAAGTGTCTGTAACTCCATAAAGTATGCAATAAAGGGATGCCATTTATGAAAAAACTTATCTGTACAACCATTCATCGTATATCTTATTTTCTCGAGTTTCAGAAAAAACATCACATCCTTTATCAACTGGGAGATAGATGGGTATTTAGCAGACTTCCAATGTAACAGTAGGGAACGTCTTGCTATAAGGGATGTGAAAGCAATAACATCCTTTTGCATCGAGCTCAAAGGAATTGAAGCTTCAGGAATCCCAAATATCGCAATCAATTGACAAGGCTTTAAATCTACCCTGAGAATAGTGGACATGATGGTAAAAAAGCCAGACCAAAAACCATGGAGTTCAGGGCAGAAGAAAAACATATGGCCAAGATGACAGGGAGAGCCATGGCATTTATCACACTTGTCCTCTACATCCGGATACATCACAGACAATCTCGACTTGGACAGATGGACTCTATTTAAAACTTTGAACTGTATAAGTCCAAGACGAGCACAAGAAGTGGTAGTCTGTACCCTCCCTATAGCATGTTCCCAACACTCCTCACTTATTTGTACTCCTAATTCCCACATTTTATTACTCGACCCACTACCTTGCGTCAAAATAAAATCATAAATCTTAGAAATCATTCCTCTCTGATGTGGGTTATTTGAAAACAGGTCTTCCCAGGCCTGTACTGAAGGAGCAGAAGGGAAATCAGGAAAACATCTAGAAACGAAATTCCGTATTTGAAAGTACTGAAAGAAATGTGTCAAGGGGAGATCATAAGTGGATGCCAAATTGGCAAAGCTATTAAACACACCATCAGAATACAAATTTCTAACTTGTTTAATACCCTTGTCATACCAAACTGAAAATGAGGAGTCCATACACGATGGGGGAAATAGATGGTTGTTCACTAAAGGACACAAATAGGATGCACCTACAAATTTAAAATGTCGTCTAAATTGATACCAAGTCCTAAGTGTACTGAGAACAACAGGGTTATCAGTATATTGGGAAAGTTTTGTAGGTAAAGAGGTGTATAGTAGAGCAGGTAAAGAGGATTCCCTACAAGAAGATAATTCCAATTTAGACCAAGAAGATCCAGGAGATTGAACCCAGTAACAAAGTTTATGGATGTGTGCAGCCCAGTAATAGAATTGAAAATTGGGTAATGCAAGTCCTCCCATAAGTTTACATTTCTGCAATAAAGATTTACTAACCCTTGGTGGCTTCCCTCCCCAAATAAATGTACTAATTATCTTAAGCAATGAATCAAAGAATGATTTTGGGAGACATAGAGGCACTTGTTGGAACAAGAAAAGAAACTTCAGTAAAATATTCATTTTGACGGCGTTGATCTTGCCAATTAGGGAAAGTGGTAAGTTACCCCAACTCTGAATGTTAGATTTAACCTTTGAGATAAGGGGAGTGAAGTTGAAAGAAGATTAGATAGAGAACGTATCACGTTGATACCTAGGTATTTAAAACCTGCCTAACTAAATCGAAACGGTAGATCTGACTGTTGGAGAGACAGAGCTGGAGTATTGACAGGGAAACAGTCGCTTTTATCTAAATTTAGTTAATAACCAGAGACAACACCAAAAGACTCCGGAACATCCAAGACAGAAGGCATAGAGGCGGTAGGATCAGTTACATACAATAACAAATCATCAGCATATAGCGACAATTTGCATTCTACACCATATCGAACTATTCCTTTAAACAAGGAGGAAGATTTTAGTGCAATAGAGAGCGGCTCGATGGCAACAGCAAAAAGCAGTGGGGACAACCTTGGCGACACCCTCGTCCGAGCGCAAAATAATCCGAATAAGTATCGTTAGTCTGAACCCTAGCATTAGGGGTTGAGTAAAGGAGGCTAATCCAGGAAATAAACTTGTCCCCAAATCCAAACTTCCTCAGGACTGCAAACAAATACTCGCATTCGACCCTGTCGAATGCTTTTTCAGCATCTAATGAAATCACAATCTCAAGGTGAACAGCTGAATGCTTTGAATAAATTATATTAAAGAGTGTACGGGTATTGAAAAACATTTGACGTCTCTTTATAAAACCATTCTGATCTTCAGATATAATATAAGGAAGTACATTCTCATGAGGTTGTTTGACTGAGAGAACAAATTAAATATGAACAGGCCTCTCTAGGATATATAACTTTTTTTCTTTTTAACATTTATGCAAATATCCAGATATTAAGATCACAGACACCAAAAAAATGAAGTCTAAATATAAATCTATGAATATTTTGTAATATGTTACCAAATAATAATAATAAAAATAACAATAACAATAATAATAATAATAATAATAAATTGTAATCGTAAGCATCATCATTTCTTGGCGGTAAACACTAGATGGCGGTAACGAGCTAATTAAATTTTTTGGATTGTTGAAATTTTTTTAACGTCGGGGGAAAAATCAATTACATTCAAATAACAAAATTATGTACATTTATTATATTAAGAAAACAAAAAAAAAATAAACAATGGTTTCATAGAGGAAAGAGCACACTTTTGTCCTGCACATTTGAGTGTTGTAAATGGTAAATGTGCACTTATATAGCGCTTTTATCCAAAGTGCTTAACACTGTGTCACTCATTCACTTGGGGTTCAGTGTCTTGCCCAAAGACACTTCGGCATGTGGAGCCACCCGGGCCGGGAATCGAACCGCCAAACCTATGATTAGTGGACAACCCGCTCTACCACCTGCACCACAGCCGCCCTTTTATCCCAGCTCAAACTCAACAACTTCGATTCGGGATGTGCGGTTAATTAGCTGAATATTGAGATCAGCTGTGTTGGGAGCAGGAAAAACCACTTAAATAGGCAGAACAGAGGGCAGTCCAGGACTAGGGTTAGAAACCTCTGCTGTAGACTAATGATGGTAATCTCTGGAAGTGGCATTGCATTATGGGAAAAATGTCTGTTTGACTTCAGTCTTTATCAGTCACTGTGGCTGTTTAAGCCCTGCTTCTTCTTTTTCCTTCTTCCACTATTTGAGGTGGAGCAATAACATTTGCCATTGTTGTTATTCTTTGAGCTCAGACTTCCTGGCATCCACATTAAATTATCCAGGGCTTTCTGTGGGAGCAGAAATGGCTCAGTGTTCCCCAACAAAAAGACCATTGAGAGCCAGTGGAAGGCCTCCCATGGGCACCCACGCTGCTGAACATACTAAATCGCTGCAGTGGAGATAGAGAAACGGCTCCCTGCGGGAAATGCGGGAAACAAGTGTGACGCCGTTACACACAATTATCTGACAATATTTATTTTTCATTATCAGTGGTTTTTCTTTTTTCACATTTTATAATATGTACTTGCTTGTTGATATTCTTCTTTATGTGCAAACTCAAGCTCAATAAAGCTGTTTGATATATACAAATGGACACACACACACACACACACACACACCAATAGTACCCCAAAGGGACAGGGTTACCATGGTGACATGAAAGCTGTGCAATGCCTCTGTACTTGAAAATGCTTTGGACAAGATGAGAAGAAGACACAAAGGGGCTTTTTACAAAGCTTATCTGGAATCTTTAAGAACTTCACATCTTCGAGCTTTCTGTAGTTCATGCTTAATTATGTCATGTCTGGGAGAGATATGAACACAAATAAATGGCCATTTGGGCATTTTGTTATGGCCATGCAACTGTCATACTTGTTACTGTCATAATTCCTGATGATGATGAGCTTGATGATTAGGTGCTAAATTGTAATTTGTATTATACATGTTTTTTTTTTCTTCAAATTCATGTACTTTACAAGTTTCCAGTTATATTTCAGGTGAAATGTCACTTGAATGAGTCTGGAAGTGTTCAGTTTAAAATAATTTTCTTTCTTTCTTTCTTTCTTTCTTTCTAACAATGTAGCATTGAGCACATGAGACTTTTTAACAGAATAAAGGAAATTAGAACTTGTCCTTGATCCATTACTTGTTTTGTGTGATTCATGAGCTCCTGTAGACTATTGGACACTGGCTAGAGTTGTTTCCCACTAGGTTTGGACAGTATCCAGGACTGTGGAGCCTGCGTGGGGGTCCAGACTGGAGCCAGACTGCTGATTCCCCCCTCCTAAGAGTGGGCAGGAAGAGCAAGATGAGGAGAGGAAGAGGAGCGGAGAAGTATACAGAGGGGAATGGGATATAGACCAGCATGCAGCAGCACCCTGCTGCTCCAACCCATCTTGTTTCATGTGTTTATAGCTGCATGTTGATCTCTCAATTCTATTCAGGAATAAAGAGAAGTGGATACCTCAGAATCAGTAATGTGTGAATTCAGTCAGAATATTCCTTGTCTATTTTTCTGTTTAGTATTGGGTGATGTCGTTTATATAATGAGTTTATAAACCGTTTCAGGGAGAACTCAGACATACGAATGAATCAGGAGCTCTTATGATGTGAAACAAATTTCCAGACCCAATCATTTAATAATAATACAAAATAGTAAGAAAATAAAATTAAATAAAACCTTACTCTGGCTCTTACACCTCTACTCTGCACTTTGCTTCTCTAGAACTCAACTATAAATCTTGCATGGGAGCACTACTTGTAATGTTCTCTGCAAATCACAATATATGTTAATGTATTACCACAGGATAGATTTATTTAATCAAAAATAATAACAAATATTTCAGTATTGGAAAGATCAGGTAAATATGTAAGACACATTTTTTTAATTGTGCCTTTAGAGCTTTATCAATACTAAACGTTCCTAAATCCAAACCAATTTGCACTGGATTCAATATACATATATACATATATATATATTTTTTTAATATTTTTATTTTTTATAAACATTTTCCTATTTTTATTCAAATTCCAGTTAGATACAAATTAACATTATTTATATTTGTCTTGAAATGTAAACCAGTCATGAATAACTAAAAATAACTAAACAACTGTGTAGTAGTTGAGAGCGAGATCACATTTTTAATTTTTTTTTCTTTTTTTATCAGATTTTTGGGAAATACATTACAGACCCTGGAATAACCTGGCCCTCACTATAAGAACTATGACTTTATATACAGTATATAAGTACGTACATGTGCATTCAGCCATTTGGGGATTGATGCACTTGATTCTCAGATCTTGAGAATCTGAGAACACTAAGACAATGTGAGTGAATAGTGATGCTTTCCTGTCTTACATAAAACAGAAGATATTTGGGAGAAGTGCATGTGTGTGTGTGTGTGTGTGTGTGTGTGTGTGCGTACTTGTGGAAAGAGCTATCTCACACAATAGAGAGGAAGTGTTCCTCGAAGCACAAGCGCATACCGCACCCACTCCATATCCTCCTGCTGGACATGTCTTCTTTGTGTTCATTGTTTTAAACCACTGTTTGAGTTCTAACAACCATCGTTTTCATTAAGCCACAGATCTCATACAGATACAAAAACAGTGGATCACTCAAACAACAAATATTTCATTAAGTGTATGCTCTTACACCTGATTAATTTGAAATGGTCCATTTAAGGCACGGTTCTTAAACATGCAGTACATAAATGCAAATAGAAAAATATAAATATATGGTACTAGGATTTCATGCACAAAGAAATGAATACAATTCAAACAGAGTTCCTGATTGGCTCAAGGGTGAAGAGTGGAGATGGGATGATGTCCTCAGCCATATCAGATCATTAGACAGGGAAGAACGGAAGGAAGGAAGAGGAAGGAGGTAAGGAAACAGCTTCTATTTTTATTTAGTGATAGGTCAGAGGCTCGTGAGCATGTTTGTGTGTAGGAAGGTCACATGCTAAGGGAAAGTATCCGTGTGTGTCTACATAACCACCCAAACCTTCATCCTGGCCCAATACCTGCTCATTAAACCAACCTCCTGTGTTGTGCATCATTATTTGGGTGTTTGTGTGACTTGGACATGGTGAGCTGAAAGGTCTCATACAGAGCTGAAGAGTAAAACGGATAGGAGGAGGCGTTAGATACTGAACAAGAGCAGAAGTAACCAGGATTTTAATGATAGCTTACAGAGATGGAAAAAGAGGAAGAAAAGACAAGACAGAAAAGACTTCTTACATGGCAGCTAGCAATTTGTGTGAGAGAGGACTAGTTTGCCACACAGCACAATGTTTAGCAAATAGGTTTCTTTCTATAGGACTTAATGAATCTTTTTAATGTTTGTGTGTGTGTGTGTGTGTGTGTGTGTGTGCAGCCATTATATTTTTCTGCTGAAAAGGGTTTTTAAGTCTGTTTGAGTGACTCTCAAAGGAAGAGAATAAACTTATCAATCTGTCAACTTACCTGTGCTAGGAAAGCCAGTGAAAATGGAAGGAATCTTTTAAAATAGTCCTACATTTCCACTGGATGTGCTTAGTAAAGAATGCTAGCTAGCATCTCTAATCATAAAAACAAACAAACAATAACAACCATTTCTCCCTTGAGACATTATACTTACTTAAGGCCAAAATTCAGAGTGATTGTGGCTTCACGGAGAGAGTCTAGAACTGAGGACAGAGTAAAGATGTTTTCTCCATTTTCTCCATTACAGAAAGTAATTGAAATTGATTATTTAAAGTAACAATTACTCAGTAACGTAGTGTCCTAGACAGCTGAACATATGAGGAAAACACTAGATGATGGGTGTGGTACTGGATTTACCATATAAAAATCAAAATAATATGTGCTGATGTCATTTTGGTGTCCTGGCTGTGTGAAATTATTTTACTCCCCAATCTCCTACTTCAAAACTTGGAAACAGTTTGATTCACATCTGTGCTCCAGTGAGTCTCTGACTGTGGTGAGCAGTGTATCCTACATCTCTTTAGAGTGTGACTAAAACTGAGCTAATGAGCAAACAGTAATGATGGAAAGCACACACAGATGATAAGTGGTAAGAAGTAAAGTAAAGGACAGCAAATTTGTGCCATGTGAGTAAGTTTTTGCAAAGCTTAACCAAGTGTACTTTTTTCTTTCCAACTCGGTTCTCGTCCTTTAACAACCACTTTCATTTTCTACAATATGCAGTGGAGTATGATATTTTGCAGCTGCTGATACAACCATAGGACAGCCTAAAACAGTTCAAACTGCCATCAGCTACAAACTATGCCTGCTGTAAACCTAGGTAAGATTAGTATGTGTATTGGCACATAAAAGCACAAGAGAAAGAGCGACAAAGTTAGTTTCTTTTAAAACTATTATTTTTAATATCCTGCTATTGCTTTTCAGTACAGAGTTTAGTCTTTAAAATGTAAGTTCAACACGCTTTTGCTTAATTTCACACAATTTGATTTGAAAAGATTCAAAGCAGACAAATTATCAAAGAGGTTAAAGATAAAGATCTTTAAATGTTAGTACCAGAAGCAAGAAAATATTAATCAGATTACATAAACAAAATGGTTATTAGCTCACACTTTACATGAAAAGGCACAGAAGTCAAGCAACACTTAAACTCAAAAAGACAAACCTAGTGGCCCAGCAAACTATATTATGCTATATTAAAAAGGAATTGAAACAATGGCTACAACAGTATGCTGGGCATTAAATAATATTGTTCAATAACTCAAAATAATAATAATAATAATAATATCCTCGTTGGCATTTTGTATTAATATGATATGCTAACATCAGATTTTGCTGGAATAACACAGATCATGATCGAGTGACTGAAAAACTTCTCCCAAATACCAATTTCTGTAATAAGGCATAAGAGTTCATATCAGAAAACATGATTTAATGTTATTTCATACATACAAAATGTGATAGAAAAATACATTTTATAGTTGTTACAGTGGTTATAAATAGGACCAGACATTTCCAGTGGAATAAACAAGACTGCTTAAAAAAAGGGAGGTGCAGTTGACTGGTGTAGATCATATTCAACAAATCAATCAAACACACACACACAGACACACACACACAGACACACATACACAGACACACACACGCGCACTGCCAATTACACAATCTTATAATACTGCTCACAAAAAGAAATAAAACAGGTCAAACCTAGGAAAACACCTTAGAACCCAGAACTCCCGTTTTGAAGTTAATTGAGAAGTTTGTTGTGTTTCAAAATATTTTCCTGTGCTGATTCCCATGTGTCAATAAAATAAATGACAAAATTTCTAGACCTTTAAAAACTACTTAATATATGCCACTAAATATAAAGTAACAGAAAAGAGATACTGAAGATCCAGTTATAACAACCGAAATAAGATCGATTATTCTTGTTAATCATGTTACAAATTAAATAACAAAAGCAATCCCCATATTATCGATTGAGTTTCTAATCGAATCGTTTCCTCGTTAATGCTTGGCTCTGTAATCTGGAAGACCTGCTGGAAAACCTCATGGAACTTGGCAAGAGCAACTCAATTGCATAGACTTCTAGTTTTAAGATTCCATTTGCTTTATTTCACAGTTCACGTCGTAATAGTGTAAAACTGTAAAGAAAATCACCTTCTACAACACTTACTGAATCCATCTTACATTTCTAATTAATAGAACCAGTGACTAAATAGTAACTAAAACCTTCTCTGTAACAGTTTCAGCTTTTTTTGTTGATGCATAACTGCTGTTTTGACACAAGCTTCATACTGGAGGACCAGATGTTACTGCTGAACCAGAGTGAGTATCACAACGTAACCAGTATTTAATATACTGTACGCGCATGGCACATAACATAATGCACGGCACAACTGTAAATCAGAGTTAGAAATAATGTCAACGCATAAATGTTTAAAAAAAAAAAATCATTTGCTGGGTGCGTTTTTGGCATTCATCCCATTAACTAATAAAGAAATGAAGGAACTGATTATAATCGATATGTTCTCATAAACAGTGATGGATATTTTCCCACAATGATCATATGTACTGTAAAATAAGGCACTTTAAATGTTAAAAAAGACATTTTGGTCTCTAAAATCTTTCCATTTTGTAAAGAGATATATATTTTTTTTCTTCTTTGTCATTTAATGCATGTACAAAAAAAGAAACATTGTGAAAAATAGAGTAATTTCACCTGCAGCAACCTCATATCAAAAAAAATGCATGAGCTAGTCTTCAGTGCTTGTAAAATTATTCTTATTTATAAATGCATTTTATTCTATTTGTCTTGATGATGGGAAAGAATGGCTTTTACTTTATAAATGTACATTATAAATTTGAATTATCTTTTACATTTTTTTGCAGATTTCCCCTGTTCATCTTCACTCTCTCGTACATGAACATGCTGATACACATGAACACATTACACAGCCACAAAGTTTCAGTCCTGTGTGTCTCCACAACTTTATCAAAGCACCAGCTTAATGCTCAATCTCTATATTCTATTACGATAACTGTTGTATGTGTGTGTGTGAGAAAGTCTGAGTGGAACTAGTAATGATTTTGCACATGGTGTTCCAGACCATATTATTGCTTTTATGTTGCTTCAGTTCAGGCTGTGGAGACTAGATCACCTGACCATGGAGGTCCTCAGATGGACGGTTGAGTTCAGGCGGACTGTCACTGCTGTGTTGTATTTAGTGAATTAAATCTGATTCGTTGCTCACCAGCAGGCTGCGAGTACAAGACAAGTGAAGGAGGAGAGCCAGAGAACTGGTCAGCACACAGGCAATGGTCAGGTCATCATTGGGTGAAGAGTTGAGAGCTCAGAGGGTCATTGGTTAGTTGCCGGTGGCAGCTGGGTGGTTAGGAAACAAACGGACAGACAGATACGTAAAGGGGAAAAAACCAAAAGAAAGGACACATAGGAGGACACAAAAGAAAAAAAGATAGAGAAGGAGATTAGTGTCCGCTAGTGACAGTCAGATGACAACATGACATTACTAATCAGAGCTACTGTCAGAGAAACTGTTTTAATATCTACATTAAATAAGGCAAAATCATGACAGCCTCATGATTTCACACGAAAGACCAACTCCCAGGTGAAAATGGTTAAAGAAGCAGAGAGGTGAATCAATTACAGAATTCAAATTACACCAACACCACTTAATGGTTAGTAGCAGTCAAAATATGATAGGTGAACATGATTTGTAGACTTGATTAAAGAGGTCAATAAATGAGTGGTTTGTTCTCTGACTGCTATTAAGCATTACAGTGCTCATTCAGTCTAAAGCCATGAAGCTGCTAGTGATAATGGGTTTGAATTCATGAGTAGTTAAAGAGATGTGATTGCAGAAAATCAAGAGATTAAAAAAAGACTCAATTTTTTCCCCTTGCAGAATACAAAAAAATGTCATTTTTGACTCAAGCAAAGTTTATTGTCTTTAAAATCTGTCTATTTACAATAATACAAAAACACAAACAAACAAACAAACAAACAAACAAAACAGAAAACCAAAACAACCGCTGAAGGTGGGGCGAAGAATAACGAGGAAGAAACAATAGACAAAACTGCAATATTTCATAGGACAGAGAATATAAAATGTACTACAGAAAATCATTGTAATTTCTATAATATTTGAGGCTCTAGAAACATGTTCTGCATTTTTCTCTAGCATATATTTCCTATTTCTCACATATACAATATAATCTGAATTTCATAAATGTTTTGATGCTGTAGAAATATTGTTTTCATAAACGAAAATGAAAGAAAAAAAACACTATGCAAGTAAATACTCGTTTCTTTTCTCAAATAAGACAATGGCAACAATTTAAAAAGAAGCAAAGAAGTTTACAATAAAACAAAACTCAGAAAATGGAATATTTCTTCAGATCATCTGCTCACACTGTGCCAAGAGAAAAAAGTATGAGTTTCTCAATAACACCACACAATTCTGATCATTTTAACTCTTACAGAAAGGACACTCTTGACAATATTGTGATGATCGTTTGAGCTTGCAAAACCTTGGCCCCAGCACAGTCCACCACCCTGTCCTCTGTCCATCACAAAGAACTCTAACCTATGAGGTTTCATCTGTTTGTCTTTTTCCTGACATTATTTGTCTAATAACAGACAAAGATCTGTTGATTTAAAAAAAATTCAGTGCAAACTATGTGCTGTATTTTTATGAAGAGGTATTTTTTGCATGGGGAGCCATTAAGAGTCCATAAGCACAGCATATCACCTTTATAATGAAACAAGATCCACTCTGAATATCAGCTGTGTTGAGCATAATATAGAAGTCTGCTCAGATTTAATACTTATGATGACTCTGCTCCTCAAACAATTCATACCCTTCATAAGAAACTGTCAATTTTCCCCATGTGACACTGACCACAACCTTTAACTTATACTTATGGACCTTTACATTGGTGGCATTTTTCTATCTTGAGCTGCTGTACTTTATTTACGAAGAGTATATTTGGCTAATGTAATACTCTTCATTAAGCCTTGACATTGGGATGAAATAAGCAGTTAAACTGCAAATAGTGGGAATCCAAAGAATTTTCACCAAGCAAGTTGCACAGCTCACGTGCTGATTTTCATTATGGTATTTCTATTAAAGACTTAAAAATCATCATATAAGGTCATGGGCAGTTGGTCAGATGAGATATTTTGACATTTTGTGCAATTTCACAATTGTTTTTCATTAATCTAGTCAGTTTTGTTTGTCGGTTATGTGTTAAGATTTTACAGTGGTCATTTTAATTTGATGTCAAATCAATAATCTTATAATTACACATCAGATTTAACTTTTAGGAATCGTTGATATTATATAAAGATTCTATAAACCAAAATCATTGTTTGATATGACTAATCTAGTGTAGTTTCATTATTGAGCCATCTCTGAAAGTCTGAGGGTCTTCAATCCTCTTCAATATGTTTTAATATGTTTTGCTATAAAAAAAAATGGTCCTGGCAAAAGACTTAATAAGAGTAGTCATTATGAAAAAGGTCACAGGTTTGTCAAATACAAATTATGTGAAAATATATAAATAAAATTATATGTAATTATATAAATAAAACAGGTAAAATAATAAAGTTAAGAAAAAAATGTAGACTGCTATAGGAGTTTGATATGCCACATGCAGAATGTTACACAATGGGCTTAATTTTCTGTATTAAGTAATTTCGCTGTTGAAAAGCTTCTAAACATGCTCAGCAAGGCTGATGTAATATTGCTATATTGGGTTTACAATCTACAGTATGGTGAATATTGTTGCTTGTTGATCAATTTTGCATTAAATGTGTTACACTTATTTGAAATTATGTTGGTCTTCAAATAACAGACTTATTCTTGTAAACATGGTCAATAACAAAAATAACAATAACCCTTGTATAAATTAATATGGAAAAAAAGTACAAAAAAAACCAACAAAAAAAAAAACAGATTTTCAGGCACAGGATAAAACTGGTTGAATGGAATACACTAGACATGAATGTATTTATGAAAACACTAAGACATAGGATGTAATTAACACAAACTAAATGAGAGAAAGAAAGAGAGAAGCTAATAAGTAAGCTCCATCAGCCTTCATTGACTGGGAGTCATAAGGTCATCCCGTGGTCATCAGTGAAATAGAGCTCTAGTAAACTGTCTATTTTACTCTGAACAACCCAAATAACTCTCTCTAATAGCTTGAGGCTTTACCTCCAAAACATGCAGTGTGATAAATCCACCTGTGAACCCATCCTGGATGTAACACATATACATAGCATTATAAAACCTACATAAAAGTGTCATTAGAGCCCCCTTTACACCAAGTATTAACAAGTGCTTTTAGTGATATTAACAGAATACCTCCTGAGGTTATACGATATGCACTGGGTTTGTATCTCAGGATCTATAGTGTGCTTACATCAGGCTGAGATTACAGAGAAAGTATTCGCCACATGATTAAAACGATTTTACAAGTCTTATAATTTTTCATCATCAAGTCACTAATCAAAAGAGGAAAATTAAATTTAAGCTGTAAAATAAAATAATCCCCATCACTTCTACTCCTGCCATATGGATAACTACATCCACACTCCCACACTGATGCTTGTCAGTTTAATAAATGAGATCTGATTACAGTGTAATATGTAGAAACCCCAGATGTAAAGGTAAAGATGTGATCAGGTCATTTATTATCCAGATACTGATATTCAGATACACATCACATGTTAATGCAAGGTGTAAATGGAGCTTATGGATCACCTTGGTCTAATTTTATACAATACACTTAAGATCATTGAGTTAGCTTAAGTGCTAACAACTGCTTAATATTACATTACTTACATAAGCATTTTAACAGTAGCTAAATAATGATATTTCTATGTATGTTTTTATGAACTAAATATAATGTTACTAATTTCTGCCACCATCTTCAGTACATCCCCAAATTCTGAACATGCATAAACACACACACACACACACACACACACACACACACACACACACACACCTTTCAAGTTCAACGACAGTCATACAGTGTCCTCCACTAACATTGGCACAATTGGTAAATATGAGTAAAAAAGGCTATGAAAAACTGTCTTCAAACTTTTGATCTTGTGTTAAGAAAATTCACAAAAATACTTTGCTCTCATGGATATCAAACAATTGCAAGCAACACAGGTTTTACTCAATACTTGAGGTTGCAGAATACATGGCAAGGGATCTGAGACAATTCCTAGACACAGAATCTCTCCAGATCATTCAAATTTCAAGGTCCATGCTGGTGGACTCTCCACTTCACAGGTTTTCTATGGGTTTCAAGTCTGGGGACTGGGATGGACATGACAGGACCTTGATTTTGTGGTCAATAAACCATTTTTGTGTTGTTTTTGATGTATGTTATTGTTCATTGTCCTGCTGGTCCATGATGCCATGTATGCTAACAAAATGTCCAGATTCTCTGGCAGGAAAAACATCCCCAAAACATTAAAGAGCCACCACCATATTTAAGCGTGGGCATGAGTTACTTTTCCATATGGCTACCTCTCTGTGTGCGCCGAAACCACCTCTGGTGTTTATTGCCAAAAACTATATTTTGGTTTCATCTGATCATAGAACCCGATGCCATTTGAAGTTCCAGTAGTGTCTGACAAAATGAAGACTCTTGATTTTGTTTTTGGATGAGAGTAGAGGTTTTTTCTTGAAGCCCTTGTAATTGTAATTTTGAAGACTTTCTGACCCCAAGACACAATTAACTCCTGCAATTCTCCAGCTGTGATCCTAGCAGATTTTTTGGCCACTCAAACCATCCTCTTCAGAGTGTGTTGAGACGATATAGACACACATCCAACTCCAAATTGATTCATAACATTTCTAGTTGACTGGAACTTCTTAATTATTGCCCTGATGGTGGAAATGGGCATTTTCAATGTTTGTGATATTTTCTAATAGCCACTTCCCATTTTGTGCAGCTCAACAACCTTTTGACACACATCAAAGCTATATTCCTTGGTCTTACCCTTTGTTATGAATGACTCATATTTATACCTGCAAAACATATTCCTGTAAAACAGGAAGTAATGGTTGAACAATTTCCTGTTTCTAGTCACCCAGGTATATCTAGTCACCCAGGTAAAAAATAGTTAAACATCAATGGGAATATACTTCAAATATATTTTTCTCATATGAATTCATATGGCTGCCAATAATCGTTGCACATCTTTATTTAACAAAGTTTTTTTTTTTATAAACCTGTATTGCATTTGTAATTGTTTGATATCCATGAGAGCAGAGTATTTTTGTGAATTTTTCTTTAACCAAAGATCAAAAGGTTAAACAATTATTTGCTCATATTTACCAAGGGTGCCAATAGTGGCGGGCACTGTATATATTTTAATGTGTAGTATGAACTAAGAGTATCAGTTTATGTGATGAATGGTAATAATGGTTGTATAATTGTGGATGATGAATATGTCCATAAATATGATTAACGTTGTAGCTTGAACTGTGACTGAAAGTGTAAGACAGACAGACAGACACACACACACACACACACACACACACAAAGTATTGCTTGAACACTGGGGCTAAACTAACCTCTTTCTGCGGTCACTACCCTTTGGTAAGGATGGACGCGCATATCCTGCCTTCGTACTTTAGTAGTCACTGCACCTGCTTAGAATGTAATATTACCAATAAAATAGAAAGTAACATCAGATAATCAATTATCACAACACATCAACAACAAAACACTGGAAAATTACTAAACAAAATACATCCACAACAAGCTTGTAAGACCCAATAAATCACAAAAAGAAGTGAAAATGGGCTTTGTTTTCATGGCGCAGAAATCTTCCATTACAATTTAAACACCCCAGGAATATCTATTAGGTGACACAAGACAAGTGTTTATATTTGCTTTACTCTGACAACAGAGCCCTTAAGTCTCTCTCTCGCTTTCTCTCTCTCTCTAAAAAAAAGGACGAACTGCTTTTACTAAGACAGATTAATTTCACACAGAATCTTATAGATAGATTTACATTGGCACATTGCAAGTGCTTCACTTATTGCTACAGTTTATAACACAAAGTCAGCTATAATACTGATAATATTCTGAGAGCACTCAGAGATTAAGCAAGCACAGGGAATGTAGCTGACATGGGTTCAAACTGTAGGAGGATATTCAAAGAAAAGTGATAGCAACAAATCTATTTGATTAATCATTAATAATAAAGTTATCTTTAATTTAAATTTATAATTAATTCATAAGTAAAAGACAAACCAAAATAATCCAAAGTTACAAAAGAATAAACTCTGGGAAGTTAAGACCAGTGTAAACATCAGTAGTAAATGATTTTTGTCTTGGTATTTCTATCTTTTTGTTAACAAACTATTAAGGGTTTTTGTTTTGTTGTTCTGCAACTGCTATAAAACAAACAAAAAAAAGTTAACACTTTTGAGGAATGCAGACTGTCCACGAACTCTACTAGCCTTTTGTAGGGAAAGCCATACCTAAAAGAGTGAGACAGAGTGCTAAAATTAGTTTATTTGGTTCCAAAAATACCAAAGACAGCATCCGGAACAAGATTTCCTATTTGGTGATGGCATATTAAAATAGATCATGAACATGAATCTGGACATGAACTAATGTACTACAACACACCAATAGAGTTACAACTACTTACCTAATACACCACTGGAGTCAATGGGATACTCAAGGATAGAGGTGGCAGGGGCCAGAGTATAGGGATACTCGTATGGGGTGTAGATAATACCCGACTCGGGGGTCTGGGGCATCAGTGTAGCAGTGGGGTGAGGGGTGCCAGCTGGCATGAGAGCAGAGGTCTGGATCTGTCGGATTAGAGGCATGAGGGTGGGACCAGTAGGCGCAGGAGTACGCAGGGCTGCAGTGGGCATCACTGGAGACGGGCCGGTGATGAGGCGTGGAGCCTGGGCAGCCAAAGAGAAAGCCAAGGCTGCTACAAAGGAAAAGATGAGATACACAGATACAAGAAAAAACACGGACAAGGAGATGTCAAAGAAAGGGAGGCGAATAAAAATAAAATTAACTGCTTACCGTGTCTTATCTTGTTGAAAACAAAGCTGTTAGTGAAACTACTGCTCTATGCACATACTACACAACTGTACTAGTAAATAATGCATATCTAGAATGGACAGGAGGAAAGAGAGACAGAGAACGGACACTACTCTGAGCAGGTGCACAGATTGTTTTAAATGGGAGGCCTTACGTGATTTGATATTGGCATCCCTGTATGTGCCATTGAGAATTGCCAGCTCCATCAGCTGCATCTTTTTCAAGTTGTCTTCACCTTCAGCCTGTTAACACACACACACACACGAAATGCACTTCTATTGAAATGGCTTTGAAATATTATACATAGGAATGTTATTTTTAAATTGTCATGGTTTTGTGCTTTCTACAAAAGAAACAATTGAGGAGACTGTTTATCAAAATCTTTCAATAGAGACTATTTAAACACCATTTTATTTCTGTTTCATCTGTGTGGTGAACTAGTGCTGGGTTTCAGAAGTGCTAGCCTAGTACTGTGTATACAAGCTAGGGTTTCCCACTTGCTAACAAATCAAGTGCGTGTTGCTTCAATGCTGTCCAAACAAACCAACCAAAATGAACATGCAGAGCACAGAGGTTAAAGATACAGCTCATGTTTCTTTCAACAGCTTAGAATCAGCACCTCAGCTTCTCACGTTTTCTCCCTTTCCTGTTCCATCTGCTTCTGCCACTTCACTGTATACCTCTTTTACTGTCAACTTCCCATTATGTTGTCTACTTTTTCCATATTTCTGCAGTTTACTCATTCTGGTCGTTCCACTCATGCTCTCTGTACAGTCCAAATTCTCACGCCCTCTAAAGTGATAGTTCTAAAGTAAAGCCAATGGTTCTTCACATTATCTTCACACATTACCATTTTTTCAATTACTCCATGTCCCTCATCTCAGTTAAAACTATCTACCAAAAATGACACTTTACTATATTTTTGAAATTCGTTATTTCAAATACAAAATCTGCTATCTGAAATTTGTACTTAGTAGTTTGACTTCAGTTATACAAAGAACTGACTCTGCTGCTTGCAACTACAACTCAGATGAGCTGTGAATCTGGTATTTTTAATGATCTGCTCAACATTACAGCATAGGTTCAGGTCAGGTCAGAGTAAAGCAGGTCACAGAATGATCTAAACTATTTTAGCAAGCACAATGGAAAAGAAAAGCTGGTCCATTCAGAGTAGGATCAGAGTGTGTGTGTCCTTTGCTTACAATGCTGATGTCTGCCTACCAAATGGCCTCAGAGCATGATATGAGTCAGTATGGGCAGTGCTACGCAGTGATCAGTGTGCCATCAATGAAAATTTCCATACCAGTGTAACCGTTAGTGTAGGCATGACCGTGAATTCAATGGTATAATAATACCTCACTTAAAAATACAAACTGAACCTTTCAGCAAATGTCTTTCAAAGACTGCTGGAGTATGGTGTGGTCACACACTGACACACCATAAAAATAGATAGCTGGATATTTTTAGTAGTCTGGTTGAATCCACTCCTATCCTGTTAGTCTGGGTGGAGGCGGTGAAAGTGGAAGCGTATTGTTAAACAGGACACCATATGCTTGGTTGTGTGCACACATGAGCATGTATGTACGTACAGTTTTTTTCCCCCAATGCAAAAGAGTGTCTCAGTTTAAAGGGTTAAATCATTACTAGCACTATGTTCAAACAGAAAAGCTCAATATAAATTCTCTTTCTATATAATTCATGTACACTTCCTTTCCTTTGAGAAGCAAGAAAGGATTACCAAAATTATCCCAGCAGATGGAGGTTAAATGTGGTTGTGTGAATGTTATCTGTTATAGAACCTGAATTGGCAGCTGGCTATTTTACCATCAACTGGAAAGTAATATACCACTTTTTGTTTCGGTTTTATTACACTACAATTACTATATTGCATTACTATAACATGATGTTCGTCCATCGATGAGGATAGTACCATTCTCAAATATACTGATCACAAAAACTAGTGATGCACCGAAAGGAAAATTCTAGGCCAAAAATGAAAATTCAGGATGCACTAAGTTTTTTTGTATAATTGTATTAATATTAGATTTTTTTATTCATTTCATGAATTTAATAAATCTGAATAGAAAAACTACAAACCAATAAAATGATCACATAAAAATAAATAAATTAATTAACACATCAAAAAATATATATATTTAAATATATTATTCTTGAATTATTATCGACATTTCGGTGCGTCCCTAACAAAAACCCCTGTTTAAAAATTTTAATGCAAAATGACTTGTATGAGCTTACAAGATTGATTATCATCAGTGCCTCCTGATGTCAACACTGCTGAAATTTAGAAAGAACTTTCCCTCCATTCACAACTATGAACAACCAAAAGGGCACAACTGTCAATCAAGGATCACTGGAGTCCCATGACAATTACCATGGCAGCACAATGAGCCGCGCATTCCACATCACCCCTGAAGCTGGAGGTCCACTTCCAGTCAGAAATAATACCTTACCGTCTTCAGCATTCTCTTTATCTCCTACAATGAAGTCTTGTTTTTCTATGTGTGTAATATTTTACGGACCATTTCATGTGCTAGAAAGTGGAATTTAGATTGACTCACAGTTCAGCACACATTTCCTTTTCCCTTTAAATTTCACAGGCATCTCCTGCTAACCTGCCATCTCTTACAGCTTTATCATCATTCAGCTCTACACCTGATGGCAACACAGAGCCTTCTGGTGGCCCCAGTGGGCACACAGTGTCCCGACCCCTCGTCTCTGGTTAAATTTTTAAGCAGTCAATTAAGCCCATTAAATCTGTCCACACTGCTCACCTTTGAACATTAGAATCAAGTGTGTGTGCTTTTCTCTTCAGTGCCAGTGTTTCTGTTTTCTGTACCACACTCTCTTTTGCCTGTAAGGACGCAGTACAGCTAGTGTGGAAATGGCATTCATGCTGAGTGCAGCTATTTAGATTGAATTTGCTCCCACTGAGCAAATACATTCATCAGTGCTTATGCAGCACTTCTTTTAACTGAAACCCACAAGTCTTGTTTGTTGAACCAAATCAATGTGTTTTTGCCACTTTGACATTTTTCTTTAACTTGGTGTTCTGATAAATACATGCAGCGTACAGGGGAAAAGGTAAGAGTGCAAACACGTGACTCACTGCAGGCACAAGTAGCTTCTTAACTTCCTCCACAGCTCTCTTGAGTTTTATCTCAGCACGGTTCTGTGAGTCTTCAACTGTGATGAGCACATGCAGGTCCTCGTTCAGATGCTCCCAGTTGGGCTTTCCACGGTTCTGCTCCTCCTGTACAGATTAAAGGATGGGAGAGCATATCTGTGTTACCATCTGAATCAGCAGTACATAACTATGCCGGATGTAGAATTAATTTTTTTTTCAGATAAAAACATTTTTAATTCTTGAGTACTTATGTCCAGCTGTACCACTGTGCCATTCCCAGTTGCCCCGCCCAAACAAATGCTCACATTTTACCCTATTATACTGGTTGTGACAGAGCATGTCTAAAATGATTTACACTATGGCCCGTTTGAAGTCTTGATTCTGATTGGCCAGAAGGTATTGATTATTTATATTTATATTATATTTCTATAACAGCATGGCTCAGAAAGCAGTGCTGACTACAAGGTAAATGATTCATTTATGCACTTGTGATAATACTTTATTGTTTCTATAGTAACAATTAATTCACAAGACTTGTATGGTGGTCTGTTCACATAATTTATGAGCATTAATAAATAGAATAAAAAAAAAAACAATGTTACTATTTGACAAAGAAAAATACATAATTGTTGATATGATGAAGTTTCTGAAAGGAAATGTTTGGTTCACATTCATGGAAGGATTTTGTAAAAGTCAGCAAGTTTTCCACCAGGAGAGTGTCCAAGGACAGTTCTCTCAGCAACATGACAGGCTGCCTTTTTTTGTGTGCTTTTTTTGGATTATTAAAAAAGGATGGTGGGGTAACTGTTTATCACTACTATAACCTAGAAGAACTATCACATTTCACACAAGTTAAATGTAACCATAATCTGAGTATGTTGTGCGCTGTTTAAAAAAAATCATTAAAAATACTGTAATCAAGAGCTTGGATGAACGGCACAATCATTTACATTAAACACTCACGAGCCTTTCATCGGAGTGTACTATGACATGCTGAAGAGAAGCGGTTTTAGGATGTGGATCAAAATCAGAAATGCTAAATCACAGCCAGGAGGCACTGTATTTACTAATTACTGGCTGCCTGCTCACAAAGGAGCAATTACCTGATCAAATATACAGTATACACTCAGTAACAAAATATGTTTTAATGCTCCTGGGAGCTAGTTACATGCTAAAAGTGATTCTTTGAAGTGTAGAAAGAGAACTATATTGGGTGACGTCAAAACAAATCTGTCCCAAGAGGTCATGCGTTTGGCCTATTTGTTCATGCTTGCATTTCAGAAATGGCCAACATGCCTAGGGGTTGCATTATTTACACCTTCAAGCAAGTAGTAGTAAATCACACCGTTTATATATCAAGACAGGATGTGACCTATTGATCATTTTAAAATTACTCTGATCCACATTATAAGATTTAAATAACTGTATAAGACCATATACATACTCTTAATTATAACATCAATCATGTAGTATTATTTTAACTTTAGACATTTGCAGAACCAGACAGCACAAACTGACAGGTTTTTTGTCACACTTACTGCTATCCATTAAAAACGTATCACATAATAGGAAATCAGGATGATCTTTCATAAGGGGAAAAAAACACACTGCCTCAAATTGATATCTATACAGCATGGAAATATTTCACACCCTCCAGTGTGTGTTTCACATGGATCATGATTGTAAATCTAATTTGGGTAGAAGTAAGAGAGTACAGTGGGGGACATAAGTATTGAACGCATAAATTTTTTTTGCAGTAAATATATTTCTAATGTGGTTAGTCACATGAGATTTTCACCAGACATCAGTATTAACTCAAGAAATCCTCAAATATAAAGAATTCACAACATTAAACTCCATTAATAAAGTTATGTGTAATAAAGTGGAATGACACAGGAACAAAGTATTGAACATGCTAAGAAAAAGCAGTTCTCCAAGGCAAGTTAAGGCAAGAAACCAGCTGAAATCCGTAAGTAGTTAGAAGGTAATCATATCTCCTAACTGTGCAAATTAATAGCAGCTGGGTTAATAAATTGATGGTCTAAAAAAGGGTTTTTCGTTACCATGGTGTCACACAAGAAACATCTCATTATATTGATGGAATCGGATACAGACATATCTCAAAACTTCTGAATCCTCCAGTAAGCACCATTGGGGCTATTATCAGCAAGTGGATTTAACATCACTACTTCATTATCTGGCCATGCACAGTAACTCCTCGCAAGATTTCTGACCAGGGAGTCAGAAGAATGGTCAGAAGAGTAGCTCAAGAGTCAAGGACCACTCAGAAAGAGCTCCAGGCACCATCGTCACAGAGAAAACAATAGGCACTCCACAGCTCACGCTCACCCCGCAAGACTCCATTACTAAAGAAAAGGCATGACGAAACTCATTTAAATTTTGCTACAACTCATTTGGATAAGCCTATGAAATTCTGAGAGAGTGTAGTCTGGTCAGACGAGAGCAAAATGTAACTTTTTGGCTGTCATACTACACACCATGTTTGGAGAAGAAATGGCACTGTACATCACCCTAAAGTGAAGTTTGGAGGTGGAAGCATCATGGTGTGGGGCTGTTTTCATCACATGGTACTGTCAAACTTATAATTGAAGGAGCAATGAATGGAGCCCTTTAGCGGGAGATTCTTAAGAAGAATCTGCTGCCATCCACCAGGATGATGAAGATGAGACGTGGGTGGACCTACCAGCAGGACAACGATCCAAAGCATACAGCAAAGGAAACTCTCAATTGGTTTCAGAGGGGGGGGCAAAATCAAGCTGTTAGAATGGCCCAGTCAATCACCTTTGAACAAGATTTAAAGACAATATGTTTAGAAGAATGGGCCAAAATCACACCTGAATACTGCGGCCGATTAATTTCTTCATACAGGAAGTGTCTTTACAAACAAAGGCTACTCCACCATGTATTAAATAAATTTCAGTTACCATGTTCAATATTTTTTTCCTTTATTACACATAACTTCAGTTATGGACTTTAATGTTTGGATTTCTTTAGATGTGTAGATTTCTTGAATTAATACTGAAAATTTCATGTGAATAGCCTCATTGGAAATATATTTACTGAAAAAATGTTGATGCTTTCAATACTTATTTCCCACACTGTACATGGATCCAGATGGCATCTCTGTGTGAAGCCTGGCATGTTTAGTCCTGGCTGCTCTTCTTTAAAGCCCCCTTCACCAATATCTTTTCTCACTTTCATTTATTTATATAATATTTTCCTTTGTTGCAATGTCAACCACCTCTGTAATTACAAAATTATGGCTTAAATGTTTTAGAAACATAGTGATATTGTAATATTCATATATGCAGGAGCACTGCTCATTGAGATGATTATTTTCGCAGCATTCAGGGCCTTTATCAGAAAAAAGCTCACTGGTGACTACTGCTAGAAAATGGAAATGGAAACCTCGGAGAAGCAACATTTAATTGCAGTGTTGAAATCCTTTTAAAATAATTTTTCAGACATGCAGCAGCATCCAAAGCTCCAAGTACAAACCTGTACAAACACATTTTCATCATGTCCAATTAAATGCCCTCTATTATCATGCGACTGACGAGAGCACTTGCGAAATTTCTGATGGTGCAGCTCTGAGAAAAATGGCAGCATGCCTAAGGGATGAATCTTAAGGGATTCATTGAATTTCATTCATTCCCCCCATCACTCTGAATTAGCACTGCACAGAATCTCATCTGCCATATATTTAGTGTCGTTCGGCTACCAGTTATCATTCTGCAACCGCAGGCAGGTACATTTGAGCTCCTACTAGACTGTCATACTGCTTCACTCCAAAATCAAGTATGTGGCAGATATATACATTTCAGACTTCATCTTCATACACCAAATCTTAATTTAAATGTACAGTTATTCATTAGACTTCATTACAATACAACTGTCTTTAAGACAGTAATTTGATTTGCTCTTAAAACTGGCGTGTAATTAAAATTGGTTGCGACATTGACTTCAAACTGTCTGCTAATGTAAATACATGGACTAAATGGTTTTGGCAGAGACATATTGAAAAAATAAAACCATCACCTTTGCTCAGCTCTAAAAAGCAAAATGCTCCCCCCACTTTCAAATCTCTTACTCTAATAGCACTCATTTTCATTTTAATGCAAGTCATTTTTCCACCATGTCAGACACCCTTGGAGGCAAACAAAAAGTCTGGGTTGATGAAAAGATAAAACTGCATCTGACATGCATTAGCCATGCATATGCACAAATCCTATATCTACAGGCATAAGCATCCACATGACATTGTACATCTATTGCAAATAATAAAATATCTTCTGAAGAGCCAAAAAGGAAAAATAAAAGCAAAAGCTCACCTTCTTCTTGTCTCTCATGGAGCCTTTGCCTCGCACCATTATCTTGCAGCCTGTCTCAGCTTCCAGCTGTTTGGCAGTGAGCCCACGTGGGCCGAGGATTCTCCCCACAAAGTTGAACTGCAAAGATACACCGCAAGAAGAAAATATGCCATTTAATTAAAACCCATTTGTAGATCATGCACTTGTTACACATCTCCTGTTATCAAAATAGTGTACAAACCTGGGGAAAGACCCTTCACTGATTGGCTAAATCATAGTGGCTGAGTGATTCACATGTTGACGGATTGATTTATATGTTATATTTATAATGTACTTACCTACATGCATGCGTATTTAACAACACATTTGATTATGAAAGTACAGTTTGGTTTGTAACACTTGTAACTGAACCTACCACAACCTTTTTTTGTCTCTTATTTGATTATATTGTTAAATCAACTTGGAAAGAAACCACAGGATGTCCTATGACCAGATCTCCAATGTTAAAGACACAAACACACTACTGAACCAACACTGTTTCACAGCTGGAAACTTTGGAAAAGGTCTAATGTGAACTAAATCATGCTTAACATAATTTGATCGAAGAGATCTGGTAAAACTCTGAGGGAATCTGAGGAAAGTTCTGTACCCTGTTGTGAAATTATGAACATCCACAACCCAGTGGCTCTTATGCATGAAGCATTTGCTAAAGATCAGCCACAAATCTGTCCCATCTCTCATCCCATGACACAGATCAATTTTTCACTTTGTTCTTCCAGGCCTAACACAGCACGATAACCATTTAATAAATTTACTTATGATTAATGCTCAGTCATTTAGTTACTATTTTCAGCTTTTACTGAAACATTTTCCTCTGTTTACATCAGTATATATGAAAGCACTTTTCTGAAAATCATGTAGCAAATGATTTGCTTATAGCACCTGTGCTTTTGTGCAAGCTGAATATTGCCTTAATGCCTTGATGGGTGTGCTCATTTTAAACCAAACTCATTTTTTAAATTAATGAATCTACAATAAATTGACTTGTCCACAGTGAACCTCTTCACATTAAAATGAATATGAAAATTTCAGAAATATCGGTCATCAAAAGCCTCTCATGTGTAAAATTTGTAAACCCCATCATGTCCTCCCATTTATTTACCCCAATAAAAGTTAAAGCATTAAATGGTTAATAAGGACTCCTGATTAACTTTAAACGTGCGTATGCTAACATTAAGTAAGCAAAAACAAGGATGTTTTCTTGCAATAAAACACTTTAAACAAATTAAACTATGCTACAACATTCATAATGCCACCATCATTTTAAACTCGCATGCTTGAACTGCTTGAATAAATACTGCAGTTAAGCAGCCGCTCTTCCTGAAAGCACGGTTAATCTATTCGCACATAAATTTTATTGCCGCAGGTTTTACACACTTAGCCATAATAGCACCGTAAGCAGAAAACGAGCGTCCGAGAGAAACATATGCATTTCGCCTACTATCTAAGTATGTGGTAAGTATGCGGTTTCGAACGCAGCCACGGTCACCGGGGGAGCTGCTGTTGCTTTGGCTCTTGTTGCACGGTGCACCCACGAAAAGTTCCCGACTGATTACCTGTCAGTTAGCGTGTCGATACCAGGTTGACCCGGTACTACCGATACTTATGAAAATCTGGTACTATCAACTTTTTTCCTTTTTAGTACCGACTTGGTACCGAAGTACCGGTACTTTTGATAAGAGCAGACATATACATGCAACGCACAAGTTATCTGATAACTTAGTTCACGAAAGCCTAGTACATGAAACATGGATGACGCCGCATTTCAAAGTATCACGTGGGAAACAACAGACAAAATATAAAGAGTCTCGAGACCTTAAAGAGGAGACCAGGGTCTGCTTAGAGGAAACTTAGAAACCTAAGAAATTCACTCAAAAACCTTAATGAAAATGAATGTAATAAAGTACAAAATATGCACAAAACATGCTGAAAATATACACATATTCCTAACAATGCTACACTTCACCAGATCTGTGGTATTAATTTGGCCTTTAAGCTTTACAAATGACCCAGTAGAAAAAAGGTCACATATCACTGAGCTAGTAAACTGAGCTGAGAGTTTTGACTGGCATGATAACTGCTGTGAACAGTAGCGCTCAGAGAAGGGATTTGTAACAGGGACTATTCAAAATGTTAATTTCAGCAAATTAAAGCAGTTCGTTTTAATGTCTTAATGCGATTTAAAATGCTTCCTCCAATAGCGGCCTGGAATAATATGTTGTGTTTTTTGGCTGATGGCTACACTGCTCTCGGAGTGTTTAACCTTATCTGTCAGGATGGCAGAGTGATAAGCCAGACAGCTGTCTCTCTCTCAGGGTCACAATGCATTCTCTTCCTTTTAAAGCCCATCTCCTTTGGCCTGATCACAGCTGCTGCGGCCGCCGAGCCTCTGTGCTGTATATTTAGAGCTGAGCTCATCAGACTACCGTGTGGCAAAAGGCTGTTTGTGTCATTGTTGATCACTGTTTTGCACAAGCATCATCTCTCCAGTACATCACAAGGTTAAATTTGCGAGAATATGAGCACATGCATAAATCCGTGCACGTGTCCGTGTCCATTTTGTTAGGCTTGTAGTACTTACATTATAGAGACTGTAATAGACTATGCAGCTCAGTGGCCCACATAGTAACATCTCAGCACTTTAGTATGCTTATTACAGTCCTCAGGTGTGACTCAATCACAAATAAATGTGCACTGAGAATATTAATGATGAGCAAAAAAGCAAACACATAATTGAATTTCTCACATCAAGACTTTTTTTCCCCTTGTGCCATTTACCAGTTTTGCTAAATTCATCTGAAGTGCTCAACTTTAAATTAACAACAACAAAGAATCAGACAAATCTCATTAACAGCCAACACAGAGAAATAGATGAGGAAAGGAAACAGGAGGGAATGAGAAAGGGAGAGAGAAGAATATGAAGGGAGGGAGAGATTGAGAAATAGGGGGCAGCAGTCTCAAAATCATTCTCAGTGATTATATCGCAAAAGTGAGAGAGAAAGTGCAACTGAGCGGAAAAATAATCAGAAGGTGAATGTAAACACCTCTCATCTCCGTCTGTATCATCTCTCCATCATTTCCTTCAAAGCTCTTGTTTGTTTTCTGTTTCATGAGCTACAGGTGCTGGCAAGGCAAGAATAACTTTCTAGATCATTCTTCCTAAATGAGGCAGCTCAGAGAGGAGACATAGTCCAGAGCCTTAAATGCCTCTCCATCATCAGCTCTGGGCAGTTTTACAACACGCCCCCTGTGACTGCTGAGGTATTGTGGGAGGCTTGTCAGGAATTATCAGAATGCTGTTTATATTACAGGAGATAAAAGTTGCGCTCTAAACAAGCACAATAACTGATTACATACATCCTAACTGGGCATTTGTGTTTCTTCACTTAACCTACAAAAGATGCGGTGTCTACACTGTCCACAAAGTCAATATTTTTACAGCATTTTAAAAAGTTCTCCGTCACTTTACTGACTTCTTTGACAATGTGAGGTTCAATGTCTAATTATGTCCTCGCTGAATACATGATCCTTACAAACAAATCCTGGAAAAGCTCCAGCGTGTACACATTAGTCATATTCATCTCATTATAAGCAGCTTCATTTATTGTCCAACTCTGATCCATATTTGCAGTATTTGCATTTAAAAAGATTAGATTTATACTGTGCTAAAATTATATTCCACCCTGATATGAACAGCAAAGAAGAAAGGTTAATAATAACTAAACAACAGATAAGATACGTCACTCGGAAGCTTTTGTTGGATGTTTCTCATCCAAACTCAATTACCCCCCGACCTCACTATCCCCATTATCAGCTCTTTAAGAAAGCAGACACAAATCACGCAAGGTGTTTTCTGTATAATAAATATAACCTAAAACACCTCTAAATAAATAGTCATTAGTAATAATAAATGTAATGCATGTAAAATGTGGATAATAACAAATTTTATATTTGCTGTATTGTGGTTGAATCATCATCAACTGCAAATACTGGTATATATGGTATTTGTTTCTATGCACTTTTCTGACCATGTACAATAGAAAACATAATACTGAAGTCAGAATTAGGCCCATCATGATAATTATGTTAATCAACTTATCGTATGATATATGGACATAACCTCGATATTGCCCATTGTGTTAACATGCATGTTTGTTTACATAAGAATGAATATGACCAACATTTTAGCCATTCACACTGCTTCTGTCCTCTTGTCTGCTCTAGCTGTCAAATGAAAATTCAAACTTTGAATATTCCTCACATTTAAGATAGAAATGCACATTCGAATTTGCATTCAACTTGCATTATTATGTTATTAAATCTTCATTATATCAGTGGCATAAAAAGGTCTTAAAATGACAATAATATTGTCTATTGTAATTATTTCTATGACAATATATCATCCAACAAATGTAGCTTTCATGACAGGCCTAGCCAGAATAAGGAAAATTCTGACTAGAATTTCCTTTGTGCTGCACTAACGCTATGTTCGGTCAGACAGATAAAATCTCGTTTTCTGGCATATTCAATCTCAGTGATGGCTGTGATGTAAAACCTGATCTGTGATACGTTGTTCAGAATAAATTTGAGTATTTTCATATTTATGCTCTCAAGTACAAAAAAAGAATGTCTACTGTTAAAAATCACCCAACTGCCTAATTTTTTATTTTTTTTAAACAACCAATACATGACTACAGTCTAAACACACAAAGCAGTTGTAGTTCCTTGTAAATAAATCAGATTATCCTGCTATTTCAGCATAGCCTAAACTACTTGGAACAAAATAATGAAAACTTATTTTGTTTGTTTTAATTAGCTGGAGCAATTTAATTTGTTACTTCAGCTCACGAATGATGTTAATTCTCTAACTAAGGAGGTGTGGATTAAGGTAATTAAAGATCTTGCCATCCTCCAACTTTACACTCATTAATAATCAGCACAGCGTTTCTACTTGGAAGTTAAATTTTCCATGACTCCTCAGAAAATACATTTTTGTTTCATTAAATGTATTTCTATTTCAGACTCTTTAAACCAATTCTCAATTCCACAATGCCCCATGGACAAAACACCTAATTGGTTATTGCATAAGTAATGAGTAATAAACACTTAGATAACAAGCTATGCTTATACTAATATATATATATATATATATATATATATATATATATATATATATATATATATATATATATATATATATATATATATATATATATATATATATATATATATATATATATTTATTTATTTATTTTTATGCACACACCACACACACACAAACTGCCACTCAGGGAAACGTCTATACCACAGCCCATAGAGCTCCCCGCCATTAACAAAGACTCACAATAGGAGCCTCATGAACACTCGGAACATAATGTTTACTTTTAACTAACATTTCCACTGGTATTTTGTGATTTGAATATAATAATTATGACTTTTTCAAGGTTGGCTAACATTCAAGGTTATACAGCTACAAAGCACAATAATAGTAAAAAATAATCCAAGCACAATAATCTTGCTCGCTATTTGCATTTTGTGTCCTCTAAGCCCATATTATTTCAAATAAAGAAATCTTTTAATAATTTTTGCAGTCTTATTAATCTTATTATCTTTTAAAGTCTAAATATAAGCAGAATTAGAGTCAAATTATTACATAAACCTCAGTATGCAACCAAACAGACAGTTCAACCAATAATGGCAAGGTTGATATTTAATGGGACAGTGTATTTAATATTACTATTTAAATATGATTAACTGTACAGTCCTATCAGGTCAACCTTATCTTTCCTGACTTTTATAGTCCGTGGGAATCCTGTGACCAGTAGCAGGCATAACAAAATATTAAATTAAACTGAAATTTGAAGTTGTATAAAGGTATAAAGGATGCCTAAATAGGGATTGTGTCAATATTATAAGCAACAATCTGTTTGAAGACCTTTATACAAGAGAATAAAAGAGAATAACTATAAGGATAAGCAACGGTATCCCACTTACGTCTGGATATTCTTTTACAGGCACATAAAGTTTCTCCTGGAGCTGTGCAGATGGCCCCACGGCGTCTGGGAGCTCCGATGTCCTTTTGTCTGTACTACTGTTCAGTGTGTCATTGTACATGTCCTTCCGTACCCGGCCAATCTCTGCCAAATAAAGCCATAAAAACACACAATTACACAAAAGCACTGAAAGGAATGCTCTTTTAGGGATAAAAAGAGAACACAGAATACAAGTGATTTTAGCACAACTCAGAACTTCAGGTAAAAGATAACTTGACTAAATCTCTTCAAGACCCTAAATCTCTCTTTGCGTTCCAAATAGACCAGGCTTCCTCTCAGAGTGCAAAGGCAAACCTGAGGCCTAAATGCCTCCTGCTGAATGGAAACACAGGGATAGTGATGAAAAATATCTGTCTGTGATGATAATATTCACAGACAGACTTTCTGATAAAATTTACCATTAAGAAGGTATCACGAAAACTTAGCTAATCTAAATTCTTTTAATACATTTTAATTTCACAATCACACTGCATGAACACAACTCCCAGAAGGCAATAAGCAAAACCAGTCATGCACATCAAAACTATCTTAAGTATTCACAAAGAATTAATCACACAACAAATATGCAATTCTGAGGAGACCAGACAAACATATTATTATTAACAAAAGCTCTTTGTAGAATATTGGATGAAAGAGACTCCATATAAGAATGGATTTTTGATGAGGTACAATAATGTCTGAAATGGCTACATCAAAGTCCACAGCAGACTTGCTGATTGCTGTAATCTTAATATAACCCTGAGACGAGACAGGCATTGCCCGAGGGGCTCCCATAAGATTCTCTCAGCTGGAGTAAATCTGAGGCCTAAGCAAGCTTAAACAACTGGCTGTGGTGCAGTATTATATAGAACATGCAGTGCCCTCCATTAATATTGGCATCCTTGGTAAATATGAGCAAAGAAGGCTGTGAAACTTTGTCTTTATTGTTTAACATTTTGATCTTATGTTAAAAATTTTAAAAGTCACAAAAATACTCTGCTCTCAAGGATATCAAACAATTGCAATATATTATAATATTATAATAATTGCAATATTAACCTGTATTTATACAGGTTGTGTGTGTGTGTGTGTGTGTGTGTGTGTGTGTGTGTGTGTGTGTGTGTGTGTTGTGTGTGTGTGTGTGTGTGTGTGATAAATACAGGTTAATCCAAGAACAATATATTTGTTAAATATAAGTGTGCAGAAATTATTGGCACCCTTTTAGTCAATATGTTGTGCTACCTCCCTTTGCCAAGATTACAGCTCTGAGTCTTCTCTTATAATGCCTGATGAGATTGGAGAATATATGACAAGGGATCTGAGAACAATCCTCCATACAGAATCTCTCCAGAACCCTCAAATGCTGGTGGACTCTCCTCTTCAGTTCACCCCACAGGTTTTTTATGAGTTTCAATTCAAGAGACTGGGATGGCTATGGCAGGACCTAGATTTTGTGGTCAGTAAAGCATTTTTGTGTTGATTTTGATGTATGTTTTGGATCATTGTCCTGCTGGAAGATCCAACCACGGCCCATTTTAAGCTTTCTGGCAGAGGCAGTCAGGTTTTCATTTAATATCTGTTGATATTTGATAGTCCATGATGCCATGTCTCCTAACAAAATGTCCAGGTCCTCTGGAAGAAAAACAGCCCCAAAACATTAAAGAGCCACCCCCATATTTAACCGTGGGTATGAGGTACTTTTCCATATGGCTACCTCTCTGTGTGCGCCAAAACCACCTCTGGTGTTTATTGCCAAAAAGCTCTATTTTGGTTTCATCTGACCATAGAACCCGATCCCATTTGAAGTTCCAGTACAGTGTCTGGCAAACTGGAGACGCTTGAGTTTGTTTTTGGATGAGTAGAGGTTTTATTTCTTGATACCCTTTCAAATAGGGGCGCACGGTGGCCTAGTGGTTAGCACATTCGCCTAACACGGTTCGATTCCCACCAGGTGTGTGTGTGGAGTTTGCATGTTCTCTTCTGGGTACTCCGGTTTCCTCCCTCAGTCCAAAGACATGCATGGTAGGTTGATCGATGGACTGGCACCCCTGTCCAGGGTGTACCTCCTGAGATAGGCTCCAGGTTCCCCATGACCCTGAAGAAGGAATAAGTAGTTGACGGTGGATGGATGGATGGACCCTTTCAAACAACTTGTGATGACGTAGGTGACTTCAGATTGTAGACACAACTAATTTCTGCAGTTCTCCAGCTGTGATCCTTGGAGATTTTTGGCCACTCTAACCATCCTCTTCACAGTGCGTTGAGACAATATAGACACGCATCCTCTTCCAGGTTGATTCATAACATTTCCGGTTGACTGGAACATCTTAATTATTGTCCTGATGGTGGAAATGGGCATTTTCAATGATTGTGCTGTTTTCTTATAGCCACTTCCCATTTTGTCAAACTCAACAACCTTTTGCCGCACATCACAGCTATTTTCCTTGGTCTTACCCATTGTTATGAATTATTATAAGTATTTGGCCTCTGTGTTACCTCATATTTATACCCCTGTCATGGTTGAACAATTCCCTGTTCCTAGTCCCCAGGTGTACTAATATTTTTTTTCAATATCAATGGAATATGCTTCAAATATACTTTTCTCATATGAATTCATAAGGGTGCCAATAATTTTATATATATATATATATATATATATATATATATATATATATATATATATATATATATATTATTGGTTTGCAATTATTTGACGTCCATGACTGAAGTATTTTTGTGAATTTCTTTAAACAAAAGATCAAAAGGTAAAACAATAAAGACTATTTTTCACAGCCTTCTTTACTCATATTTACCAAGGGTGCCAATATTAGTGGAGGTCACTGTAAGCACCTAACTGACCCTGTCTCTCATACAGAAGAATTGATGGGTCCACAAGTCCAGTGACGAAAATACACATACACACAAATCAGGACATGCCCAAGTACTGTAGTTCATTAGTAGTAATACTGCTATACAGTGCAATATTGGTTTATGAAGTAAGCTATGAAGGAAGGGAACAGAATTGTAAAAAGATAATAAAAGTAACAGGGTAACAAGAAAGGCATTTCAGTAAAAAAAAAAAAAGTTCTAAAAAATGCACAACTGAAAAGTGCAGGAGAATTTGTTTTGTGTAAAAGTTGCACAGTTAAATGGTGTTGCATGGTGATGGTAAACCTGCAAATGAAGGACTTTGATCTTTTATATTTTTAAGCATATAACTATTCTTTCAATACAAGCACCTTACCACAGTTAGTGACCAGCTTGACTAATGTACAGAAACACAACACCTACACACAATGTGTCACTCTATGACGTGCAAGTGCCCTTATCCTTAAACACCTGGGGTAAAATATAATTGCCACATCCACTTGAGCTATTATTACAGCACCTTCAATGGCACTGAAAGCAAACATTACAGACTGTTGATCAGCACTACAAAGCCTCCATACTGCACACCATCCACCCTACTGCAATACATCATTTTAGAGCTAAGGGAAAGACGGCAGACAGATCTCAATTATAGTGTGTGTCTGTTTGCTGCCATCCAAGTCCACCGGCGCAATGCTCCATCATGATACCGTGGCTGTGGTATGCTATCATGTACTGACCACATCATTAAGGCATAAGCCATAAGGCATAAATATCACCTCCAAAATCCGGAGTGACTTTCTGTGCTTTAAATATACAGAGTCACTATTGAACACTTTAATTACTTTAATCTTATAATAAGACATTGTAATTGTGTGCACAAATACATACTCCCATATTTTATACTTTTACATTAAATAAGGTTTGGGGTAAATAAGTTGGGGAAACGCATAAGTGTGAAAAAATAAATTGAACAGTGTGTGAATGTCATTTGTGCAAAACTGAATACCCTCCATTATTTAAGGTAGTCTGAAATATAAAATGAAGCACTGACAGTATCTTAAGTATGTATGATATGATTCTGCTTGTAACCATGTAAATATATAAATTAGTTTCAATTGTGGACACAGTCAATAGGTGATAGATCTAAGAGCTGAAGAAAAAAGATTTTTTACAATAAAAAAATAGGTCTAAACTGAATATGTAAGCACTTGTTTATGCTTTATGGAATTGAAAAATATGTCTTAGCTATCCATTATCACAGTCCAAATGACTGGAAGTCAGAGATCTCATCTAGCAAAGAGGTGGACATGATTTAATGCCAGATGTCAGACAGTTTCCACGGTAGTTTGGAGAAAAAAATTCCACTGCCAGATAGGACTCTCAATCTTCATGACTATGAGGCATTATGGGGAAAGACAAAAGGGTCACTCTGTTTCACACCATCCTACACTGTGTGCATGGAGAGACAAAGAGAAAGAAAAGAGCAAGGCTGAGAAATTGACAGAGGAATGGAATATATTTACTTTAGAGGACAATATGTAAAAAACAAACTCTTCATGACTATGACCGCTACAAGGATAATTATAAACTGTTGGCATCAATTTCTTGTTATATTGATGTAGTTGCCCTCAGAAGCTACTCCATGGCATGATCCTACCAGACAGGGTAGTCCTCAGTGCCATTTTTATGTGAGTACAAACAGCAAAAATCACACTGAGTGTAATATTCTCAATGCTAATTTGGGTTTCTCATGTGTGGTAATCTTGGCTGAAGATTTAATCTTCTGGAATTGGAAAAGACTGACATTCAAAGCTAAAAACCTGTCATGCTTGTGAGATTTTAATGGTTATGGATATGTATGCTCAAATACAGATGTAATAGGTCTTATGGCTAGCACAAAAAGAACAAAAAGTGCTCACAAAAATAGAAGACGTGCTAAAGAAAGGTACCATTTATTACGCAAAGGGTTTGCTCACACATGGATAAAAGAGCAGGTCTCAAACAGGGAAACAATCTGGGTACTTTTTTACTGCCAGAAAAAGCTTGTTCTTGACTCTGACACTTAGGGAGTCACCACACCCACACCAGGAACCAGCCAAAAAACATAATCCTGTTTTTTCACTTCCATCAATGACCAAGATAACACCTACTTATAACATAAAACATGTAGCTGAGATCTTCTTGTAAGAAGAAAATCACTATTCATATAAAACACTATTCGTAATCAGATTTGTAAAAGAATCCAGGATCGCTCATCTGTTTTTATCTTTCTCTTATTTCACCAAGCTGTTCTTTTTGCCATTTCGTGACTAGCATTCACAAGACGTGCATGCTGATAGACAAGCTGCGATCAGCATGTGTGAGCAAGTCATTGTGTCTCTGACCATTGAGAATACCATATGTAATGTGATTGGGAGCAGTGCAGATGTAAACAACACTGTGGTGATATATGGCAATGTGGTTGGATGACAGGTATCCCCTTTGCGCTGAGTAGCTATAAGATAGGTAGCCTGGAACAGCAAGCTTCTGGCAGGCATTTAGCAAGATGGCATTTAGTAGGAAAGCTAAATTTACATAGACAAGCACTGCTATCTTTGTGGAAAAAACTGGTATGATGTGATCAAAAGAGACTAGCATGACAGATTGGTTGATCAGCAGTGCAATCTCATTAAAGAGATCAGTCATGGGGGGTGTTGAATTTTAACAACAGAGATAAGGTTTACATGACACTGACTAGTTAAAAACTGAATGGTGACATTGGTTCAGTCCAAGAAAAACAGTCTGATTTATGAGATCCTATAATAATAGTACAAAGTGAGGTTTAACTAGGCTGCTTCTTTTTCAATGCAATCTCTACTGCACTGTGCTGATTAAACACATGGTGATTTAATACCAGCACCAATGGTTTCAAAAAGGTAATTCCATTTCCTAGAGTTTGCCTGGAAATCAAAAACCCTCAAGGTGGTCAAAAACTGTTTTTCTCCTACAAGTTTAAGGGGCCGTTTACACGACAACGTAAACTAAAAACGGAAAACTTTTTATGCGGTTTGGCAGTTCGTTTAAACGACAACCGTGTTTTGGGGCCTGAAAAAGCAAACTTTTGAAAATGGCTTTCAAAGTGCATGTTTTTGAAAACAATGCCATTATCGTCTCGGGTACTGTTTCTTTACAAAGTGACATTGCCAACTACTGGCTTGGCATGCATAATACAGTGTTTTTAGTTGTTTTCGCGGATCCGTATGAACGGGGATCGTTTTCACAATGTTGTCACCTATACTCAACCTTTTCAAAAACGCAAAGGAAAAACATTTCCATTATTAAAACATCATTGTCATGTAAACATACCCTTAGAATCATTCAGTCATCTTCCGTAAACGGTTTATCCAGGTCAGGGTCATTCTGGATCTGGATTCAATCCCAGGAACATTAAGAAAATCTCCCTGGAACGGATGCCAGTTCATCGAACAGCACCACGCACACAAATATTCACACTTTCATTCACACCTAGGGCCAATTTAGCATAGTCAATCCACATACCGGCCATAATGGGAAAGTAGAAAAGCTGGAGGAAACCCAAGCTGACACATGGAGAATATGTAAAATTCCACACCGACAGTAAAACAACCTTCAATCTGAACCAGGGACATTGGAGCTGTGAGACTGCAATGCTACACACAGCAATGGTACCTGCTGTGCCACCATGAAGCCCACAGACTTCAGATCGGAGGTAATATTGTCCTTTTGAATGCTTAAGTCACCAGGCAACATCCCAAAAGTGTTCATGTCACACTTGATGTAACTGTTCATTAAACAACAGGTTACGGCTGCTTAATTACAGCAGTGTCAAGAGCACAGAAGACACCCCCTGAACACATATATTTAGTGACGTTTCACTCTGACTGCACCTCCTTCATAGGCTGGTGTGTCCTCATTGTTCTCCACACTCTCCTGTATGTTCATGCCTCTCACTCTGGCTGTGTAACACAACCTAGCTAGAAAATAATAGCTTAATGAAATTTAAATCAAAGGGCATTCATGTCACATGTGCTCACCAACAGGCCGAAAAAATGTCTCTCTGAGTAAATGAAGAAGGTCAGTGTAACACTGTCCCACACTTTTTCCTGGAATTCACTCCTACACAGCATTCTGTCGCTCTACCGCTCCAAATGCCACGTTCAGTATGTCTAATAGTAACAACATAATGCTAGATGAGTTACAGGGGCTGTCACTAACTGTTTGTCTATCCTTTGGGTGGACAGTGGTACACCAGTGAAATGCAAACACCAACTGCAGCATGCTGAAGCAGAAAGGACATGAGGACAACCAAAGGTCAAAACAAAAGAAACAAGCTCACATGTCACTTTGTGTAGGTGACACCGTTCAGAAATAAACTCACATGGCTTACAGCTTGAAACAATTGCAATGTACAGCACACTGCTTTCTGTTCACATCAAATCAATGTGAACTAGCCTAGCACTAGGCGTACACTAGCCTACACTTTGAGTGTTGCTTTAGAAGCAACACATATATTTGAAACAGCTAAGACTACTAAAATAATATGGTACATTTGTAAACTCACCCAGACACTCTGAACTATAATTAGAGCGCTTCTTTTAGAGTCAAGCAAAGTGCATGAAGGCGATTAAATAAAAACTTATCACAATATATTCGTTCAATATTTTTATTTTAAAGTTTATCAGTCTCATGCACTACACATACATATACGTCTACACTGCTGCACCTTCACCTTTGTACTAAGAGTTACACAATTACTAGTAAATATGTATATGTGCACAGATCTGTTATTCTGTGTGTATCTGTATATATCTGTAAATTTATAAATGTTATAGAAGACTAATGATTTTTAATCCCGCTATCCGGTGTCACGAAAAATAGGACAGGTTCCCTTTTGAGTCTGGTTCCTCTCAAAGGTTTCTTACTCATGTCACCTCGGGGTGTTTTGCTTACCACCGTCATCTCTGGCTTGCTCATTAGGGACCTAAATCTACATCCAGATTTCTATAAATATGCTTTGTGCTATACAAATAAAACTGTATAATAAATTGTACTGTAAGGTATTGTCTTATATTGTCTTACATTAAGACTTGTTAGAGAGGTGGCATAATAGGATAAAATTGGCATTCCTTGTATGCTGTGACAGCAATCAAGCCTACATATCTAACTGAAACAACCAAAGAGCAATCATTTATTTTTTGGACCAACATCTCCATTGTTAAACTATAATCAATGGACTTATATTTAGCAGTAAAAGAATGTGTGCTGGAATTGATGCGTGGAGTAAAATCTGAGACTTATAACTAACGTTTCAACTAACGATACCAACTGACGTCAGAGTACAATCAGGTTCGATTCCAAATATGTTCAAGTCAACATAATTGGTTATTCAGCAATGTGCTCAAAAGTCATTTCAGATGTTAACTATCTAGATCTTGTACAACTATGACTAGGCTCTGGTTGTCTCTAATCTACATACTGAATTATACATTAAATGAACCATGATTTCAGGCTCGGGTTCAACACGGCTCTGGATCCTTTCCCAGATTTTGTTACTCAATGACTTAATGAAGTTGATTTAATAAGCTACATAAAAGCATAGTGTGTGTTCCTATTAGAGAACATAATTATAGTCATGCACACAAAACACACAATCAGCAAACCAAAAAAATATATATTTTCCCCCCTCTTCTGTCCTGTAATTTTGTCTAAGTTTTGCAAGCACACTAAAACAAGACTCCAATATGTGGAAGTGAAAACAGAAGCTTAGTAAAGTTATTTCTGACCCACACAGCTTTAAGAGAACTAAACAGTTTAGTAGACCACAATCTGTGAGCTGATACACATCCAAAGTCACTGTGCATATCAAGCAGCCTGGCTGAATAGCCTCCAACCCTTCGAGCCAATACTGAAGACGTAAATCTGCCAAAAGTAGCCTTCTCTCCAGGCAAGCATACACAGATACTCTTGCAAATTCATCAGATTCAGCAATAAAGTGAGAAGGAACTAAGCCATGGCTAACCAAACTTTGCATATGAAAGATAATTTACCAGTTCTAGAAAATGTTAACCCGTTTACTGTATTGAAGCCTAATTAATGATACCGATTAATGTTAAAATGATTTGTGGTACAGAATGTCTGATTGATCTACTCAAGCTGCAATTTTATTACATGCTCACTGTTAGGCAATAAGCAAAGCCAACCTTTTTAATCATTACTTCTCAAAATGGGGTCCATAAAGCGTAGCCAGAGAGTCCAGGATTTATTATTTTCTTCAGGATTTATGTTAATGCATGTCAATGATGTCATCTTAAATCTAAGAGCCAGTGTAATGAAGAAAAACTGGGATGTTTCAAATCAACATTTTATCACAATGTGTTTGGTTTTGAATGGCTAATAAGTACATTTTGAGGTAGGTTATATGCTGCATTTGCGTAATAAGAGTAATGGTTTAATTGTCTGTTTATTTTCATGAAATGACTGAGTTACAGGGCTGGTGTGAGGAGGCCCACATGCTCCACGCCTTTCATTTGAACTGGCCGGAGCCCCTTGCTGACCGTCGTCGCGCATGCGCACAAGTTGTGTGTTGACTTCCAAACAGCAGCACCGCCCTCGCGCATTCTTCACCTACTTACAACGCTTTGCGTTTTATTTATTTATTTTTTATTATTATCTTTAGCCAACTATTAGGCACAGACCACCCTGCTTTAAATGTTGCGTTCTCAAATAGCACTTTTAAATCGATACTAGCCGAATAAAAAGTTGATTTAGTTCTCCAAGTGGTGAACACATGCTGTTTCTTCAATAAGAAAATACCAGTTTAAAGCAGTGCCACATTTGGGGTGTTGCCCCTAGTGATCCGCATCCAGGACGCCGCGTTCCAGATGTAACGTTACTTCACTGTCATGGGGGGGGTTATGTATTTTGGCAACTCGGTGCATATTTATTCTCGAAACAAACACAGAAGAGAGGAAAACATGGTTTAACAAATGCACGAGCGTGTTCGTATAAGTTTGTACCTTCGTCCAGAAGCCGCTCTAGGTGGTTGAAAATCCCACAAAAGTTAGGCAGGCTGCTCATCAATTTTTTGTCGTTCATGAGCTGCATGAGATAGTCAGGGGTCGGCTTGGGTTTCTCTTTTGTTTCCATTTCCCCCACCATATTTCAGAAGGTCTGCTTTAAACTTCAGTTGAGGAAAAAACGACAGTTATGAGGAGAAGAGCAGAACTCCACCGCAGGCTCTATCAGGCTGAGACCCCTCTTCTGTCCTCACTTCTCCAGAGAAGTCCCGCTTCGAGTCAGAACACTTTCAAACACTTACAAAAAATATCTCTTCAACAAATAAATAGATAGCTGAAACACGCCGGAAGGAGAGGGAAAAAATCGCCGGTGTGCGTGATTTATAAAGGACAGAAAAGCTCCGCAAACTGTCCGGACTCCCGCATGACCGCTCCGATTTGTTTTGTTTACTCTCAGAGATTGTAACCGTCCGAGTGACGCTATTTCCAGGCCATTCGACCTCTCTGGAACTCCACTTCCTGGCGAGATGATTTGGACTAGCGGTTTATAAGAGCGATCCTGAGAGCTGTGTGAAGTTTCTAAGCTAGGTCTGGAGCTGTGCAAACTCTTCTCCGCTTGCTGTGTCGGTGTTCAACAGACTCTACTACTGCTGCTGCTTTCCTAACGCCCGCGGTCATGTGACCATCCGCGCGCGCAGCCATCAACCAAGCCAGAGAATAGGAGGAGAAATTTTTATACATTCTCTCTCTCTCTCTCTCTCTCTCTCTCTCTCTCTCTCTCTCTCTCTCTCTCTCTCTCTCTCTCTCTCCTCCATTGGTCTCCACCAAGATATAAAACCATACATTCCACCACACAAACACACACACACACACACACACACAGTGATTGTAATATTTTGTAACCACTTGTTGAATAGATGATTAGACACCTGCAGACTGGATAATCTGACCACGCATAAGAAAGTTCTTTTGAATCAACAGTGTTTAATTAAAAACGGCTGCCTTTGGATGAACTTTGGCCCATGTGGATTTCTTTGATTTCAGAAGAAGGGATATCCAAGAAGACAAGTGACTCTAAAACAACAAACGTAGAGGTTCAATAAACACAGTAAAGGCCCTTGTATTCTTCACCTTAACGGGGAACAGTGCAAGAGTGAAAGACTTGCATCCAGCTGGTTTATACAAGCCATAAGGCACTCATAAAGGCCATTTAATTAGATACATGCACCAAATAGGTGCACTTTGTATGTATACATTTTTGTACTACACACAGTTTGCGTATGATGGAAAGGAACCATGATAGAATCACCACAGACTGGATGTTATATACTATATGGCCAAAAGTTTGTATACAGGTGACCATCACACTCATACTGTATATAGACCTTCCCCAAACTGTTGCCTCAAAGTTGGAAGAGCACAATTCTCTAGAATGTCTTTGCATGCTGTAATATTACACATTCCCCTCATTGAAACTAAGGGGCCCAAACCTGTTCCAGCATGATAACGCAAAGATAAAGCAAGGTCCATGAAGACATGGTTTGCCGTGTTTGGATTGGAAGAACTCAAGTAGCCTGCACAGAGTCCTGACCTCAACCCGACTGAACACCTTTGGGATGAATTGGAAAGCCAAATGCACCTCACCCGACATCCATGCCTGACCTCACTAATGCTCTTTTGGCTGAATGGGCAAATCCACGCAGCCATGCTCCAAAATCTAGTGGAAAGCCTTCCCAGAAGCTGGAGATTATTATAACAGCAAAAGGAGGACTGGATTGTGGGAAATCTGGATTGGGACGTTCAGCAAGCACATATGTGGGTGTCCACAAACTTTTGGCCATATCATATATATGTGGTGGACTATTCTGACATGGCGGCACAGTTGTCAGTGTTTTGTAATAAGCAGTGCTGAGGAATTTTAACACTATGCACACTCTCTAACTGTAAGTGTACATTTAGAGAATATTATCTATAATTATCTTCTATTCCTCTTTCAGTGTCAGTACTATTGGCTGGAAAGAATATTTTTTTGGTTTTTGGTTGGAAAATTTTGGTTGGTAGAATATACCTAGCCGAAAAAGCATACTGAGTAGTATAAAAACCACCAAAGCCACTCCATCTGATACAACTGTATTACTGAAACACTGCAAACATGCCACTGCTATATAAGATTCACTGTTGTGCAGAGAATAGTCCAACCAAATAACGTCTTGTCAGCCATGGTCCCAGAGTAGATGGGTTAGAGAAGGAGTAGCAAACTGCTGTGCTAAGAATGGTCCACGCAAATAATGTCAGACCAGCAGTGGTCTTACAGAAGACTGGGTAAAGAGGATCTACCAAGCTGTGGGTTACCATCTGTATTTCCATTATAGGTGAATCTGAAAAATGAATCTAGGTAAAGTTAGGTAAGGTGGCCACTAAGTACAAGTTTCAATTTACAGGCAAATACTACAGTTGCATTTTAGACACAAAAGAAGCCAAAATGATTACTCAATGTTTGCAATATTTGTCTAACCATCTCCTCTGTCTCTGCCATGCAGACACATAAGCGGGGGAGTTGGTTGGGTGCTAATTTGCTGGGCCGTGGAGATGAAAACAGGGATGGTGTTAGACTGCTGGCTGGGCATCAGAGGATCGGAATGCAGGCTGTTTAACACAGGAGTTAGACAATCCCTAGAGCCCCCACCAGCAACACAGCCCAACTGCTAAATAAATAGAAAAGTAATTAAGAGATCACTGAGAAGAAAGGATGTGTTTCATTACTGCTGCTCCTTCTGAGGAAGCAAGAGGCAGGCCATTTCATAGAGATTACTGTATGTACAATACCACACCGAAATAATGTAAATCTTTAAGAAAATAATATTTTGTTTAAGAGACACCACACTGACACAGATAATCACTTGAAATGGCAGAATAGAAGACCAATATCTGAGTCAACTGTTATTTCCATTCATGGGCTTGACACTCTGTAATTACTATAAGCTGACAGACTGAAGTGACAGCAATTAGTGAATCAATAGGTCCACATCATTCTGTCCGTTATTCCTTCTCGCCTTCCTTCAGTCCTCCTCTGTAGTTAATATCATGCTTTGCAACGACTGTTTCAAAATCCAGTTGCAAAAATCTGAAGCGACGTTAAACCTTATGATCCAGGTCATGTCAGTTAGACAAATTTCACTATATACCCGTATGCAACAAATTCACTGCATTGTAAATATAGCGTTAATACATGATGATAGATCTTTTTCATTAATGGTGGTCATTTCTCTTGTTTGGGGGCAGTGGTGCTACAGTGGGTAAGATGAAAAGGTGAGCAAAGCCCTTAATGCTCACATGATTCCTTGGACTGCCATGGGAAAAAATGTGTCTGCCAAATGAAAATGTATAAACAAACCACTGAACGCAGGATTATTTGAGATAAATAGTGTTGTAATGTTTATTTTTCACATGAGCTGCTAAAACAGATAGCAGCTCTGTTAGGAAAACTGTAAGATAAATCCCCACCTGTATCCAAATTTGTAATGACTGTGCTTTTATAGACATTTGTGCATTAAAGAGTGAGAGCGGGCGAGACAGAGAGAGAGAGAGAGAGAGAGAGAATCAGGTCAGAGGTCAGCGTCATTGCTCTGTACTAGACCTGCTACACACGTAGTATGAGACATTTGTATGAGTGTAAAATGTGAATATATTGTATGGCAGTATGGCAAAAGCAATTTTGTTTGACATAATGTTGTAATGTCATGGCTTAGAAAATCATTTGATTCAGTCCATGTGTAATAAATTGTATAATATAGAAACAACATAAAGACAAAAAAAATAGAAAGGCAAAAATTGTATGAAATATGTAGATGAAAAGAACCAAAAGAAATGTACTTTGGCTTGCTACAACTGTTGTCGATACAGCTGGACATCACCTGTCACTTGGAAAAACTCTGGGTGGCCTTCTCTCCAGGCTAATTTAAATTGTAAGGCAATTTGTGCTGCTAAAAAAACATAACCTATTTAAGAAACCAAATTTTACTCTAAAAAAGGAACAAAATAGTTAATCACACCACTGATCATTATTTTTAACCATTAGTTATAGACTGATTTTTAAATGAAGAATTGCAATGTGGGGATAAAAAATGATCTAGGATCAACTGTTATTTATTTTTGAAGATGTGTGAGGGTTGTTTTTTTTTTGGTGAATGAGTGTGTGAATGTGTGTGTGCATGGTGTCCTTTGATAAAATGGCTTTCTATTCAAAGTGAAGTTTCCTTGCACACAGTTTTCCTTGTATAAACTCCAGCTCCATTTGTGTAATTAAAAGCAATATATTTTCCCTGAAATACATGAACATGGAAGACATCTTTAAATCTGCAGCCATTTTTAGAACTGATTTAGTGATTTAAGTATGTACATGATTGAAAGATGATTGGACATCAGTTTGTGCCTGACAGTTACTGTCTGGCATGGACTAACCATGGACTGGTTAAAAAATGTCATGGAGCATTATAAGTTTATCATAGAGACAATTTATTTTATTATTTTATCATTATCAGTTGATTTAATTAAACAACTTTTGTATAAAATATTGAAATTGATCTATGTCATTCATTCATTCATTTAATAAAATTGAGTCTAAAATCGTAACAAGTTAAAGAAACTGTTTACATACAACTTGTGGAGTAGAATAACAGAACTGAAACCCCATGACTAGTAATAGAGAACAGTATTTCTCTCATTGCTATGTAATATCCACTTCACTCTGACCTATTTTAGCTTTCTACCTCACATTCTTTCTTCTTTTTCTCTTTCTCACTCCATGAAGGCTCATTGGTATTCACTAATAAAGACCATAGAGACATAACGCAGGAGTCATAGCCTTGTTACAGAAATAGATTTATTACTAATCCATTATGCATAGTGGGTAATGTTACATATCTGATGCATTGGCTCGCAGCAGGAGCAGAGAATTTAAGTGCACTGAACATTAAGCTGAAAGGCAGTGTGAGCAGAGAGGAACCCACAGGCCTCTTAACATACCACCCTGGAATAGACTCATAATCATGCCCTGCAACACTAAGTCCACACAGACCATTTCTCCTTCTTTTTTTCTTGACAGAATGAAAAGGTCAGGAAAAGCACTAGTGCCCCAAAGTGATTCATAAAACGAATGAGTTTCTTAAATGCTAAGAGATAGAATGGCCATTTATAGTGTATGAAAGGATTCAGCATGCATATTGATGCAAATATATATATATATATATATATATATATATATATATATATATATATATATATATATATATATATATATATATATATATATATGCACCGTTAACGTTAGATTTCACGTTCAGCTGGAATAATTTCAGACTATGCATGATCTATGTATACGCTTCTGCATGATGTTACTATATCAGTGGATAAATTGATTGAAATATAAGGCTAAATAGTATTGAGTTGCCACAACTTATTTAAAGTGAGCATTCAGAGATGATTTTTAAATCATTGCAAAGTCCTCCTACATCTCCAGATATCTCTAAGCATTCAGAAGGTTATGAGGCATTTGGATTACTAGCACAGAGTCATTTTCTTGTGCCAAGCTCTTGGTTTAAGTGTCTGTCTAAATAGCACTAAACTCTTTTGAATTTATATTAACTGTCTTGTCTCATTCTGTGTTAAGTTTATTTACATCGGGATTTAAGTAGCTGTGCAGTGAAGTGTTTCCAATGTCACAACAATTACTGGTGATATATTGGTGATAGGGGAAGTTCATTATATTCTAATGGCCACTGGGAACGAAAGGACAGGGGTTCTATACTTAGCTGTTTGTAAACCTCCCCCCAAATGTAGCACCTCACCTCTGCTTCATGTCACACATGCCTCAAGGTCTCAGTGCCCTTGTCACAAATCCAAATGAGAGACAGATGGCTGTTAACAGGGGGCTGGGAAAGTGTGACAACACACAACAATGTCCATCAGGGAGAGGGCTGGTAGATTGCTTGCTTTTTCCACTTGATGATACAAACTGATTAGAGTGAGTTAAGGTCATCTAAAGCCTATATTCTGGTATAAGTGGAAGAACATATACCAGCGGTGCAGATTTACTCTGGATTGACAATACATTACATTCATTTGATGGCAGAAACCAAAAAAATAAATAAACAAATGTAACTTTAAAAAAAAAACAGGATTAATATAATTATATATAGTTCTGATGCTAATTCACAGAATTTATTATAATAAAGTTTCTATGGCTTACATATCTGTCACAGTAAAATGCATCAAGTTGCATGAAAGCTTCATAGCGTTGTATCCAGTAACTTTCTTATGCAAGAACTCAACATTTCTCATATAAAGTTGTTTCCAGAAAATGATGATGAAATACTCAGACAGATACAAGTTGAGTGAAAAAAATTGAGTGGAAAAAGAAAATCCTCATAGTGATGTTGTGTGAGTGCACGTATGAGTGTGTGTGAGTGTAAGATTATATTATAGCATTTTCAACACATTATAGAGGCTGATTTTTCTGTCATGGATAATCCATAAATGGTGTAGGTGTGTCACTGTGGCTATGGTAATGCCATTACTGGCAGGCAACTTGATTACGAACACCCAAATTCCACTACAATGACAGTGTTCCTGAGGTTGCTATATGTCTATTCAAAATCAAAACCATCAGTGATAAATTGTCTCCTACAATTAGCTATAGGAAAGGGATTTTTTTTAAGATTTCCCTGGTAATTTTACAGGATTGTTTAGCATAAAACTCACCTTCTGAGTGGAGTAATGGATTTCTCTTTCTGTAAAGTAGTAAACATCTGTCACCTGTGATCTCTTCTTTCTTCTTTCTTCCTGTCACTGAAATAAATTAGTAATGTCAAAATCAGTCTGTCCATTCAAACAAAATATAATTAAATACATCAATCCTATATCAATGGGATTCAGCAATGAATTAAAATATTTACTTTTCATGATATACTCACATACTTTGAGGTAAAGAACACATTTTAAGTAAATCATGACCATTCAGAGATGAATGATTTTCTTTATTTTTTATTCCAAGCTATCCAGCTTGCAATATCTCTATCATTATCTAGCAATTATTACGTCAATGGTCCAAAGTACTATCGTGACTTATTGTGTATCTGTAAATTTTTGGTATATTTTGTTATGCTGTATTGTCTCCAGGGTTATCCACTTTAAAACAACTGAACCTGAACATATGGCCATTCTCAGAAACACAAGACTAATCCAAGGCTCGGTGCAGTTTTGGCACAAGCTCCCTCTCTGCAGAAGGGTGTTACACATTACACATGCTTGTTGAAGGAAATATCTCTAGGTTCCAATACGTAATGACCATCTGTTAGAGTCAGATTTTCTCATGCTACAGTACACTGATCTCATGGACCTCCATGCTCAGTTAATACACCCCCTGACTATAGGCATATTGGGATTCATTTCAGCATCCACTGAAATGTAATGTGGAGAAGTAGAGTAATAAGTGTCATGTGTAAAAATCAGTAAACAAAAATCATAACATTTAAACTTGAAAATGATATACTATGAGCAGCATTATTTTGCATACTGATGCTATTGTGTAGTAGAGTATAAATATTCAGTCGCGTGACAGACATGTATATGAACATTTAAGATAATGAGATCATGAGCGGAAAGACAGCTAGTAAGACATGGAAGTTTGTCTGTGCTTTTATTATGTTTACCTTTTTTGTGTATAAATGAGCCCTGTAGCTACTGGCATATTCATTGGCTACATTGTGGCTAATGATGTAAAAAATTGTATTATTATTACCCATCCATTAGTCCATTTTCCATATTGCTTATCCTACTAAGGCTCACAGGGAGACTGGAACCCATCCTACACATATTCAGACACTCATTCACACACTATGAACAATTTGAAATTGCCAGTCAGCCTACAGCGCAAGTCTTTGGCTAAGCTAAATTTAACCCAAGAAGTGAATGTTTATGTGAATGTATGTGTGCTTGGCCTCCTTTGTTGCCTTATGCCCAGTGTTCCATCATAGGCTCTAGATCCACCTGATCACGATAAAGCAGATGAAGATAATGACATAAAAAGCATTATCTTAATAGACACTGTAATCCATTCAACTTCCATCAATGTAAATTCCATGTGTAAATTCTGATACAAATTGCTGATGAATCACTCATAAATGTTCAAGGAGGAAGAAGATGATTTAGACACAAGATCTTGTTAAAAAATGCCTGGCATTTTTACTTTATTGTGAGGGCTTTAGACTCACAATAACCCTGACTTAACCTACAAACCTTAGAAGATATGAGTCATAGGCTTAATTAAATTGAGATAATACAGGTTTACTTCTATTTGAGAGGGAAGATGTAGTTTTTATCCCCATAAAACTATATGTTGTGAAAAATAGATATAATAGATAAAATAGATAACAATAATATAATAATACTATGTATTATCCGTACAGTAGTGATTTTTCCAGGATTTCTTTTAGAATCACACATAATGTCATCCTGGACAAAACATGTTTATTTGTGTGTACATTTTATTCCTATACATATAACATTTGAAGACATGCGCTATAAATACAGATTCTTTTTTAAATAGCAAATGTCACAAACTGTGTAACTTCCCTTATTGTTAATTAGGAAAACTTACATGCTTGTTCACTGTTAACATGTAGTGTATTAAATTAAAAATGGAAATATATTATAGTTATGAGCATTATTGCATGTTTGTGTGTCACGTAGGAGATTTGTTTATTAAAAAAAACAGCTTAATTATTTGAAGCTAATTTGTATCATGAATATTTTTCAACATGTAATTTTCAGTATGTTATAGTATGGAGGAAATCCTTTTCAGGGTTTTATCTATATGAATAATGTGCTTTTAACTTGTACTCATACATTCATTGATTTTGCATTTATAATCTAATGACACCAGAGCCTAATGCATTTAACATTAATGCATGAATGGCATTTTTCTATACTCTGAAAGACTATACTGTAAGGCACTGTTCCTCTCATTATATACATGCCCATTCTTCTGCATGACTTTTTGTTCACTCAGACCTTTGTCCAGACCAAATGTGTCTTAGTGTGTACTTCTTTTGTGTCACCCAGGACAAATATGCAGCAATGTGAATATTCATTATGACTGCTGTCCTCCCCCAGAAAAAGTTTTGCAGCACGCACTGCTGGTATACGAACAATTGATCCAAGTGTGCATTGATCAGATATGGACAACGGCAGTCTTATGTGCCTGCAGGGTGTATGGGCGTACAAGCGCTGTAAGGGTGGCGATATGGTTCGTCACTACCAGCTGGTATGGAGGGTCTCTCGGGGTGGAGGAGGGCCATTGTTCTTACACTGTCCAAACAATGGCACGTTTGAGAAGGACACACTGTCTCCAAGAGACAAGGCATGCTCTGACTACGGCAAGGGAAGGTCAGAGACAGGGAATGCATGTGATTTGAGCCTGCTGACCACAATAGATGACTGTTGATAACTGCTTTGGCTTTCTGTAATCACTTTGCCTTGGTACGGTTCCAGTATTTGTGCCTACTTGGCTTGAACTCAAAAAGGTTGGGTCATCACACACAGGAGTAATAACCGTACTTTTGATGAATGCTGTGAACAGTAAAGTTTCTGTGTAAAAATGTGCACTGATTTTTAAGACCATCCATAGTGGGACAGCAACACACACACACACACACACACACACACACACACACACACACACACAGACAGAAACACATATAGAGCTGCAAAGCTTTGCACATGCACTGTTGTGTCTCATACTAATAAGACACAATGGAGATCTACAATAGAGCGGGCAGATCAATATTTCCCATTAACGCTCTCTAGCTGAAGGCTGCAGGTCTTCTGTTTTTATCTTCACCAAACTACTTTCCTCCCCACTCACCCCGCAGCTCCATACTCTCTCAGCAATCAGAGGGACAATTCAGGAAATTCATTTCCAGATAAATATGTTGCCTTTTTATATGCTTGAAATAGTCCATCATACACAAATGCAGCGGAGCTGAAAAAGCCTGTCACTGATCTCCATACAACAGCAGTAGCTTCACATAAATATTAGTCAATTATGTGAGGGTTCTCCCTTTAGGACAATATAGATCATTCCTTTCCTGTCTCAGCAGACATTTGTAGTTGTCCCCTTTCCGCCATACAACAATGTTCTCTTTCTCAATCCATTGAACACAAGCAGAAATAGTTTTCTTGGCAACCTGAGCTGAAAGGATGGAGAAGTAGGACATATAACCTGCCAGTAGAATTGATTGAAGGAGGTATGACTCTGGACTGTGTGTGTGTGTGTGTGTGTGTTTGCTCGCTTATCTGGAATCTGATAATAGTACACTTTTTTCTTTACACAAATAACAAATCTCACTGGCATTCACACAAAACCATCCTCCAGGGAGGAAACACTGTTCTTCAAACATTTTGCCATTGTTTCTCTACTTAACTGATTCCTGAGACAGACTTGAACTTGTGTCTTTTATGTCTGTGCAAGGTATTATTCCTGGAGCGACTGACTATTTTACCCTCCTGCCTCAGGTTCTACACAACTTCAGTCAATCGAAAACGACTGAACATTTTATTTGAAGAGACAAACACACTGAAAACTGGAAAACATCAATAAAAAGATATGGATTTATTTGTAGCATACTCGATATAGTGACAATTGAGGCTCCTATAGGAGGTCAGAGCAATTTTAGCAGGAAGTAGATTGGACTGGGGTCACCTCTGATGTAGCAATGCCGTGGTCTCCTGATTATTGCTAAGTAAGCAGCACTGCACATGCAGGGAGTCCTGTTGTAAATCATTGAATGAAGTATTCCCGTGAAGTATCAATTCTGCTGTTTAGTGCTGCTCTCTGAGTCAGAGCCAGCACTTTAATCAGATCCATCGTTACAGTTTTATTCTCTAAGACACACATCTACATCCTACACCTGCCAACTGATCTCTCTCTCTCTCTATCTCTCTCTCTTCATGCTAGCTGTATAATCTGCAAGTGTGAATAGGTAGGAAAGGCACCTGGAGACATTTATGTATACATATTTGATCAGATTAATTACTGTATATCAAAATAAATTAAGTAAAATTAAATAATGTTTGTGTGTTCGTTGTGATTGTCTTTTCTTCATAGTGCCATCAAGCTAAAATCATGGGAACACTGCCCCCCTGAGGAATAAATGATAACTGACGCGTATGCTTACTCACCTAGAAATGTCCATCCTGACATTGATGGAAGCAGTTTTGGACTCAATAACATGTTGTTGTTTTTTTTGTAGAATCAGACACTCTTTAGGTTTTTTCCTGCACATTGTAGCCTAGGATTATAGTCCTTTGTTATGTTCCTCCAGTAAAGTGTCATTGCTGTTACAACAAACTAAATGATGCCATGTTGAGCAGCAACACTCTGAAGACATTAATTTAAAATGAAAATAAAAAACAAGGAGATTCTAAACAGCTGGACATGTAGGATGGAGAGTTTCGAGAGACTCCTGACAGTGTTGGAGTGTTAATACTTCTCAATGCTGTAAGACAGAGAAAAAGATAGAATGTAAATCATAGTCAGTTATCAGAGTTATTTTAAACATCAGTGTAAAAACCAGCGTAACACACACACACACACACACACACACACACAATCGCACACACTAACACGCACACTTTCATACCCCATCAAAACACACACAGACACACAGACACACACAACATTTTGTATGGGTGTACATGTGTGTGTGTGTGTGTGTGTGTGTGTGTGTGTGTGTATGTGTCTTCACCAGTAGGGACACATCCATACCGATACTGGTATCTCGAATGAGCTCGATACAGTGCTCATTTACTGTTACTCAAGCTCATAAAAAAGCTCCAAAACAAATATCTGATACCACATGCACATATTGTGTGATGTAAGCCTAGTGTGTACATGCTACATGCTAATGAACAGGTGCCAAGTAACAGAACAGGTGTGGACATATTTCACAATGATGGCAATCAAATAGACAAGGCTTTCACACAACAACTTGATAAAACATTACAAACATATAACCCAGATGAGTCCACTAGGCCTGGGTCAGTGAAAATAGCAGCTCTATGGTTGTTGATTGACAATAAGGGATTCTAATGCAGTGAAGACAATGAAACGTACTTTATGTTTTTTTTGTAGAGGATCTCTACTCAATACATTTTCACTAATATTGCTATCTAATGCACTTCATATAAAATCAACTACTTTATCAAGAATGAACCTGAACATGCACATGCACACTTTTCAGGGTCACTATATAATATAAATTGGGGAAACAAAAACAGAGCGAAATAAAATGGCCCACCTCAGCACACTATTTAAATGGGTACAATAATATTTTGTCTATTTATTAGAGCCCTAAAGCTTTCTATTTCTCAATGTTCCACCAATTGAACACTTTAGATTTAAGCTTAAATAATTGTTTCTATTGTTTATTGGGAGGGAAAAAATCCTTTAAAATATTTCAAAGGAAACAAAAATGTTCGCAATGTCTCTACAGATGTACGTGCTCTTTGTATTTTGCTCTGATGTGCGAGGCCATCTATATTTTTCAATAACACAAAGTAGAAAAGTAAAATAGTTTTGTGTTTAGTACAGACCTAAGTAGGCACAGCGTTCACATGTCAGAACGGATCAAACTAAAGAAAATATTTGATAGGTCCATATAAAATTACTACTGGTTCATGTAGTTCAGTGTTACATGAAAATAAAAACAGTAGTAACACACTTATGAATGAAAATATTCACACAGCTTTTCTGGATGCGTTGACCACTGGCAGTAGCCGCAGAAGACATTATTCTGATGGGTAATATTTACGCAAATTGAACACCTCTAACTTGTGTTCTGAGCTCAGTAACACTAACACCACAGCTGACCACTGAGAAGGAGAGAGTCTGGTTCCACTGAGACAATAGTCACTTCCTGTGTTCAGGAAAGTTTGGACTTCCTGCACTAGAGAATGATCATTCAGTTCATTCAAACAGTGGAACAGATTGATAGATTTCTCTGGAGAAGGATTCTGCCTGATCTTCTCCTTTATGTATTCGAATGTTTTCTGTTTGCTGGGAGAACTGCTACCTGTCTGTAACATTAATTCTTGTAAGAGAGCTTGATTGGAATCCAGTGACAGACCCAGAAGGAAGCAGATAAAAAGGTCCAGGTTTCAAGTCTCACTGTGTAAGGCCTTGTCCACTGCACTCCTGAGAAAATCAGACATGTTTGACTGGCTGAGAGGATCCGACAAATGACTGGTCTGTTGTTCTGTTAGATTTTTGTTGATGAATGCGAGAAAAGCATATAAAGCAGCGAGAAACTCCTGAATACTCAATGCACAAAGCTGAACACCTTTCCTAGGTGAAGCCAAAACTACTCTCTAAAGATTTGAGTGCACACTCCTGAGTACACGGATACTTCATTGACATCAATGCCACACTCACTGAGGTCTTCCTCATCGAAGATCAGGTTGCCTTTTTACAACTGTTGGAAAGCCAGTTTTCCCAGTGCAAGGATACACTCTCTGATCTGTTGAGGATCCAAGTCATATCCCTGATGGTACTTTTTTCCCTGTGTTTGATCTGAAAGATCAAGAAGTGTGTGAACATTTGAGTCAGAGTCCTGGGGATCTCTCTGTTCTCTGCTTCTTGCAGCATTCTCTCTACAACAGTGGCTGAAATCCAACAGAATACTGGGATGTGGGATCTGACTGGCTGCTCCTGGCCGAGATGTTATCCAGAGAAGAGCAGAGGGAAGCAGATACCCCTTGATGAGGTTTGTCAAGAGCAAATCCACTGAGGCAGACATTGTTACATCAGACAACACTTCATTGTTTTGGAAATTTAGAGGAAATCAACACTAATCAAGGCCATCAAAGATAAACACTACTCTGTAGGTGTCACAATTTAATAATGCCATTGTTATAATTTCTGGGAAAAAGCGATGGAAAAGTTTCATCAAACTAAAGTTTTCCTGCATCACCAAATTCAGTTCCCTGAAGGGAAGTGGAAACATGAATACAATGTCCTGATTTGCTTCTCCTTCAGCCCAGTCCAGAATGAACTTCTGCACAGAGACTGTTTTTCCAATTCCAGCAGCTCTTTTCGTCAGTGCCGTTCCGATGGACTTAATACTTTCTATTAGACCACCCAACTTGTGAGCAAGCAAAAACATTGGAACATGTGACTGACAGGTGTTTCTTGGTACTGAGGTGTGTCCTGTTAGATTGATGTTAAATATTAAATAGCTCTGAACTTCTACTTTTCGACTTAGCCTTCAGTTTCACATGTGAAGACTGCATTTGTTGTTAAAAAGGATAAGCCAACATGAAGATCAGAGATCTGTCTATGGGACAAAGCAAGCCATCTTGACGCTGAGAAAACATGCATTTGGCATACAACAATTTGGAATGTCCTGAAAAAGAAAGAAACCACTGGTTTACTGAGTACCAGACACCAAATTGGTTGGCCAAGGAAAACAACAACAGCTGATGAAAGAAACACCGTGAGAGCTGTGAAGAAAGACCCCAAAACATCAGTCAGTAACATCACCAACAACATCTACAGGGCTAGAGTGAAACTATCACAATCCCCATTTTGAAGAAGAACAAGAGGAGAAATATAGAGGCCATACCACAAGATGCAAACCACTCATCAGCAGTAAGAATCGGAAAGATTGGGAATCACAAAGAAATAGAGAGAGATGAGCCAGGTCTGGAATCAAGATGAACCTCTTCCAAAGTGATGGAAAGACCAAAATGTGGAGAAAGAAAAGATCTGCTCATGATACAAAACATATAAGCTCATCTTTGAAACATGGTGTAGGTAGTGTCATGGTTTGGGCTTGCATAGCTGCTTCTGGAATAGGCTCATTCATATTTATTGATGCTGTAACTCATGAGAGTAGCAGTAGAATGAATTCAGAAGTTTACAGGAACTTTCTGTCTGCCAATTCAGAAATGCATCCAAATTATTCAAGAGGAACTTTATCATGCAGCCTGACAATGATCCAAAACACACTGCCAACACAAGAAAGGACTTTGGGGCAAAAAGTGGAAGCTCTTATACTGGCCAAGTCAGTCACCAGACCTTAACCCAGTTCAGCATGCATTTCACCACCTGAAGAGGAGAAAGAAGGGAGAAACCGTTCCATTGACTTGTCACTCTTCTTAAAGCGAGTCTCATCTCTTAAACGACATAATTCTAGAACACATTAATAGAGATAAAACTTAAATGAAATGCTTATGTATTACTATTTTTGTCGATGTATCCACAAAAATAAATCCCAAATGTTAAAAATTAAATAAGGGTGTGTCTTATAACAACACAACACCACCACCAAAAATAACAACAACAATAACAACAAAGAAAGAGTTCCAATGACCTTCTTGCACTCCATACCTAATTCACGTGTAATGTAGAAGTTTCCAACATGTGAGACACAGCAAGGGAGGCATTGTAAAAACACAACAACAGCATATTATAAGCATTATATGTCCTCTAGTTGAATGCAGGATTGGCACCCTGCCTTGTACCCAATGCTCCCTCAGATTGGCTTCAGGTTCCCTGTGACCTGAAAAGGATAAGCAGTATAGAAGATGGATGGATGGATGGATGGATGTATCTTATATTCATGGATATATACAACCTACCTATAATATGTTTTATATAATATAAGCTTAATACATTTACCCATATAAACTATGTGATTGTCCATATAATAATAATAAATAAATTACCCATATAATATATGTGAAGTACATGTTTTTCTGTCACTATAATCCAACTGACAGACAGAGTGATTTACTATGTTCTGATGCTGCAGATAATAGCCCTCCAGATCACTTCTGCAAATCAACTGGCAGCAGGCTAAGCTGTCGGCACTATAAAGCTGCTTACTGTTTTTTATCAGCTTTACAGTGAAGTCGTCCTCCTTACAAATGTCCATCTTAATTTCTCCCGTAGGTTTCCTTCTCCTCTAGCTGTCCACCCCACAACACTGTAATATACAGTCTATTATTAGCAAATTGGGTTCACATTTTAAAATAATACAGAAAACATGGGAATACTGTACTGTATGTGACATACATGTATACAACATAAGTGAATGCTACACAAGTTAACCATTATATGATTCTTTACAGGCTAAATGTGATTGGTTTTGACCCAGTAAGTGTCCTTTTAAAATGACATCATTTGAAAAGATCAACTCAAAAACCTTTACCTGATTGCACCCAAGCACAACATTCCTTTGTATAGAATTTTATATATCACTTTGTGTCAGTTCAAGAGTTGAGATACATTACTAACTGTTGTCAAAGTAAGAAAGATATGCCACCAAAACCTTCACTTCCCTCCACTTCAGCCTGGAAAAATTACAAAAGGGAATAAAAAAAACCTATCCTAATTACTACATGTCAAACAGAACAGCATGTGAATGTAGCAATCGCATAATTCTCACACTAATCCAAACACTTAAGCATACCTCCTGCAGAGTTCCCAGAATACAGTGCTGCATTTACAGTATGTCTTAAAAACAGACGAATGTAATCATAACACTATTAATCCACTTATCAGAGCTGATACATTTTATTTATAGCAACATGTACAAACATAAAACACAAACACTGCCTCATACTTTAATTAAAATTTGTTCACATTTATTCACTTGTACACTTAGAAAAGTAAATTAACCTAGAACTCTACACTATTTACAAAGATATGAGTATATTTATGTTTGAGTCTTTTGTGTCTGCTCACAGAAAAACATGAAAGCATTTCACTTTTAAAGCATGGAGACACAAACCAGGTAAACCATACAAAGTTCAGAGGTCTAAGGTCATAATTTTGATGCAGTAAGGGTATTTTGAGAATAATAAAATGTATATTTACTGTATCTATGTGTCAAAAAAAAGAAAGAAGCTCATGTCAATATGTATAACTATTTGAATTTTTTTTCTTCTATATTTTACCCCCACTGTGTTAGCACTACAGAAGTGTCGTACCAGTTAAACCAGCAAAGTTATGGAAGCTGATGAGGATCTACAGTAGGTACACTCATTTAAATATATATTAAAAAGATATCAGAGAGACTTGTAGTTGCTGTGTTACTCGATTTGTATGTATGGTTGCTCTCCGAGTTGTATTTTTAAGGAAATGAGGCATGTTCGTTCTGCAAACCAGTATTGTTCACTAGAGAAAGTGGAGGCAAGGAATGATGTGTGTAGCTAGTTTCTTGGACTGCTTTCCTCATGCACTATAACACATATTACTCTGATCAGCACAGGATTTGGATTATTTGTAATGTGCCTTATTTTGTATAAAAGACACAAAGGTTAAAGTTTAATGTACAGCACTGTGCAAAGGTTTTAGGCACATGCAAAGAAATGCTATAGAGCAAAGATGCCGACAAAATAATGAAATTAAATGTTTCTATATAAAAGCAAATACCGTAAAGAGCAGTAAACAGTAAATGACACAAAGTCAATATTTGGTGTGAAAAAAAAATAGTCTCTGGTACAATTTGTGCAGATTTATAAGGAAATGAGCTGTAAGGTTTATTGAGCATCTTGCAGAACCAGCCATGGTTCTTCTGGAGACTTTTTTTCTTCTCGACACTTGCTTCTTATATCTGCAGCAAAGCCCAGCAGCCTTCATTGTGTTTTTCATCTGAAAAGTGTTCTCTTACCACTTATTATTCTGCTTTCATTAATGACATACAAACATTTTTCTGTAACATATAATTTTGTGCTAGAAAACTAATGTTTGGGAATCTGAAATGTTTTTGTACTAACGTGATAATGTAGCAGTCATATATATATTTCCATAACAAAGTTTGTACAAAAAAAATAGGGTGCCTAAAACTTTTGCACAGTACTGTATGTAATTAGTTTTTTCTCCATATGCACCACATTCCAATCTACAGGTCAGGATTTGATACACCATTGAGAACAAATCTTAATAAACTGCTAGACAATAATCTAGTAATCTAGAACATCGTACACACCAGTTTAGTCTTATCAGTTTAAATGGAGAGACAGAATAACCATATATATTGGAAACTTAGTTGGGTTATAGTATTTGTTTTTAATAAGTGCTTTGTGTGTAAAGCCAACTGACCACAAACCATAAACAGAAAACCAAGATGACTGGGTACATTTATAATGGATTATAGAATAATAAATGATGTCTGGAAAATATATAGCATGAAAAAGACGCACAACATTTTAAAAAATTGGTTTTAGGTACTGTAAAAAGACATTGCCATTTGGATTTGGGATCACATTTCTTTAGTTTCATTATGTAGCTTTATCTTCAAATAATTATATTAAACCATATAGAATGTAGCTGACTTGATCTTTATGCTGTATAATGTCAGATAGGCATTCCTACTTTGGTAGGAATGGAGTAGTCAATGTTCAATCAGCATAGCATATTCAGCTCACTGTGGAAACTGCCTGCACTTCCATCCCCTCTTCCACCTGATTGCCTTTCCCCATTGCCTTCATTTTGGCTATGATGTCTGTGAAGGTTTCCTTGACTGTTTTCTCCAGTATCCACCCCTCACTTTCACTCTCAGGGTCTTCTGGGTTGACCAGTGTGGATAGAGACGTGTTCACATACTGTAGTCCCACCATCACAGCAACCTAAGAGAGGAGAAAGTAAAAAAAAAATCTACAATAAAAATCACATGCAAAATCATGAAATTGAACAACATTAAAAAGAAAATCATAGGTGTTATTGGTTTTTATACTATATGTGCCCTAATGACTGATATGGTTTTATCCACAGTGTGTTGGTAGATTTAAGGGATACATTAAAACCCATTAAAGTCTATAATTTTTTACAAATTAAATACATTTATAAACCTGAATAATAGATTCATACCTGAATAATAGTAACCAAAAACACCAGTACACCAATTGTGTTCATCAATCCTCCGTAGTAGAAAACTAGAGCTTCCCTGCAGCCACCTGTCCAGATGTTCAGTTCTTCACTATGGTGGTCATAACTGTAGTGAGCAGAGTTGTTGGTGACTTGGTAGTGAATGCAGGGCCTTGGGGAGCTGGGATTGCAGCAGCTGAAAGGGACTCCGTCCAACAAATATTGCCCGTCAACATTGCTGCTAATTCGGCTATAAACAGAGAAAACCAATATGAGATTAATTAATATCACAGAACTGCTTAAAAAGGATATTATAATTTTATATTATATATATATATATATATATATATATATATATATATAAATAAAAGGGCTTTTATATATATATAAATAAATAAATTATATATATATAAATAAAACCTGGGATAGGCGCATGTCTGAGACTTTAAACTGTTTATATAAAAACAGATAACCAAACATGGGGCAGTGGTAGCTTTACTGATTATAAGGTTGTGAGTTCAAATCCCAGCACTACAAAACTGATGGGCCCTTGAGCAAAGCCCTTAATCCTCGACTGCTTAGTATTATAAATTAAATAATAAAATTAATTCTATCTAGAAAAGGGCATCTGCCAAAATACCACAAATATAAAAAGGCACATGTACTTAATTGAATATCTCAGTACATTAAAATTGGAATTTTTTTAAAGGATTTGTTTATTTATTTTGGGCATTGATCAGGAAATATCAAATGTCACTGCCTCAAAACATGATTAAAACCTCAGCAACATTGAGACTCAAGGTCTCTCTATGACACCCTGATCTATTCCCAGCCAGTTGACCTAGTCTCAAAGTGATTGAAAAGGACATTAAGCTCTGAAAGACGTTGAAATGTGATTCAAGAGGATTATCAAGTCTGGAATGGCTTATACACTTTAATAGCATTTATGCAAACTAACCCCACACTGTCAACTAACTACTTATAATGCAAAAGGAACAGTGCAAATGATTTTTTAAAAGTACATTATTGGTGATGACTGAAATATTACAACTTATGACAGCTGCTCAGGCTTACTAATATTTCATTCAATATACAACACTTCAAATAAACTATTATTAATAAAACTGAATTTCAACACAAATAACAAGAGTATTGTCATTCTATAATATTTATACATGTTCCAGTCTCAAATACTTGATGACAAATACTCACTCTTTGACTTCTTTAGAGCTGAAGTCCAAGTAGCGATTGCTAATCCACTGGATCTCAAACCAGTCTTTGTAATTGTTGTTTCCACAACAACGAAACTCCATCTGCATTAGGTCCAGCGTTCTCTTCATGTAGCAGTGACCAGGTACGTCTGTGTCCTTGTAGAATTTCATTCCATTCTTCAGGCCTTCTGCCAGGGTAAACTGAAGAGGGATACGCATGGTGAAGCACAAAAGTGCTGTGAAGATGAGGATAGCACTGAAGAGCAAACAGAAGATAAGGAATGGCTTTATAATTGTCTTCCACTTCGTAAACTTAGAGGAATCCAATGAGTCATAGCAGATCTTGCCTCCAAAGGCACTGATGCCGCAGGCTAACAGTCCCACACCAATTACCAGGTTGGGCACAAAGTGGCTTTCCTTGTTGTTCATAAGCTCACTTCGCTTCCGCAGTTCAATTTTGAAGAAAAGGCCCATGCTGAAGACAAGAACTCCAGCCATGATAGACACCCAATACATGAGCCATAGCATCTGGGCCAGTTTTACCCGTTTTTTCAAGTCAAACTTCACTTTCCAAAGAGCCATCTTTTGGTGCTAGTATCTTTAAAAATAGAAAATATCCTCTCTTTTTTCCACCTGTAATTTTCACTAGTAGATGATGTCCAACAACAGTATTTATATCCAAATTATTGTCTCAAGCAAAGCTTGTTCCGCCTTAGATGTAAATCTTCAAACAGCAATTTGTAATCCACTCCAGTTTTTTCCATGTCAGATTTCAGCTGGCATAAAGCTGATCTCAAGTTTTTTCCTTTTTACTCTGTAAATCGGTTCCTTCCTAAACTAAAACAAAGTAGTTTTGATAAATATTGCTGTCTGTTCTCTAGTCAAGGGAACTAAATGAGCAGTGAATGATTAACCCAAAGTTATGTTACGTCATGCTAATCCACTTAATCAGCTTTATCCCATTTAAAGAAATCCTCTGCCAGCAGATCAGCCAATCAGTAAGCTGCTGTTGTAGTATCTGATTGGTTTGATTTGTCATATGGTCTCACTGGCAACACTCAAAAGTCACCAGGAGACCAAAACTTAAAAGGACTTAAGACCATACTATTTCTGCTCTGAGGTCTTAGAGTTCAGTTCAGGAACAGGAGCTTGTACATCATTGTATTAGGATGTTTAAAGATTGTTGTGCTTTTGTGCTGCATCTGCTTGTTTATTTTATTTATTTATTTGATTAACAATTATCTGCATGTCATGGCTATACATTTTTCCCTGGGAAAAAACATACATTCAAATCTACTATAAAGCACACGTTGTGTATTAAGCAATTTTAAAAAATCACGTTACACAATTTATCAAGAATTCAAGATTTATTACACAATCTACACATTTATTGTAATACTGTTATTTACATTAAATGTGTTTATCTATGTGTGCAACATAATAATGTGTTATGCTAAGTGTTAATGTATATTCTTTTTCCAGATCTCTACCTGTCAAAACCATTTTCCAACAAGCATTCAGTCATTTGGTGTTTTTCTCATGTTAAAGCTTGCTTTGATTCTATCATGAATTATCTGTATTATCCTCATTAAGGCTGAGGTTGGAATTTGGATTAAATGATTTTTACCCTCACCAACATCTCAATCCCTGCAGACAGGGCCTTGAAGAGTCTGATGACTTATCTTAGGATAGTTATACATGAAATAAAGCATTATATACAGCAGTGATTGTTAAGTATTTAATTAATGCACAGGTGTCTTGTCCTACTAGTAAAAAATAAACACTCAGTATCTGCCTCAACAGGCAAAAATCACAACTGAAATTAATTAGTCCTGGCTGGATGAGAAATTATTCATGCAATTTTTCAGTGGGGTGAAAGCCTAACACCCCCAGACTAAAAACAAAGAAACAAACAAACAAAAAAAATTTATTATAATAATAACATCTGAAAGCAGGATCAATTATTTTGAGATCTAAAATTATAACATGCAACCTATAAAAGATGCTTTAATATGATAACAGTGTTCATACATATGGGTTTCCTTGATGAACTTTGTCATACATAGTCGTGAAAAGTAAACATGAGTATTCTGTGTATGTGGGAAATCTAGGTTACATTGTACCACACTGTACTACCGTTAAAGGAGACCTATTATGCAAAATGTACTTTTGTGTGTGTACACAACCACTCTACAATGGTAAAAATCCACCCACTCCGATTTTTATATTCCCCATAAATCATAAACAGTGTCTCAAAATCAGTAGTTCGTGTTTTCTATTCAGTGTGATGTCACATTGGAACAGGCCCCATCCATGACTGGTGACAGACTCTGCCATATTAGCATAAATCCTCCCACACAGTCCACCATGTTCTCACTGGAGCAGCTACAGTGATAGTCTCCAGTGCTGTCTTTTTGCTAGGTGGCTGTTCTTGCTTAGCTCTGCGTGCTGTATCTCTCTGATCTGCTGCATTAGTGGGATCTCCATCATCGGCACCTCCCGCCGTCTTTTCAGTTTGCTCCACATTGCCATCCATCTATCAATCCATCAATCAATCAATAAATAAGGTAGTACAGTTTCAATTACACACACAAAGGTCTGCACATAGTACACAAACACAAATGAAAATACACAGATTCTCACAACATTAGTAATGCGGACATACCTGCTGTAACTGGTTTGATGTTATTCAACTCGTTGGAAAGCCTCTACGTATTGTTCAGGGAATAAGTGGGGCAACGATCGAAATCTGGGGTTCAAGGCAGTGCCCTCTAGCATATAAACCTGTTCCTCTGTGTATCTGCTTGAGACGTTTTGCATGATGGCAGTCATTTTAGTTATAGATTTAGAGTCTTTCTTGTCCAGGAAGTCCAGCTGTCAGTTAATATCTCCACAGTCTCTGCCTCTCTGCCACACTCTCTGTCACATTTGCTTTAGCTTTGTTGTACAGGGCTGGAATTACCTCCTGACTGAAGGGAATATAGTATTGACGTAATATAGTACCTGGGACCAGTGCATTAACCAATTCGTAAAATCCAACATTGTTGACAACAGAAAACGATCTCATGTCTTTTGCAATAACGCAGAGGCCCCTGGATAATTCTTGAGCTTTTGCACTTGAATGAGGCCACGTTGAAGAAAAACTACACTGTATAGATGTTGGCCTTCTTTCACTCTTTTTCACACTTGGCACAACATTCGTGTTTTGTCTGTTTGTTTTTTTACCATCCTCCTGTCGAATATCTGAAAAAAAACAAAATGCAGAGTAGGTCATGTGTTGGTAGCTCAACCACTATCTTGTTTGCATCATGTCACTGCGTTGTTGTGGTGTAAAATGAAGATGGAGGGCAGGAAGTGATTTTCTACATAGGAAGCACCATCACAAACTCAAATTTCCTTTTTTTTTTGCATCATTTAAGGTTGCTCAAATAGATCAAATCGAAAAACCACACGGAGCTTTTATCGTGTACCAAAAGTTCTTCATGAGGGGGAAAATTCAAGAAATTGACAGGAAAAAGTGGCTGCGTCTGCGGTTGGGAGGAGCCAAGTCAGATAATGCTCGTGTGTGCAGTGACCACTTTGCCAAGGGTAATTTAATACAACTTACATAAGCTATGTTTATGTAGCGTTAGCCGTTTCTATACTTTGTAAAGTTAAAGTAATTGTTTCGCGTTGATTGAGGCCTTTAGTGGCGTTTTGGCGAACCTTTGAGAGTGGTTAACTAATAACGTAAACAACCGTATGGCTAACCTCGAGAGGCGCAACAGCGTTGAATATTTGTTGCTAGGTTAATCCACAGGACAAAAGAGAAATGCCACTCACCCAAGCAAAAACCAAACGATAATCATTGTGGAGCACCTTGGTACCAAGGTCGTTGACCCAACCACTAACAAAAAAAGTTGTAAGGCTCCATAGTTTTGTAAGCTCTCCATTTGTTTTCTGGTTTAGAAAGATGTCTGGAGGACAAGGTAATTGCTTATTTTGACTGCTTCGATGACAAGTATTTCAATTCAGTAGAAAAATCGCTCCTCTTCATAACACAAGGATCACGTCCAACATATGTTGTGATTTTCTGTTCATACCTTTCTCTTGTAATAGTATCTAAACCAGTACAGTATGGACTTTCCTTCATCTTCTCCATTCTGCTTTTCACTTCCAGGCCTCCATCTGAATTTCATCAGAATCACATGACTGCAAACAAGTTATAGGAAAAAAATGGACGTCATATCATAATTTTTTTTTAAAACATCGCCATAACTCTACACTCAACATTTTTGCATTGCGACACATCATACCACGATAGATCGTTACACCCCTAGTTAATAAAAGGCAGAATTCGTTTAACATGGCCATATTTATTTTGAAAGTGGATTTGAAGACATCTCATTCAGTAGAGAAATCTGTTAGTATATGCATGATGATCAGAATTTGGCTACATTGTTAATCAAGAACATTTCAGTTTAGCGGAATACAAACGCCAGATCATGCTTTGGGCTCTGCAGCGTCCCAAGAAGGTATCCTCTCAGACTCTGGAATTACAGTCCAGTTAGGCGAAGGCGTTCCAGCAGCAAGCCAGTTGAAATCATCCACCTGAGACCAATTATTTCTTTTGGGGTCCAGTCCAGACACTTGAAAATCATCATCCAGTGCAGGATACGTCCAGTTAAAAGGAGCAAAACAGACTCCGTGGCAGTCCTCTATTATTGCTCGGCTAGTGACATGGAGGTAAATTCGGGTCGACGAGGTGTTGTGGGTGCGCAACTGCTGACAGGCCAATACCAGAGTGGAGTCTCTACATTCATCAATGAAAACTGAACTGGACACAGGCCCACTGAGGATCTGGCAACCCTTCACATTTTTAATATGCAGGGTACTCGGTGAGCCATAAAGTATCACCTTGCAGTTCGTCAGGTGAGACAACAGTACGTCCCGTTGCTGGATCTCTTCTGACTGTTTGATTAATACTTCACTGTGGGCATTGGAGAAGCTACACTGTTCAGCAGGGATCGCAGAATCCACCGCAGAAAGGCCGGGATCAGCCTCTGGTTTTCCTTCAGTGCTGGAGGGAGAGACTGCAGGCTGCTGACTCGAACCGGCGGTTCGGGACCGGAAAGCGAATTTCTTTTTGGGCATCACCTCTGCTCTTTTCTCAGCTATGGACTCCTGCAGTTTCTGCAGAGATGCTTGTGCCTGTCTCAGTTCGTACTGTTTGAGAAATACCGTGCTGTCATTCACGAACTTCAGGATGTTTTGGATCATGTTTGTCGCCTCCTCTAAAACCTTCGTGGCTTTCTGGTGGTCAGTCTGGGTGCAGCTTGATAGCAACTCCTCGATAGCCGCCTTCTCCGCGCTAAACGTGGCGTTGAAGTAACTGGTCTTTTCCTCCGAAACCGCCTGGCTCTTTTGGGCGTTTTTGCGGCGCTCTAACTCTTCCAGTCTCGCCTTATCCCGGAGTAAAAGGCGTTCAGGGATTTTTACAGCGTCGCTTGGACACGGTTTCGTTGGAGTTTCATCCATGTTGATTAAAAAGAGCCTCCTGCTCAGACAGGAAGTAAATATCCGAGCTCATGCGCGTTCTAAACAAGCTGAATGGTGATTGGACGACCCCCCCCCCTCGCGCGCCTCTTAGTGATGTTGTTATTGGTGGATTCAATCATACCGCATAGACTGTAACGAAACCATGGAGACCAAGCGACTGAGTCATCTGCAGAACTCCTCATTCTGTAATGAGCATTCAAAAAAAATATTTATTTGTTTGTTTATTTTTACAAAATATGACCAGGATCCATTGAATAAGGTGCAACAAGTGAAAACAAAATAAAGATATATTTTTTAAAAGCTAAATGTTACAAACAAACACTCACTGTCACTTTAATAGTGAAAATTAAATAAATAAATGTACACCTGATTATTTGTGCAGTTATCCAATCAACCAATTATCTGACCAACCAATTATATGTATAAAATCATGCAGGTCAAGAGCTGCAGTTAACGTTCACATTGATCATCGGAATTGGAGAAAAATGTGATTGCTGGGATTTTAACTGTTGCATGAATGTTAGTACTCTTGGTGTGCAGAAAAGCATCACAGAACAAAACATAAATATTGAGGTGGATGGGCTACAACAGCAGAAGACCACATTAGTTCCACTCCTGTCAGTCAGAAACAGGGATCTGAGGATATCATGGGCACAGACTCATCCAAACTGGACAGTTTGGGGGGAAAAAAGATTTGAAATAATAATAATAATAATAATCACCTGGTCTTTTTCCAGTCAAATGTTTTGGTTAGTCTGTGCCCATGATAGCCTCAGATTCCTATTTCTGGCTGACAGGAGTGGGACCAGTGTGGCCTTCTGCTGTTGTAGTCCATCCACCTCAACATTTGATGTTTTGTGCATGCTGAGATGCTTTTCTTCTCACCGCAGTTATAAGGGGTGTATATTTGAGTTACTAAAGACGTTCTGTCAGCTCAGACCAGTCTGGTCATTCTCCTCTGATCTCTCTTATCAACAAGGTGTTTTAGCCTGCAGACCCTCTACTCACAGGATGCTTTTTGCACAAGTCTGTGAAAACTCTAGAGACTGTTGTGTGTGAAATTCCCAGGAGATCAGCAGTTTCTGAAATACTTAAACCAGCCCATCTGGCACCAACAACCATGCCGGATAAAGTCACAGAGATCACAGTTTTCCCCATTCTGATGTTTGATGTGAACATTACCTGAAGCTCTTCACCTGTGTCTGCATGATTTTATGCATTGTGCTGCTGCCACATGATTGGATAGCTGCATAAATGAACAGGTGTACATGTGTTCCTATTATAGTGGATGGTGAGTGTAATTTCCCCAGATGTAATTTTGTCTGTGTCTTGGAATCCAAACATTACCTCGTGTCAGTAAATTCTCACATTACAAGAATGCTATAAAAACTATGACAATTAATAATACAGGCAATTTGTTTACATGATGCTTAAATAACTTTTAACCCATTCTAACAAGTTGGTTAGGATTATCTTATCTTCTGTGCATACTTCTTTGTATTGTGATAATAATAATAATAATAATTATTATTATTATTATTATGTAAACACAAAAGGGGATAAAGATCTACAAATACTCTCCTCAATCATAGACCCAACTTCATGGAATTACACTGAGAAAAAAAAAAGTATTTGTATTGAATGGAAAAAAAGTTTGATTTGTTGATGTGACAGTAAAATAAGTCATGCACGACATTTTTATTTCACTGCCATTGTAAAATGCATTAATTGTCTGGGGTGGAGGGGGGATTACAACACTGTAAACATAAGACTGTAAACACAAAAAATAAACCAACTATTTCACATTTAATTTCCAAATGAATGCATGTCACTCTGGATGTGAAACCTTGATGTAAATGTGACAAATTGTATGATAATTATTAATAAAACAGTAAATAAAACATATTTGCAAAAAAATAACAACATGAACAGCATTGGCGACATATATTTATTGAAATGATTCAATACAACAAATAAAATAAGAAAAAAATACAATAAATAAACACCCTTCAATGGCACTGTTCATAAATTAATTATATATATATATATATATATATATATATATATATATATATATATATATATATATATATATATATATTTGTATATAGTATACATTCCCATCCCCATCAATCTGAGGTACAACAGGCACCATAATAATTACAATAGCAGATGATTTTGGGTGTGGTCCCAGTCGACACTCCGCCCCCTATCGCTGAAATGCAATTAATAATCCAACTGAGCATAAACGTTAAACTAAACTTTGGACTGATTGTAGGGTGTCACAGTGACCTAAAAGGTCAGCCTTTTGTCATCCTCTATGTGTTTATGTGAAGTGTTGAGTGTGGCACAGTGTTTGTGAGTGAGTGTGGTGTTTTGGGGCTACAGTTGGTGGTGGTGTTTCCCTCAGGGCTGCAGATGCGCCTTCTGCTGGAGCAACGCTGCCTCAGCGGCCCGTGCAGAGATGGCGAGGAAACCCCGGTGACACTGCACTGCTTTTTCATGACGGTGAGTTTCCCTTTGAGTGTATTATAATTTTGTGATAAAAATTTCAAGGAAAAAACACACACGGCCTCCTTCCACCCCTTCCTTCTGGGAGGGAAGAGTGAGCGCGGAGAGAAAAATCTATCTGAGACAGAGCAAGGACAGTGAGGGGAAAATATATGAGTGGGAGAGGGAGAAGAAGAAGAAGGAGGAGGTGGAGGTGGAGAGGAGGGGGAGCAAATTAAAAGTTGCCAAATGGAGATATTGGGTTTCAAGAGGAGTGAGACAGGAGTAAGGGTTTGCCTCTTTTTCAAAGTCGTCTTTATGTTATGCAAATGAAAATAAATATTTATTGTTCGACACGGCTTACTTCGTTATGTTTTGTCGTCGAATTGGACCCGTTTCTGGATAGGAGGGGAAACCCAACGTAGCAGGCTAGCGTTTCCCTCCTGCGCAGGCCAATAGTGGTGTTAAAAAAAAAAAAGAAGGAAAAGAAAAAGAAAGAAAGAAAGAAAGAAAGAAAGAAGCTCAGAGTGATTAGGTTGATCTGCGTTCTTCTCGTAAACGACAGTGTAGATTGTGTTTTGTTTAGACGAGCATCCGACACCGATGCCTATCAGATCAAACCTGTGCGCGGTCGCTAGTCCTCTGGCGGCCGCGTGTTTCCTCGCTGAGAGAGTCCACCTGAGCAGGAAGGAAGCGCAGGATCGCCGCTCTCTCCACTGACCTCCGCACGATTCGCTCAAAGCCAAAGGCGCTCTTTTTTGGGGGTAGTATTCCCTTTTCTCGGAGCTGCCCGTGTGCGCAATCGCGACTATCCCCGTGCTTTATGGCTACGCTAGAAAAGAACCCCCACGACAGAGCCTCCTGTCTGAGATCGGAGTGTAGATCGAGAGTGAACAGTCCCCCTCTCTGCCAGAGTTTAAATTAGGATGTATATCGAGGGTTGATGCTTTTTGCTGCGTGTCCTTTCCGCCCCCCTAACTGCAACAATCGAAGAGCTAGCTTTGCTAGTTTGCTGGGTGTGTGTGTGTGTGTTTTTTTCTTCTTCAAAGAGAGGAAGGAAAGAGACATCTCTTCCCTTATTTGTCTAGAAAAGTCTTAACGTTACTGGACTGACCAAACAAGTGCTGTTTAAAATCTATTTCTATATCGGGATAGAAGCCCGGCCGTGTCGAGCTTCTTTCACCCGGAATGGTCTTTTAGTGTGAGAACCACGACGTGAAGCAGCCATTACACACCACACTGTGTCCACGCCAGCCGCACACACGTCTCGTCGGAATACTCCCCGACTTGAAGTGTACAGAAAACCCTAAACGAATATGAATAAATAAGCATTTTATTGTGGGTTTGTGAAGAAAGCGAATTGAACAACAGTTGGTCAGCATAGTGCTCTAGGATCAGTGATCCAGTTTTACATTGGCAGGGGCTTTTTAAACGCGTCTTAACGGGTTCTGCCTTAAACAGTCGTCTTTCCGTTTATGAGAGCGGGTGTAGACGATACAAATACAACAACAATAATAATAATAATAACAAAAATAAATAAATAAAACCCCTCACGATGGCAGCTTCCTGAAGGACCGTCAAACTCATTAAATAACCGACCATCCCCCACATGTCTCTGCTTTAGTCCCAGTCCTTTATAGCTTTTAAAGTCTGTGTTTATTAGTCAGATTGTCTTATGCTAATACGTTTCTCGTACTACGCCAAAAGTGTTTTGTCAGCGATCTAACATGGTGGTGTCCGTACATTTTGTGTGTGCTTTCAGCAGAGTGGCGCAGTTTCAGGTAGCAGCCGCCATTTTGTATCCAACACGAGGAGCTGCTTTGTGTTGTATGAAAATCTCGAGGACAAACGCACAAAGTCCTCCACACAAACACTTGAGTAGCAAGCCTTGCTTTCACACCCAGCTACAGTTACCAGCAAAATCCCCTTGACCCACAGTCTTCTAACAAAACGATGATTCATTATACAGTTAAGTTTGTGCTTATTGTAACTGATCATGGCACACACACCAGAAACGCATCACACTACATTTCACCTCTCATGGTTTAAATTCCTGTCAGATCTTACTAGTGTGTTAGAAATAAAACCCCACAAAGTCAATTAAGAGTACAATGAAAACATTTGGATATAATGCTATGAATGCTTAATCTGTCAAACTGTTAAATAAATCAACTGGATTTGAGTTTGGGTTGTTGCACATCAATACTGTAAAGGAGTTATCTTTCCTCACTAAATAAAAATGTGGCACGATATCCCCATGTTTCAGGGGAAGAAACTCAGATCTACAAGTATGTTTTTCTTAATTTTAGGTGTCATGGATGATGAAGACGATCGCCGTCTTCTGGATTTTATTGGGTGAGCCAGATTATTGAAGTTTACTGATTATTACTCACCTTTATGATATACTATCTGGACCAAAATTTGAAGCATTGAAAGCTAAACCATTGTTACATATCGCTGGCCAATAAGGTGCCAACAAAAACCCAACAAATTAACTACTAATTGCTAAGTTTCATGAATATAAATTTGTTTCATGTCTTTTTTTTATAGACTGGGACAATTTAGAATTAATGCTGCAGTTAATGGAAAAACAAGCTATGAATAAATTAATGGATTTGAAGAGATTCAATAATGTATGTTAGATTTCATGATACATGATTCTAACTAGAACAGCTTTTTGCTGTGACCATATCCTCTAACCACAGACCATTTTATTAATTTTCTTCTCTAAACAGAGATGTACAAGCTCTAAATGACTATCTTCATGGCTCCAATAGCAAATCGGTAAGCTTGTCAATGTTTTTAAGTGGTAGTGTGTATTGATTATTCATTGTAAAACATTTCATATCTGGAATACTGTACAACATCCTACTTTTGCATTTTCCATGATCTAACACACCGTTTACTATTTGTGAGCTAATAAAACTCTTTAGATCTTCAGTTATATATAAGAAAATATGTGCATTGTGGTGGTTGCCCTGGATTTTTTTTGGCATTCATTGTGTGACCTTTGAACAGATTGAAGAGGATGACCTGACAAACGCAGCTTATGAATCTGCAAGCTCATTTTTCACGAATGACACAGTAAGAATGTTTTCCATTAGAAGCTAGATAATCTGTTAGTTCGGTATAAATGACACTAAAATTCTACTGATTTATTTTCTCCTGCTTAGGGTGGCTCAGATGAAGGACTTAAAGTTGGCCACAACCATCTGGAAGAGTTTTGTGAGGCTGGGGATTCTGGACTCTCCAGCAGCCTTCAGTTTATTGAAGATGAGCTTGATCGTGGCGTCTCCCCGAGTGGCGGGGTTGATCTTGGTAATGAGGACCAACCTTTTGATATCCTCCAGAAGTCTTTATTGGAGGCAGATATCACGGAACAGACATTGGCCGAAGAGGCGTTGTTGGACTCTCAACCAGCTCTGTGTCCTGCCACTGCAACCTTCCCCCAGCAGCAGGTCTCTGGAGGACTTGGAGGTGTTTCTGGAACTGGACTGGTGGCTCCAATGCCCCTAGCTGGGGCACAACCTCAGGCTTTTATTCAGCAAGTTCCCCAGCTGCCATTGCCAAATGGACCAGCAGGACACATTCAGTTAGTGAGCTCTCTTAATGGAAGTAGTCCCTCCATGATGACTATCAAAAGCCTGGAGCGGCCTCAGATTCTAGTGAGGCCTGGTGGAAATGCAGTGATGGGCAGTGCTGGGCAGAGTACAGCTTTTGTTCCTTCTACACCCGGGCAAGTATCTGTTCCCTTCAATAAAGGGCCAATACAGCTGCAGAATATTATCATTCAGAGAGGCCCTGTACCACAGTCTTTGGTCAGACCTATTCAACCTAAGGCCCTCCAGACAGGTGGACAAACTGTGTACAATATAAGCAACCTAGGGATCCAACCCAGCACCGCTACTATTGCAAACCCAGCCAATACTATTGCGTACACGGCCAATGGATCACCACAGACTACCCAGCATTTAAAAGTAGTGAGTCAGGCTACAAGCATTGTAGTCCATTCTCCCTTTGGACACCAAGGACAACCACAGGTCCAGGCCAGTCTTCCCCAGGGCCAGTTTTTACTACCCAGTGGCAGCACTGTCCATGGGCTCCAGGCAGTGAATGGCCAGGTGCTTCAAACCAACACTCAAGTGGGTGACCCATCTTTAACTAGCACTACTACATACTCTATCTTGACTAATCAGAATACAGCTATGCAGATTATTGCTGGGCAAAATTTTGCAGCTGGTGGGCAAATGATAGTGAATCAAGGTATGGTTAATGCAAGCCAGATAGGGCAAGCCTCTCCTACAGGGGTAATGCAGGTTGCTCAGAGGCCTGCTGTCACAACCAAAGTCTGGACTGCCAACCCATCACCCACTCCAACCACTGTACAGTCTTTACAGGCACCAAACCGTTTCACCATGGTAAACTCCACAGGCCAGACTCTCCAGACTCATCTACAGATATCTGTTAGCCCAGGACAGCGTCTTCTGGTGCCTGTGGCACAAAACAACACAAACTCTTCACAAACTGCAGTCCAAGAGCTACAGTTTGAAAAGCAGCAGGTACCTTTCAACCAGGTAAGACATTTTTTAGTATTCTCATGCTTTTGCCACTAACTTTTTTTTTCTTCTTCTTTCTGTATCAAATGTATTATCAGTAACTCTAAACAAGCCTTTTTTTTTCTTTTTAACTGATTTAAAAGGATTCCACATTACCAAAGCAGAAAGCGCAGACACAGCTGCTTAATCTTCTTGGTACGAAAGGTATGACTATGTATTACATATCCATTTTTGTTTTTTCCTTTTCTGCTGATTGTCAAGTTTAAACATTGTGAAACTATTTAAATTCTCAGGTGTGAAAACTCCTGCTAACCAGGACTCCCTTCTTCTAACTACTCCAAAGAGACCTGAAAATCAGCAGCTCAGCAGAGGAGGAATGTGAGTGACCCAATAGATCCCAACTCATTTGCCATTTTACATCTCTCTGTTTTTTTTTTTTAAATATATATTATTACATTAATATCCAAAACATTAAGTAATCTGCACATTTTTTACAGGGTTCTTGAGCAGCTAAGGAAGGCTCATAAGAGGGTCATGTCTCCAGAACGTACACCCTTCGATTCACTAAATGATGTCATTGAGAGAATTCTGCCCTATCATGTGTTCCAAGGGGAGCCACCCTGTGAGGAGGATTTTGCCAAAGGTATGATTTTCTACACTTTTAATCCACACTGAAAGTGTGTCTGTGGGAGGTTTTTAATGCAAGCTGTTTCTGCCGTTTATCTGTGCAGTGGATGAAGAATTTGAGGCAGTTGCCACACAAGTCTTAATGAGAACACAGTCCATGGTGAACAAATACAGGCGTTTGCTCATGGTGGAAGCTGAGGTGGGTTTACTTCAAAGTACCTTTTAAAAAACAACCCAATCACTAGTCCTGTTCCACAAGTGTTTTATTTCATGGAGTTTGTACTTCAGGGATCTTCTGCCTATGCTTAGGAGCTCAGCCTATAAACATTCCTCGGCTCTGTATTTTACTCTCACAGCGGTCCAGCCCTTCGTCAGAAATCGTGATGATTGACAGGACATTCAACCAAGAGGAACGGAACAACTTGACTCAAGACAAACGAATGCTACTTGTAGACCCAGGTAAAAATATGCATTAATTACTTAAATATATATTCATTATTTTAGACATGTATCATACTGTTCTCTCCTCTGCGTTGCAGATGGTTTTCTAGAGGAATTCTGCTGTGGACCTAAGAAGTTGGTTTCAAACTCAGGGGCCATGGATTCGGTTGGTCATGAGGAGATCCCCAGTTTGATGGAGACTTCTCCTAGCCAAGACACACAGCAAGCATATAGAGAGAGGACAGAATGCAATATAAAGCCTGCTTATAGGACAGAAGCCTATTCAGCTTTTGAGGATCCAGGAGGTGGAAGGCATGAAGAGACCTTCAGTAAGGGCAGCTTAGACATAATGAAAACGAAATCCAACAACATCAGTAGCAGCAGCCAGCAGCACCAACAGTTTCACCCTGCCCACTACTCCACATCTCCCAGCCATTCTCAGCACAGTTCTGGCCATTTCTACCAATCTGAACAGCTCCAGTCACTTGATCATGGTCATGTCCAACTATCTGACACCGATTCTGTGCTTGAAGCTGCGGTGAATAGTATATTAGACTGTTAGTTTTTTTTTTTATTGTGTTAGATACTGTCACAATCGTGAGTTGAATCCTGCAACATGTGAGACTGAAGAATGCACTTCAGCAAAATAAATGTTTGTGCACACAGTGTCCCTTTAGTACATGTTAAGCAGTGAGCTAGAAAAAAAAAGACTGTGCCTACTGTTCTGGAAACGTTTACATGAAAGCCTTTTTGGAAGTGCACCCACACAAAGCAGTAAGGTCTGATGTTTGAAAAATGCTGGTTACACATTATTCATGTGTATGACGTGCGTGTGTGTGTGTTGCTGTCTATCTGTAGCTCTGGAACATACCTACTCACAGAGATTCTTTGATCAGATCAATAATTACTCTTGTATTAAGTTCCACTATCTGTGGAGGTTTTGTGTCCTTTTTAGTTTAGGTGTAGATCTTGTGTCTGGAAAAGCAGCCCTTCATAAGACTTAGTGCTTATGGCTGTCCTATATCTTTTGATAAGATTGTTGCAGTAGTTTCTGACCAAATAAGGCATCTAAATATAGGCACTCTTAGTTGTTTTACAGTGGTAATATTCAATCCCTGTCCCAGAACCTCAATGCACTGCACATTTGTCTTTTCTTTCTTTTATGTTTCTGCTTTACTTATAGAAATGCTTGAAAATTAGCTGAATGACTGAACTGGTTGAAATCCTAACTATGCAGTCCAGGTGAGGAATTGAATGCTGTTGTAAGAGCAATGACAATGCTCATTTTCTTTTATTTAGCATTTAGTTTTGTACCTTACAGGTATGTGACCTCCTGTCCACAGAGACAAGCTCACTTTGAGTGTGTGTTTTTCTGCAGGGGAAACTAAGTCCTCAGATTGAGGGTACAATGTTACATTCTTTTATGCTCTATTCATTTTTTTGAAATGGTGTTTTCCCCCTCCCCTTTAAGCTGCTTCTAGCCCTGGATAGAAACCCTGCTCATGTGTAACTGTAGGTTGCATTTCCATGAGCCCAGAGAGATACTGTCTCAGATATATTTTCATTTCCCATGTGGCTGGTGTACCCTGCTGGTCAGGCTATGTTCTCTCTGTGGTTTTCATTCTTTGGTTGTAACAATTAGCATTTGCACACATAAACACAGTGTCTTTTAGACAACCATGTTTTCTGCAGATTGTCTCTAGTCACTATTTGGTATTTGGTAAATGATTTGAAGTACCAACATCTCCATATATTGTAGAGGAGACGTAATGCTTTGCCTACCCATTTGGTTATTTGACAGAGATTGACCGATTAGAAGTTACCCATACGCCCACCAAGTAAATTTTATCAAGAGAACATATTTTAAAGCCACAACCACAAATTTTAAAGCTACTTTATATAATTTGATATTTATTCAAATAATTATAATAATCATCATATGTTAAGTACATAGATTTCTTCACTATATAACTGCTGTGAGCCAAAATATTTTTTAGATAGATTTTTGTAGTATTTCTATAAATATAGACAAAACTGCTCAGATCATCTTAGAAATGTGGTTCTTTTGGGGGAAAATAGCATATTACATTCAGAGCTCTATCTAGGAACTTTAGGTAGCAAACTGGATCTCTTCAAGTTCAAGATATGCAGCATTGAGGGATTTCTTTGCTGTAAATTCGTAGTTCTGAAATTTCTGACTGTGGCTTTTTTTTTCTGACTGCTTCTATAACAAGTTAATAACTTGTTTAATCTAACAACAGGAGTGAGACCAATGCAGCATAAACAGCAGTGAATGGCTTGATTCATTTTTGCATATGTATGTTTTTGTGTCTGCTTGTTGGTATAGAAAGGTTGCTTGTGCCTAAAATATGATTTCCTTAATTAACAACACTATACTGTATGTGTATATCTTTCCCAGTAGTTCAACCAAATATGATGAACAAAATGAAGTTGTACTATGATGTGTTGTCTGTGATCTGAGCTTGTGTGGGTGGAGGAGGTTCAGCCTGAAGACCTTTTTGTTTGAGGGGCTTTTTTGCCTTAGGGGTGTGTATGTGAAAACAATTTGAACATTTATTTGTTTTACGGTACGTGTGTGGCCTTCAGTTAAGCCTAACACCTTAGTTTTGAAGGTTGAAGTTGTCATCATGCTTGTAACATTTCATTTTCATACAAAAAAAATATTTGCAACATTTTGTTTTGTATTAAAAATGAGACTACAACAAAATATTTATAATTTTTGTAAGAAAAGTAAGGAAAACCAAACGAAAAGGAAGTTATTTTTTATGTTGGGTATACCTTGTTTATGTGAAATCAAAATATATGGTCAGATATTGATTTATTGTTTAATTTGTGCTCACTACAACAGCAAAGATCAATCAATATTAAATTCACTTTGAATACAACAGTTAACTCATGTGGTACAGGATTCTTTTGTTACCAAAACTGTACATTTTAGTTTAAGTATCTATCATTTATAAACACTGATAATTTGTGTTTATGAATTAAGAGGAAAAATGTATCGATTGTGTTGAAATTAAAAAGTTAGTTCTTTAACCAAATTACATCTGCCATGGCCTTTAAAACCAAAGCAAATATACTGTTATTCAATGCACTTCATTCTACATACATTTAAAAAATGAATATAAGAGGAATAAAATTTTGGATATTACTAACACCACCCTCCTCCCCATGGTTGTTAATGAATAGTTTATTTCACAGTTTACACATATTTCATAATTAAAGCTAAGATTGTGTTACATGTGGTTTAGTCATAAATATTTTATTTATGTTAACTTTATTAACTAAATGTAGTGATTTGGAAGCAAGTCAACATGGAGTGTATGTCAAAGTTTGTAACAAATTCATTATGCATTACAAAATTCTAAATAAATTAATTTTATAAATATCCAGTCCACATGTTGCAATACTCCAAGATCAGTACGGTTCCAAAAACCTATGAAGTCCTCCAAATTCTCTAGTGGTACTTCCTCCAGCGGTGTTTCTCTACAAACCAACAGAACACAGATTAAACACATAGTAAATTATCATAGACCAACAGTATTCTTGTACTTGTATATACCATTCAATAAGAAATTATATCTAAAATTAACTTACTGATGTGGGGGTAACTCCAAATGTAACTCAGGACACAGTAGCCACCAATCAGCATTGCAATCCCACCAATTCTTCCTTTCTGTACATCAAGGTACTTTCTGTAATACCACTGCCAACCTGGTAGATGCAGAAGTGCAGAGAATTAGTTAGAAGCTTATCATCAAAGGGCTGCTCTAGCTGCACGTTTTCATTTCTAACCAATCAAAAGATATTCCCAAGTCTAAAAATAAAGGCTTTAAAAAAACGAACAAACATCTAGAATAAGTGTATGTGTAGCCACTAGGACAACTATAAGTGCTTTAACCAATTAAAATTGAACAGTATTTTTGGGACTCTCACACAGCAGGTAGATAATGCAGTTTGTCATATACATTAGTGTTTTCCCAGAAGTCATCAGCCACTTAGAATGACATTTCATGGGAAAACACTAAACTGCACGGAAGGTTGATTAAATTCATGCACCTTTTGTCTATACCAACGTATATGGAATAATTTTCCAAAAAATGAAATGAAACTAGACCTTTGTTAAACATGGTCACAGCCTCTCTGGGTGATTTTGGTGTTCGGGCACCAAGCCAAGAAGTCAGCTCATTAAGTCTCACATCTCCAAGTCTCTGCTCTGTCATTAAACCTGCTCAGACAGATACAGAAACTCTGTGACATAAAGGTCTTAGTTATAATAGACCTATATAATGAAAACTTAATCTACAACAAGTTAATGAAAGAATTAAAGAAATGGTGATTCAACATGTACAAAGATAATGGCTCTTTTCATTTGCAGTATCAGCTAATCAGGAGTTTTAATAATCAAAACCTTTAACATCTGTAATGCAAACATGAAATAAAAAATATATTTTAATAACAGAGAGCTGCAATACATCAATGCTCTCTAATATAGCAGCAATAGCCTTTAAAACTGAACATTTTATATAATGATGGAATGATAAGCTAGTTTTTTAAAAATTATTATTCTACCAGAATAATTAGTATATGATAGAAAGAACCAATGTTTTTTTCTCTCTTATTTTTTGAGTCACTGTGTGTTTTGTATGTCACAATAGTAGTAAAGTGAATTTTTACTAAAGTGGATACTCTACCTTGAGTTTGTGGTGAAGGCTTAGGGGTTTGGCACTTCATCAATATATTCTCATTAGAGGAGATTTCTGAATGAGATGAGAAGAAGAATGTTCCACTGTAACCTGTTGCCATCTCAGGTGAGTATGCCATAACGGACATGCTTTGTAATTGTGAGTTTAGCACGTCTTCAACTGGCCTTTGGACTGAGGTTTGGAAAATCGGAAACTGTACAGGGGACGTCTTCATAGTAACATTTTGATCATTCCCTGTATGAGGCTTGAGTACAGATTCTGAATTGTTTATACACTTAGTAAAAGACACTTTGTGTGCTGAAACTATGGGAAATAACACTGGAACACAGTCATGTCTCCTTTTATAAAGTCCATGTTTAATGTGGTCCCACACACAAGTCTTAGTATGAAATACAGACACACCTTTCTCTTTTATTCTTGAATCCAATATATATTCTTTGGTCAGCAGCTCTGGGCCATTTTGTATCTGCACTGATACATTAGTATTTGCATTGCACTTTGGCATATTTTGCTTAGCCTGGTAGCATGTGGTCCATGGAACACTTTGTAAAAGGTCTAAGGCAGTGCTGTTGGTGGTTAGTTGAGAGGTCAAACTGGTTCCCATAAGCTTTATTTGCCCACTAGCTATTTCTTTTTCTAATAAAGGAGTGTCTTTTACTGGGTTTTTGTATGTTTCACTGTTATGCTGTTCCTGCTGAGAAACCGAAGTGAATTCGATTTTTGTCTGTGTTTGCAGTTTAGCTCGTTTCAACATCTCTTGCTCTCTTCTTGCATGCCACTTGGTTTTGGGCTTCAAAGTTTCTGTGTTCATTCCTTCTGGTGATTGGACTTCGGATGCAATGCTTCGGAGTGTGAAGGAGGTGTTTTGTAAGGATTTCTTACCCACACTCACAGTTTCAACTTTTTTGGATTTCACCGGGGATTTTGAATCTGATTGAAATGTTGGGAAATTCAGCTTAATGTCTGTGTTTACTTTATTTGTCTTATTCTTATTACTTGTGTGTTTAAATGTAGTAATCGATATTTCTTTAGGGTTGTTGGTGATTTTGGCAGTCTTGGACCCAGGGGACATTTTGCAGTGAGGAAGATGAGATTTGAGTCTTTTGAATGGCTTCCCACAAAACGGACATGCCTCTGTTTAAGAGAAACAGATTAAATAGCTTAGATAATGATATTTGTAACTGTAACAGTAAAAGGTAATGATGTGATCTTCAAAATATGCTTTCTTTTTTGGTGTGCAAATATGTTCTAATGTTCTGTTGTATTATATATACAACCCCAATTCTGAAAAAGTTTGGACAGTATGGAAAATGCTAAAAAAACAAAAGAAACAAACAAAGAAAAAGTAGTGGTTTGTAAATGTACTTTGACTTGTATTTAAACAAAAAAACATATAAAGACAAGGTATTTGATGTTTTACCTAATCAAATGCATAATTTTTTGAAGATAAAAATTTATTTTGAAATTGATGCATGTAGCACATTCCAAAAAAAGTTGGGTCAGGGGCAGTTTAGGACTGATAGCAATGTGATAAGTTGAAATAAGAAGGTGATGTGAAACAGGTGAGGCAATCGTCTAATCATAGTATATAAGGAGCCTCCACAAAAGGCCTAGTACTTCAAGAGCAAGGATGGGTCGAGGCTCAACAATCTGCCAACAGACGTGTCAGTGAATAATCCAACACTTTGAGAACATTCCCCAAAGACAAATCGGTAGGATTTTGGACGTCACTTTCTACAGTGCACAATATGATTAAAGATTCAAGGAATCTGATCAAATATCTGTACGTAAAGGGCAAGGCTGAAAACCACTTCTTCATGTGCGTGATCTCCGATCCCTCAGATGTCAATGTCTTAAAAACTGTCGTGAGTCTAGGAATGTCACGATACCAAAAATCTAGTAGTCAGTACCGATACCACCAAAAGTACACAATACTTGATACCAAAGTTGATACCACAGTATGGTTTAAAAATAAATAAATAAAAATTAAAAATTAAATAAAAAACTCCTGGAGGACATCCTCCTCTGGCTGATACTGGCAAAAAGAGAGAGAGAGATTGGGATATTTTAGTTATGACTAATAAAACAGTGCTAAAGTGCTAATAACAAGTGCTAAGGTGCACGCACACACACACCCCTTATACTCTGAACACAAGCATTAGTTTAAATTCACTGATATGGTAGCAGGCCAGAAAGATTTATTAAAAGCATGAACATTTGAATAATTATTAGTGACATTAGGTAACATTTTGCTGACAGGATACGGGCTGAATAGCGATGCATGGTGGTCCATTAGGACGTAGTTTATAACATGCGTTGTGTTAGCATCGTTAACAAATAACTGGTTATCGCTAACATTACATGGAGCATAACGTTAGCTGGTTTCACGGTCACAATGCCAGCTGACTCAAACAAACATAATATAAGACTGCCTTTCAGGTGCTTCGCCAAATTCCAGGTGTTTCCTCGCTTTGTTTGAAATGAACGATAGCATCGATAGCTACCTTTCCTCTCAACGATAGCTACCTTTCCTCTCAACGAGCTTTCCTCTCTCTGCCTCTCAAAGAGTCGGGGCAGAGCTAAAATTGTCACCATTTTCTGTAGTTTTTCCCGTGTGTTTGTAGGCGTTCTTCTTCTTTACCACTTGTGGATCGACTAAAACATTATTATATAAACATTATTTGCTGCCCCCATCAGGTCCGGAAGAAATGCAACCTCTGTACCAACACTACTGCAGAAAAACAAGTACCGTCACGTTTTAAGAATGTTGGTACTGACTTGGTACTGAAGTATCGGTTCTCGTGACATCCCTACACGAGTCTGTAATGGATATCCTGACATGGGCTCAGGAATACTTTGGTAAATCTTTGTCACTCAACACCATTCGTTGCTGCATCCACAGATGCAAGTTAAGGCTTTACTATGCAAAGCAGAAGCCATACATCAACACTGTCCAGAAGTACTGCCGACTTCTCTGGGCTCGGTCTTATCCAAGATGGACAGTAGCACAGTGGAATTGTGTTTTGTGGTCTGACGAGTCAACATTTCAAATAGTTTTTGAACAAAACAGCCGTCGTGTTCTCCGGGCCAAATCGGAAAAGGACCATCCAAGCTGTTATCAGCGTCAGGTCCAAAAGCCAGCATCTGTCATGGTACAGGAATGTGTCAGGGCCCGTGGCGTGGGTAACTTACACATCTGTGAGGGCACCATTAATGCAGAAAGATATGTACACATTTTGGAGCACCATCCAGAATCCAAGCATCCATGCTGCCATCCAGAGCAGGACAATGCCAAACCACATTCTGCCCGGATTAAAAGTGCATGGTTGCGTTAGAGTGCGGGTGCTAGCATGGCCTGCCTGCAGTCCTGACCTGTCTCCGATTGAGAATGTGTGGCACATTATGAAGCGCAAAACAAGGCAATGAAGGCCCTGTACAGTTGCGCAGCTGAAGAAATATATAATGGATGAATGGGGGAAAGTTCCACGTGCTAAACTTAACCAACTGGTGTCTTCAGCACTCAAACACTTAATAAGTGTTATTAAAAGAAAAGGTGATGTTACACAGTGATGAACAGTCGACTGTTCCAACTTTTTTGGAGTGTGTTGCAGTCATCAGATTTGAAATGAGTGTACATTTTTAAAAATAACTTAAATTCACAAAATAAAACATCATACAATGTGTTTTCAATATAGTACAGGGTGAATTGAATTTTCAAAGGACTCTTTTTGTTTGATAAATTATTATTAAAATTTTATTTTATTTTCCATACCGTCCCACCTTTTTCAGAATTGGGGTTTGTGTGTGTTTGTATATATAAAAACTGTTTCTATAAGAGAACATTTCTGGGGCTGGAAGTCAAGGAATGAAAATGAAAATAAAATTGTATTTAAAAAATAATTAAAACCCCATGTTAGTATATTTCAGTCTAATACTCACCTAAGCTCATCTTGAGCTTCATTAAATCCCGATTTTCCGTTTGATAAATATAAACATGACATGAACACACACATTTACAGAACTTGACTCAGAGGTCCAAGCTCGTCTTCACCGTTACTCGTCTCGCAGCAAGGAGCTTCAGAAAACACGCTCGAAACGAAGGACCCGTTTTAGTACTACTCGCAGGGCCTGTATAGAATTAAACATTTACACACGAACTTAATTTTTTTTTTTTAACAGGAAGGTTAATCTAAAAATGTTAACATAGAAATATGCATACATTTCTACGCGATCAAAATTGACAGTATACAATGCCAATGCTTTAAAGTCTTTCCACGCAACACGTACGTCACGAAAATGTCAGCCGCGGAACCCGGAAGTTTCCACCATGTCATTTAGCTGAAGAGAAATGATAGTTGTCACGCGAGCTGCTTTCGAGGCGTTCAGTTAAGTGCTATATATTAGGGTTTATTTTTCTAAACAGTTAAGTCGATAGTGCTTACCACATCACGGTTATCTAGTGTTAAAATGACATTCACAGTCACCAGGCACGGCCTGACTGCTTTTCTGCATTGACCTGTTGGTCTGTCTGATAAAAACAACAACAACAACAACACGCGTATAATATTTGGTGTTCAGACGGACCAGGCTGAAGGGGTTCATTTATAACCGCTTTGAACGTGTATCCAGGAGGTCAATAAAGTCACATTTAACCCCAATAATTAGTACACTTTGTATAGATCCACTCGTTATCCTGAACAGTAAGCGTTAGGGAACTGAAACGGAAACATTTATGTGCAAGTGAATATTCCGATTACATCGAGGTTATGGAGTAGTTACCCAACAAGATAGAGTAATATCGACAGATCTGTATTCGATCGCCTACAGCGTGCAAGGTTTAATCATAGGAAGTGAGTGTGTGTGGTTAGTTCCCTGAGTGTACAGTCACAGAGGAACAGCAGTCCTCGAGTTAAACACAGTCCCCGGTGAAGACGATATCCTCCCTCCACACGGGCTGACTCTCAAATGCACGGCTTACCCATGCCATCAGAGAGCAGGTAAGAGTTTCACGTCATCTTTGATCTCGTTTATGATGATTTGGTTGCTGTATATATCTGCAGATATATCCAGACGACCAGCACTGTACATGGTGTGTGTGTGTGTGTGTGTGTGTGTGTGTGTGTGTGAATACACGGAACACTCCTGCTGCTTCAGTTGACTATTATTAGACATTCAGTCCCTAAAAGTTAGTGTTCAGTGTCACCAGTATTTGTGTCGTCCTGAACCCTTATTGAGGTCAAATAGATTCGTGTTAAACTATCTGAGTCATAATCCTGTAGTGGATAATAAAACTAATAGCCATGAGCTCTTGTGTGAATGAATATGAACTGACGGGAATATTGACGCAGCAGTGATTCTTCTCGTTGTTATGAGGCGTATAGTTAAAGGGATGGTCTGTCCACGGCATCTGTCACCACCAAAATAATACGTGCTTATATAACACGGATTCAAAGCTAAAGCCATGATCACCTTAACCGTGAAGGATCGAGCATGAGAACGACATGAGAACGCCTTGCCAAAGCACTTCTTGTGGAATGGGAAGATTAAATACAAAGATTAACAGATTTAAAACGTGTAGAATTGTCGTTCTTGTGATGCTTTCTATAAGGAGACATTTATTTAACGTTTCTGGAAGGAGTCTCCGGTATCAGCGCCTTGTAATGGTCAGTAAGGTTTCCATGACAGGAAGGTCATTGTTGAATTCATTTTCCTTTAACCGCACATCCTAAAGTGTTTTATTCCTCTTTTTTTTGACTGCCTGCTTCCATTATATGTGTCTGGAATGGTTTTTCATTCTTTTCTCAGTTCTGGGAAAGGAGTTGAACTTTTTGACTACAGTTGTCACACACACTACCAAAAGCGATAGATAGGGATTAGGCTGGAAACGCACTTCAGTATTCAAAGCAGTTCTTCTTAAGATTAATAGATTAAATACAAAGTTTAACAGATTCAAAATGTGTTATTTAGCACAAAAAAAGTGTATGTATGTATACACACACATTTTTTTATATTTATATATATATATATATATATATATATATATATATATATATATATATATATATATATATAACTAATTGGTGGTCTTGTGAAGCTTTCTGTAAGGAGTTAACAGTTATGAAGGAAGTCTCTGATGTCAGCTCCTTGTAACTGTCAGTAAGGTTTCCACCACAGGAAGGACTGGTTATAGTTTCTATAGTGTAAGTGGTAAGCGGAACTAAATTGTTTCTGGAAAGTTCCACAACATTAAAAATGTAACTATAACTAGGTAAAAAGTTCAATGTGCTGTTCATTAATAAATGGAAAGTTATAATCGTTATAATAATATTTTCCTTGAACAGCACATCTGGAAGTGTTCTATTCCTTACACTTACCTGCCTGCTTTAGACTTCCATTATATATGTGTCAAGAGTAAACTGGTTTTCCATTCTTTTCTCAGTTCAGGGGAAACAGGTTTTTGTCCATCCAAAGACATCACACATACGCTACATACAGTATGCCACAGAAAAAGCACTTCACTATTCCTTTAACCGGACCTTGAGGTGCCATGATGTAAACTGTTAATGTGAATTACTCCAATGACCACTGCAAATGAGCATCATCTTCTCCTAACAGAAAACGGCATCACAGCTGTGATGCTGAGAAAGAGCAGCTTTTGCCTCAAGCCAAGAGGTTTCCAGGTCATCCTTTCTTTTCTGAACTAGCTCGCGATGTTTGGGACTCTGAGGTGAGGACTCTGATCAGTTGTTCCTTGCTTTAATCAGTAATAAAGCATGCAAAAAGTAAACAATCTTTGAAGGATGTATTTTCTGTTCTTAACAGTCTTCCAGTAGTGATAGCAGCTGCATTAGCAGTCCAGAGAAGCTTACAGGAGCCGGCTCCATCTGCCAGTCTGTAGAGCAAAATGGAAGATGTGTCCTAGAGGATTCCTGTAGCCCTAGGACCTCTGGTCAGTTTGGTGAATCTGACAACTCTTACCATCATATCAACCGCATCCTAAGAGAAGCCCACTTCAACAGCCTGCAAACTCGTGGCCAGCCAGGAGCAACCTGATCATCTGCCATCTAATGGCAGAAAGGGAATCTTTTACAACAGAAACTTACATCAATGGCACACCGTGAATCTCTCTTCACTTTGGATCAATTGCTTTGGTGCCCATTTTCAGAGCGCTTTTCATTCAGTGTCGGGGTTCGTTTAGATGTCTACTTGGGTGCTACAACATAAAAGAAATATCTCAGACATGCAATATGATCATTACATGTAAATCCCTAATACTGATCCTTGCAGATGTACATGGTGCTACATGCTAAATAATAGTCATATTAAGTAAGAGGATGTGTGTTATTAGTGTATCTTGTGATGAGAAGTGTGGAAAAGGTGCACATAGAAATGATGAATTTTTACTTTCTTCTTCCTAAAGACTTCTGGGATCACAAAGCTGGTTTAAGCACATGGGAGCATTAATGCATAATGACTTAACAGTAGTTATTTTACCAGCTTTAATCCATATACATAGGATCTTGGGGTAATTGTGTTACATTTGTTTCTATTTGATTTAAAAATCATTCAGTTAGCTGTTTTATTTTGTGTATATAAGGGGGGAAAAAAAGCAACTCAGGCTTTGTGATTTCTTCCCCATGTGCCAGGTCAGATTGGTGGCAAGTTGCTAACTATAGTACAAATATGTGCCACATGAGTATATTATTACCCTCAATCTTTTTCTTTTTCAATTTGCCTGTTGCTTAGTATAAACTACTTATCTGACATTTGGACTTAACATTAGCAGAATGTCTATTTAATTATCTGATTATTGTTTAACTCAGGTATGTTGTAATGTACACTTCTTCAGACACTCTCATTAGTGGAGGTAACAAGAGATTCGGTGACTTTTAATTGAGGTGGATTCAGACTGAGATGACAATATAATTTTAACACACAGAATAATTTGCAGAGCCTGAAAGGAATCATTTCCTATTGGTTTTTCTGTATATGAGTCAGCCGTTTCATAGGAATACAGGAAGACACCATGGTCTAAAATTAATCTTCTCCTAAAATAGCCACCTAGAGCCCCAGTACCACCACCACTTAGTCATAAAAGGTCTGGGATGGTTTTAGTATCTTTGCACACGCACATGGTTTTCCCACCCGTTTATCATTAGGCCTACAAATCCGGGTGAATAATGGAGAGTTACCAGAAAGTGCTACATCTTGAACATCCCAGAATCTGTAACTTTGTATGTATGTATGATCACGTTATATTTTTGGCCTGAGGTCATACTCGAGCTTCCGACTTAACTGTTTGTACAAGAGTGTGTACAATAAGGGTGCTGATATAGCTGTTAACTTGCACTGAGACACTGCAGTAGGTCCAGGTGATGGACCAGCGGGTCTTGACCCGGGGGTTGCATGGTGGCTTTCGAGAATTCGAAAGTCCACATGCCTATATATTTAAGAACATATTTTTGAGAATTACTTTTCCTATGATATTAAATGTGTGTTCAAACTTGTCTCTTAAAGCTACACAAATGTTTGCGGACTTCACCATCAAACCCATATGTGCTTTTTGAACATACCCAATCCAGAGCCAAAAATAAAACACGAGTATGCAGTGTTGTATGTTCCGAAATGCTTCCTCACAAAATCAGAGGGCAAAACAGCTCTAAAAATGAACAAACATTACATTTATTTGAACACATGGAATGTGCACTTAAGCAGCAAAGCAGGAGTAGACTACAATCCCTACACCACTCAAGTGTGAAGAAATGTGTGTTGCTTGTAATGTGTCTCCTGGGAAACATCCAGAGAGAGGTGCATGAACCCCAGCCTATGTTTTCAAATTGTTTTTGACAGGGTTGCAGCTCAAAAAGCTTGAGCTACAGTGTAAGACTATCAGTTTTGATGATAATCATTACAATCAACTCATCATTCATGTTTTGTATTTAGAATTGTACTTAACATAGCAAATAACTTTACAGTTTATAAATGATTATTTTCTCAAATGATCTTCATACAATATTGACAATAAAAGTTTATAAATAATTTTATTGTGTTGGTGTCTATAATTGAAGATATGAATAATACAGTGTATTTTCTAAGATGTCTAATTGCAGATCCATATCTCACATACATACGCACACATGAATACACAGCAGTCTGCAAACCACATGTAGCTAATTTCATTCATCTAATTATTGGTGAAACGGTCATATATTGAAATGATTTTGCAAGTTAATGTGTGTGATCATTTTTTAAAGGTTTTAAATTATTGGAAGACTTGTAGCCTTGAGGAATAACCTCATAGTGCAAAACATAAAATTATCATTAAATTACTTGTAAAGAGACACAATATGTGTCAGGCAAGGTAAACACGGGAGGAAAATAATCCTGAGGTACATCTATCAGTTTTCACTCATCAACAAAACACTCAAGTACTTAACTGAATGTACAATTTGATTAATAAACTGAGAGCAAACGGTGAGAACTGTGATAAATGTCTCAGGATTCTCTCACTTTCTTATCCTGGCCAGGGTTCTAGTAGCTCCAGCGCCTGTCCCAGGATCACTGGGGGTGGAGCAGGGATAGACCCCGGACCACCACGTAAACACACACATTCACACATGGTATGTACATGGTATGTTTTTTTCCAGAGGTGGCAAAAAACTGAGAACCTCGAATAAACCTACAATGGACATGGTAAGAACAGACAAAACACCACACAGTAACCTGAGCTCAGGATCGAGTCCGGGGCCATGCTACCCGCTGAACAACTTGAATATAGAATACTGAAAGTGTTTTGGCCATTTCCTTAGGTAAACCTAATATATATTGAGTAGGGGTGTAATGATGCACAGAATTCCAATTCGATACAGTGGTGTTCTGATACATTACATTTTCAGAAATGCTAAAACAAGGATTGCCTGATCATGTACCCTATGTTTCCATTTTCAACTAATTCAAACTTTCAACATTATACCGGTAAGTAAACCTAAACTGCCATTATGTGAACCATATAATGAAACAAATGCCATGCATTAGAATGTTACAAAATGAATCAGTGCCTCTCTAGGTGTGCTGTCAGTCATCGCTGGCTGTAGCTCAAACACATCTCTGCATCCTGCGTTCTTCACTATGCCGAGTATTCTCAAATCTGCAGCTATTAACTTCCCGAGCAGCGCAGCGATTTCTTCAGCCCAGATGGATTCAGTCAGTAAAGCTTAGTATGCTAGTGTATTAGCTTGTGGAAAACAGCTTGCTTAAGAGGTTTTTTTTTTAACCCATGTAGACCCTCCTGATTCGAGATGAGGAGGTAGTGTCGGCTTGATTAAGTTTAAATGTTTATTACCCCTCAAATGATGAGCAGTATTTTATGATGAATAGTCTACATTATTACACGCCGTATTGTTACACCCCTACTATAACTACCTGCAACTCTGCACAGTCTGTCAGCAACCTTCTACCTAGTACGTCAATGAATATATGACCCATAAGAGTTGGTTACAAGCCATTAGCAGCATCTGGACACATAAATATTACATAAAGACCAGTGTTACACTTGACTTTAACTATGTATACCCAGGACGACAACATTCTGTATCCTAGTATACGCACATTATCAATCTTTTGCTTTGAGTAACCATATAAAAATCTATGATCTGCCCTTGAGTGGACATCACTTTTAATCCTAAATATGCATAATTACTTGTGAAGTACAAGAATGGACAATTTGTTAATGCTGTTTTCGTACCTTCATGCACCTGGTGCAGGGTTAAATTTTGCAGACTTCACCCATATTATTCCATTCTGGTCATATTCACCATCAATAAAATTGCAATCTACATCAAATGGTCATCTAAACAACATAACAGCCAACACCAGGTCAGAGGTTGAGGAAGGAGAAGGCAGAAACTTGTTCACAACTAGAGGATGAAGAAGGCTCTGCTGTTCTTTCAGAGCTCTTCTCCATAACCATGTCCATGCTTTCAAAGGTTTCCACTCCAGTCTGGTGCTCTGGTTGTACAAAAACAGGCTCAACCAGACACACTGGTTTCCCTCTGTTTATCAGCTCCATTCCACTAAACAGTGACAGTCTGGGATGGTTTACAGACGGCTCAGAGCTCTCACAAGGGTCTGTGGTGCGGTCTTTGTTTTCCAAAACATCCTGCTCTTTTTGTTTGCTCTCTTCTACAGAATCGGTACAAACTATCTCCTGGTTTTCTTGTCCAGCAGAGGGAGCCTGTATATCACTTATGGATGAAGCTTTCTTTACGGCAACATCCAGAGGTGCTGAGAGAAGAGGACTAGTGAGGGTTGGATTTTGTGGCTGATCTGAACGTGAAGTGGTGGATGATTCTGGAACCATAGTAACGTCACGCTTCGTTACATCCATGGAAGTACCCAATAGAGCTTCAAACTGCCTTAGAAGCTAGACAGACAGAAAGGCATCAAAGTCCTTGATGCATTTATTTACACACAACTGATTATTTGAACACAATATTCCCTTGTATACTTCTTTCTTTACCTTACCTTGGTTGCCTTGTTTGTTACAGGTCCTGCTGTGCCATTACTCAACTGGGTGAGGCGTACATGTGTAACACTGAAGATCTGCTCTAAAGATAGCAGATCTGTGCACATCAGACATGCCAGACCACATAGTGCCCTCTGGAGAAATAAGATTGTTTTACATGCAAAAAATGTTTACCATGCAAGAGATTATATTAGCTGTTTCTACAAGTAAGACCCAGAATGAACAGTCACATACAGCAACTGAGGATGTGCTCAAAGTAACAGCACGTTTAAATCGGACGGTTTTCTGTTAGAAGTGATCAAATGACAAAATAACCATACCATTTGGGTGGTCTGTGAGGGGTCCTGTAGTTGGTGACAAAGAAGTTCTACCACAACTTCACAGTTTAAAGTAGAACACCTGGAGAGAGAGATCATTGAGGGATTTGCCTAAGATGTGATAACGTTAAAGAAACAATCACTTTCCAACATAAGGTTTTCCTGTACTGAGAAAAGACTGGAAACAGAGGTCAAAGGAAAAATGTCAAAATATGCAACAATATGACAAATTCACTACGTTACAGTCCAAACAAAGCTGTTCTAATATGGTTTCAAAAACATGTGCAATACAGAAAAAAAGCAATCACTTTCCAAATGTTTTCGAAATCCATGTTTGATCTCACTCACACAACTATTTTGGTAACATAACACCCATAAGTTCGTTCCTGCAAAAGGACCACCATCAATTAAAGGAGGAATTCTTCAGATTTACAACTTCACTCACAAGCACATTTGACCAGAGATTTAAAGTTTTTCCAACACCAGCCTTTAAAATGTCCATTCGGTGAATTTGAGTAAACACATTTTTCAGTACATTTCTCAAGACAGGAAAATATGTCGTGATTTCCACATGTATGGTGAGGTTCCGGTTTCCACATGAACACTTACTCTTTGATGAAACGGTGGCTCTCTTCTCTGGATAGGAAGATTTTAGATCCAGTGGTCAGTCTGCTGATCAGTGCCATCTCCTGGCCACAATCTCCAAACTGTACAGCCTCCACACTGAGAAAGAACAGCCAGAATTAAACAACTTCCTCAATCTAACAGACCTGAATCTAAAAGATGCGGCAAATAAAGATTTGGAAAGAATTACTGATGTTTAACATCAATTTGGAAGAGATGTGTTAAATCTCCTTAATTATTAAATATTGATTAAGTTTGATTTTGGTGGAAACCCAAGATTCATATAAATCCATACAACATAGATGGATGAATTCAGAAAAGCAAGTAGATACACTGCCTAACCTGATTGGTTGTAGATTATTGGAGGGTCACATCATAACAAACCCCACCCCCAATCTTTACAGAACCTGGAGCACAACAGAAACCATCCATCCATCCATTTTCTGTACCACTTATCCTTCACAGAATCACGCAGAGGCTGGCGGGAACAGGGAACTCGACACCCATTTGACAATTTGGACAACTTGGAAACTCTAATCAACCTACAACACGTCTTTGTACTTGGGGAGGAAACTAGAGTACCAATAAGAAACCCCTGACGCACTGGCAGAAGATGCAAACTCCAAGCACACAAGGCGGTGGAAGGAATCAACCCCCCACCCCCCCAACAATGGAGCTGCGAGGCAAATGTGCTAACCATTAGGACACTGTGCCCCCTAAACAGAAACCCAATTTCACAAAATACTGCAACTGTTGGTCTGACTTATAAATGACTGATTTTAACTTTGAATGATTTTCATTAAAGCGGGGGGTTCAAATTGCAATATAGCTACCGATGAATAAGTGTCCGTGAACACAATCTCTCTTGCACAATATACAAGCAACTCCTATTAGCGTTCATACATTACTACCAAACATAATTGGGGGTAAACATTTCTCAACCCATATTTATAGTATTACTTTATCACTCTTAAGCTGTGCAGTGATCCGACTTTTAGAAATCCACCTGCTTTACCGTTCTGACACGCTGTCTCCGCTCTCTCGGCTCGCCCCCGAATGGCTGCCTGTGTCTCCTGACTTACTGCTTCCTCTCAGTGATGCGTGAATGATTTGCTCATTCTCAAGAGAGGAGTTGTGAGAGGAGCTGTGGCCACTGCCTGTTTCCTCCCAACCTCCACTCGCCTTCCCGGGGCACCTGTGAGAGGCTAAGAGACAGGAAATAAACGATCATTAATGCAACAGCTAATTCAGAGAATATGATTTACCATGCAGTAAACTGTACCAACTTATAAAAACCCGTAGGGAATTAAATTGTTCTAAAATTTGTTTGCAATAGTCTGCAACGAGAATAAATACTAAATGACATGAAGGTCACAGACACACACACACACACTTTGCAGAAGTAACAAACGGTGTGCTATGATAAAGTACATTTTTGCTACATTATTCATAGTTGTAGATGCACTGGTCAATAACCTCACGGTGTAAACAGATATGCTTAAGCTGATCGATCGATCCATCTATCCACCTTACATGCACTACAACTACAATATTTATCCAAGAAATGGCCCTCTGATTATACTTTATTTCAAGTGCCATTTACATTATTCAGGGTTTTATACTGTTGTAATTTTTCCACATAAAACTGGGTACTTGAAAAAAATAAATAAACCACACTATAAACAAGAACTTTTATGTAGCAGGACCGTCACAAATTTGAGTTGAAAACCCCTCCCACAGAGCAAAAACACCGCTCATCTGCATACCTTTGCGGCTCCGTGGAGGGACACTGTAAGTGCAGGCGGGCACTGCAACCTCCACAACAGCAGAGGGCGCCACCACAGCCCGGTAGTGGTTATCATGGAGCCGAATACCAGCGTGCTCTGTTGGGGGAAGAACAGCGCTGGCCACCACCTCTGCAGCCTTCTGAATCTTATCCAAAATACCCAGAGTACCTTACGGAGAAGAAGCCGAGCGATTGCATAAAGTGAAAATGAAATGAAAAATCATGAGAGCAATCTTGGGTGTGTGTCACAAAATTGAACCGAATCTGTCTTACTGGATGATTTTCTCGCTGGGCTATTTCCAAATCCCAGCATTCCTGATTGGGGGAGACACTCTGATCCCATTCCTGTAAAAAAAATGATTATTATTATCCAGTGTGTAAAAAGTGACATTTGAAGTCATAATTACTTTTCTGTTGCTAATGGAACATCTCAATGCTTAAAGGAACACATCAAAAGTCATAGGATGGGAAAATGATTAAACGGACATCTACAATTTACAGATTTTTAGCATTCAGTGAAAATAATTCATGAGTATTCATTAATTTATCTTTAGTTAATACTTTATTGTGGTCAGAGTCACAGTGGATCCTAAACTGGAGCTCTGAGGCAATAAGACTACAACATACCACACTAAATCATGAATAATAATGCCTTTTTGTTTACATGTATAATGATGCTTCTTACTGTACTGTGTTGGCAAACATACTGTACACTCTAACTGTAACTACTAGGTTGGAAAAGGGCAAAGTAGCAATAACGATACATCACAAACTCTTGCTCACATACCTAGAGTTGGAGACACACCAGACCCTGTGGACATCACATCACTGAAGAGCACACTAGCCAATTCCTATAGAGAAGAGATCAAGGACAATATAACAGGTCATCTTACTCAAGATTAGTGCAAACAATTAATGTCTGGAGTGCATAAAAGGATTCCAGGGACCAGGGGCATCTGGCAATAGTGTAGCTGAATTATTTTCCCCATTTACACACTATGAGGAAAGATCTGGAAACCAGAAAATATTGAAAGAAGCAAGGTTCAATATCTCACCTGTGCCGAGACCCGGACTTTCTGAAAGAGTGCATTGCCATGAATAGAGTCTGGAGGACCACTGTACACTGGAAGAGACACCACCAACAACATCACATTTGCTGCTATTCTTTTTTGTTTGTTTTTTCTCCCTAGATGGTTACTTGCTAATTCCCACCCACCAGCCATCTCCCGCCCATCATGCAACAGCTACCAACTAGAGTAAGGTGAACACGTGCTTCCTCCAAGACATGTGAAGCTAGCCAACGGCACCTTTCCTACCGCTGCTCATGCTGCGTCACTTGGAGTGCTATTTGCCCTCTTCCACATACATGAGCTCACAGATGCATACGATTTGCTACTGTCCCTGTGAGCATGCCCAATTCTGCTCTCTTGGCACCCTGCCATGGATTGCTGTGGCATCTTCAGGATTCAAACTTGTGATCGCTGAACTGTAAAGGTAAGCTTTTTTGCTAAACTTGGGAGCATTTAAAAATAAAAAACACATTCTGATCCTGTGGCTGTAACTTTTGGGAAGTTGAACCTCGAAAACTAAATATGTATGTATGTATAAATAAATAAATAAATAAATAAATAAATAAAAGGTTATCCAGAATGATGTTGTCGATAAAGCAACATTTCTCAAAGATTCTCCTATTCAAAATCTTTACAATGTAAAAAAGAAGGAAAAAAATGTATGCGTTCATATGCAGAATGGTTTTAGATGCATGTGGAAACTCCTTACCTGTTACTTCTTGGATGAATGTGGTATTTCGCCTCAGCTCTGTGACAAAGTGTGGAGGACTGTGGCCACAGAGATGTAGTAGGATCTTCAAAACCTTTGACATAGAACAGAACAGGAAAAAAACGAAAAGAAAAAAAAAACATGCTTTAGAAAGCTGACAACCAAATCGAGTTATCGACTTGGAAAGACCGTTGAATCGTGGCTGTTCTTCCTTCCTATGTAAAGTGCTGATTTCCTTGCAGCTATTAGACCCAGACCCCTCAAGAATGAAAAAAACCCAGGACTATACAACCTCAAAGCAGAACTCTTCAAGACAGATCCAGAGTTTATAGCACAAACACTACAGACACTTTTTACTTCCATTTTGAAGGGAAAGAATATTCCAGATGACTGGACAAAAGGGTGTCATTATAAAGATTCCAAAGAAAGGCGCCCTGAACAACTGTAACAGCTGGCAAGGAATCACTCTTCTGTATATCTCAAGCCAATTCCTGACAAAGATTATTAATCCATCGAATCTCACAGGCAACAACTCAGAAAACTTGTTTATCGACTGCCTCAGAAAAACAATTCGGATTCAGAAAGAACAGAGGATGCATAAACCAGATATTTGCTCCATGGAACATCATGGAGCAGTGCACATAATGGCAAAGACAATTTAACATCGACTTTGTGGATTTTGAAAAAACTTTTGACAGCATCTACAGCGACAGACTTTGGCATATTCTTCTTGCTTTCAGCCAAAAAAGCTTTGCAAAAAATAAAAAAATAAAAGTCTCAGCCAAGTATGGAGAAACGAGCTGCGAGAGACTTGGAGTGCATGCATGTACACAACGCATGAGACCCTGAATAGCAGGTGTTTTCTGTTAAAACGTCAGCTCTGGGGAGGACAAGCAGAGTCCTCAGAGCAGGACCTCGACTCGTCAGACGCGGCCCGCGGCATTATCCGGAAATAACTGTTAATGTGGAAGTTTTATATGAGGCTAGGCTAACTATGCGAACAGGCTGAGCACGAACCAGAGCACCAGGAGTGCTGTAATGCGATGTGATCTCTGTTAAAGTTTGCCTTTTACATTGCCCACATTTTAGAACATTTTATTTATTAAGTTCAAGAGTTTCCTTAAGAGTTCTTTAATCTTCATAACACATTAAATTTGTTCAAATTCTAGTTTGTTTTTGACTGTCAAAGCTGAAATTATTGGTTGTTTGCCTTAATAAAGTGGGTAAATAAAAAAATAATAAATAAATAAAACACAGTGGTTAAATGCACCCCCCCCCCTCTCTACATGTCCTTGTTTTTAAAAAAAAGATTCAAATGAATCCATACCGAATGATATGAAACATTATATCGTGATAGATTTTTAATCGTATCAGCCAGCCGTGCATGTCCATGAGGTCTTCCCCTCACCTTCAGTTTGACATGACAGGACTCAACCTGCAGCCGCTCCAGAAGGTATTCAAGAAGACACTGGCAGCAGCCCGGTGACTCATGGGAAATTTCTGGGATGTTTTGAAAGTTAAGAGCTTTATTTGAAAGCAGTTACTGTAAACACAGCCCTTACAACATTGCTGGAAAAGGATACTGCTAATTTCCTCAAAGAGGTATCCAGGACAGGGCGCTTCGTCATCTGCTGTCGCCTTCATAAGAGTCGGCATCTGAAGAAACACAAGAGGGTAAGAAAAAAACACAGCTTTCTCATCCAACCGAACACACCTAGGTAGAGCTTGAAGTCTAGTATAACGAACTGGCCTGGACATCTACAGCAGGAGCGTGCTAGCTACTTACCTAAGGATGAACACCTTAAATAAAACATTTCCAGGCAAAACACAAACTTGTTTCAACTACATTTCCACATGAATTACACTGTACAACACCTACTTTTTGCAAGAAAGCCAACCGCTCCATTAATGTAGCCATTTGTTACCGCTCTCGGGTTGTTCCCGTGTCTGTGTATCATTGCTGTCTGGGTCAGGCCGAATCACCGTGCACTGTCACACCACACTCACAGCGACGCTTCTCCTGGATTGCATTTCATTGGTCCGACGCTTTTACGTCCGCATCAGAGCTAACCAATAAGCAAGCAGAAGTTAATTCACAGGGGCGGGTCGCTAACGGACTTGAGCAATCGCTTGTGACGTATTCAATTGTATTTGTATAGAGCTTTTTATAACAGACATTGTCTCAACGCAGCTTTACAGAAACATATAAACACAGGATACAGATTTTAAATATGTGAATTTATCCCTATTGAGCAAGCCGGTGGCGATGGATAATTCCATGAGGAAGAAACCTCGAGAGAAACCAGACTCAGTAGGGAACCCAATGTTTTCCCACCCGTGTTCACACAAGTCTCACTTACTGCGCTAGGATTGGTTGGTAATTCTGATTCACACTATAGGTCAGGTATTGCTAGAGTGAACCAATCATAGCGCAGGAGGTGGGATTGGTCTGAATACGGGTAGGACAGTAATGCTCCCTTCAAGTGTTCTAAACGTTTTTGTATTCGAATTCCTGACGTAAAAGTTATCACTGTGACAAGTGATATGATTTTCAGAAATCATTTCTGACTGGTTACTATCCTTCATACTCACATCATAGCGGAGCAAATGCAGTGTCAGTTTTCTATGTGGGTAACTGATGCCATACTCACCGACTTATATCTGTAACTGCTGTTACACATTTTAACAGTAAACTCAAACACGATGCCAAGAATACCGAAATATTTAATATACATTAACTAGTTAACTAGCGGTGCAGTTGACTGAAAAAATGGAAACCCTCACAATTACAGCTTCACATTTAGGTACCCTGCCATAATAACTATGGCAACCCAGAATCCGAGGAACACTTGAATAAAGCATTAAGCCAATGCTGATGTACGTCACTGGGTCAGGGGTCACAAATATGGCGCTGCTCTTGTAGAGGGTTGTGTCTTTCTGATTTTGTTTGTAGGCTCATATATTTTGTGACGATTTTTGCCTTTGTAAACACGCTATGTAAATTCGTTATCGATTAAATCGCAATACAATTGTGAATCATCATTATTAATCAAACATAGCATGTAGTTAGTCAGCTCAATTTGGTTAATGCTGTAGCATAGCGTCTACTGCAGAATCAGTGACGTCGGTGTTAACGTATTTTCCGATTGGTGATACACTTTTGAGTATGAATTATCAGCCAATCGTAGTGTAGTAGGCGGGACCTTCGCGTGTTACCAGTCATGTCAGGGAGAAACGTTTGGGCCAGTAGCCGAGAGCGGATGAAGAGATTCCCTGAGCTGTTAGCCCGGTGCTCAGTAGAGGTAAATGAAACCATGAGACACAGTTCATCGACTTAATACCAAAGTTGAAATGAAAACATTTAGGTGTGTAACGTCACTGTACCTCTCTGAACTCTTTGTGTTGTAGGCAGCTGCCTATGGTAAATGTGTGGTCTCCACTACATCAGGGAAACAGGAGCTGAAGAAAGATTTGTGCCTCAAAGAGTTTGAAGCTCTGAAGACCTGCTTCATCAACGCTGTTAGTTATACTGCTATACTTACTGGCATACTTACTTACTAACATACTGACATACTAACTTACTGACTTACATACATACATACTGACTGACATACTTACTTACTAACTTACTGACTTACTAACATACTGACTGACATACTTACTTACTAACATACTGACATACTAACTTACTGACTTACATACATACATACTGACTGACATACTTACTAACTTACTGACTTACATACATACTGACTGACATACTTACTTACTAGCATACTGACATACTAACTTACTGACTTACATACATACATACTGACTGACATACTTACTAACATACTGACTGACATACTAACTTACTGACTTACATACATACTGACTGACATACTTACTTACTAACATACTGACTGACATACTAACTTACTGACATACTAACTTACTGACTTACATACATACTGACTGACATACTTACTTACTAACATACTGACATACTAACTTACTGACTTACATACATACTGACTTACATACTGACTGACATACTTACTTACTGACATACTAACTTACTGACTTACATACATACTGACTGACATACTTACTTACTAACATACTGACTGACATACTAACTTACTGACATACTAACTTACTGACTTACATACATACTGACTGACATACTTACTGACATACTTATACTAACATACTGACATACTAACTTACTGACTTACATACATACTGACTGACATACTTACTAACATACTGACTGACATACTAACTTACTGACATACATACTTACTGACTTACATACTGACTGACATACTTACTTACTGACATACTTACTTACTAACATACTGACATACTAACTTACTGACTTACATACATACTGACTGACATACTTACTTACTGACTTACATACTTACTGACTAACATACTGACTGACATACTAACTTACTGACATACTAACTTACTGACTTACATATATACTGACTGACATACTAACATACTGACTGACATACTTACTAACTTACTGACTTACATACATACTGACTTTTTTTATTTATATAATTTTTTATTTTTTTTTTTTAAATTTTTATTATTTTTATTTTTTTAATTTTATAAATTAATAAAATTAATTTTAAATTTTAAAATTTATATATATATATTTTTTTTAATTATAAAAATAATAAAATAATATTATTTATATTATAATTTATTAATTAATTAAAAAAATAATATAAATATAATATATAATGATATAACTTACTGACATGCATACTAATTTACTGACATACTTACAAACCTGCCGTTTTGGAGATGCTCTGAGCCAGTCGTTTTTAGCCAGCACAATTTGGCCCTTGTCAGTCACTCCGATCCTTACACTTGCCCATTTTTCCTTCATGAACTACAACTAATATTTCCCACCCCTTAACAGATGCCATTGTAACGGGATAATCAATTTTAGTCACGTCAATTTTTAGTGGTTTTAATTTTATGGTTGATTGTGTGTGTGTGTGAGTGTGTGTGTACAGTGCACTCCACTAATATTGGCACCCTTGGTAAATATGAGCAAAGACAGCTGTGAAAAAATTGTTTAAAATTTTGATATATTGTAAAAAAAAATTCACAAAAATATTCTGTTCTCATGGATGTCAAGCAATTGCAAACTTCAAAATCCATATATATATATATATATATGGACAAAGTCTGTGTGTGTGTATGTGTTAAATATAGTTGTGCAACAATTATTGGTACCCTTTTAGTCAATACTTTTGTGCTACCTCCCTTTGCCAAGATAACAGCTCTGAGTCTTCTCCTATAATGCCTGATGTTGGAGAATACATGGTAAGGGATCTGAGACCATTCCTCCATACAGAATCTCTCCAGATCCTTCAAACGCTGGTGGACTCTCCTCTTCAGTTCACCCCACAGGTTTTCTATGGGTTTCAAGTCAGGGGACTGGGATGGCCATGACAGGACCTTGATTTTGTGGTCAGTAAACCATTTTTGTGTAGATTTTGATGTAGGTTTTGGATCATTGTCCTGCTGGAAGATCCAAGTACGGCCCATTTTAAGCTTTCTGGCAGAGGCAGTCAGGTTTTCATTTAATATCTGTTGAACAAAATGTTCAGGTCCTCTGGCAGAAAAACATTAAAGATCCACCACCATATTTTTAACTGTGGGCATGACGTACTTTTCCATATGGCTACCTCTCGGTGTCCCAAAACCACCTCCAGTGTTTATTGCCAAAAAGCTCTATTTTGGTTTCATCTGACCAAAGAACCCGATCCCATTTGAAGTTCCAGTAGTGTCTTGCAAACTAAAGATGCTGGAGTTTGTTTATTGGATGAGAGTACAGGCTTTTTGCTTGAAACCCTTCCAAACAACTTGTGGTGATGTAGCTGTGCTAATATTAGTGGAGGGCACTGTGTGGGTGTTTGTATATACATACATATATACATGTAAATGTATGTATGTATCCCTGTCTAACTAAATTACATAAAGCACAGCTGAAGATTAACTTTAATCAAAATTCTAATTAATTACATTTTCTTTGCAGGCAAATCATGGGTTGAAGTAGAGGAAGAATTCAAGCCTGGACATACTACTTGGTTGGATAAATACTTGCTGTTGATCGGTTCATTCACTCATTTTCACCAAGTGCTTTATCCTGGTCAAAGTCATGGTGGATTTTAAGCCTTTCTTTGATGCGCACACACATTTAAATTGGGTGCAGTTTAGCAAAGCTAGTGCACCAGAGCATGTTTTTGGACAGCGGAAGGAAACCAGAGGAAATCCATATGGACACAGGGAGAACATATGAAACTCCACACAGACAATAACATGCACACTGGATCAAACTGCCTCCCTGCTGTTAATGTGGTGTTTTAATTATTATTATTTGTAACCATCATCATCTGAGATGTGTTCTTTAAATATCTGAATAGTGTATGGACATGCATCTCAAAATCTAATGTTGATCTTGTATTTATGCATAAAAATAAATGATCTATATGGCTTAGGTTTTGTGTGATCAGTGAGAAGTGATTGTGTAGGGAAATTTTCCTGCAGTGTGGTTTTCTATGCTGCTGCAGTAAAGTACGGATAGGTTGTTCTACCACACACTCTTTCTGTCTCCATTATCTAGTGTGATTTAATAGATTAGATCAAGATGTGGATAAAAGACTTGAGGGAACCAAAAGCAGACTATTCATTTGCTTTAGAGAGGGAGCGCTGGGGAGTTTGAGTGGCTGTAGAAGCAGAATCAGGCCGGATGAGTAATGAGGTGTGTTATGGCACTAAGGGTGGTACAACCTGGCCTTCACTCCTGATCTCAGAGCTGTTGTGAAGAGACACCTTAGAAAGTCAGAGCTCTGAAGAACTGGTCCTGGCTCAGTGAGAACAGGTGATAAACATAAAAGGCTTGATTAATGTTTTGCCATGAGCTTCATGTCACACACACCCTGAAAGCACACACACAACACAGGTCTGCACATATGGAAACCTAGGCTGCAATGGTGTTACTGACGCCCTGCTCAAGAACCCACAGTCTTGTTATCCACATGTTAATTGATGGGGTGGCCATAAAGTCCAAGGCACTAATGACTTGGGACCAATATACAATCCAAACAGCCAATTAGAGAATTTACAACAGACTCTGCTTTATAAATGTTTACAGCTAAAGTTGGGGTATTGCGTAACAGTGCTTGATGTACGTTTAGAAAAACATAGCACTGAAACTTTGCTCATCTTCATGTGGAGTAAGGTGGTGTTAATTAAAAGGATCTGGCCCTGTGAAAATACTTGCTACCAAACTTAGTTTTTTTTTTTTTAAGTCTAATGGTTGAACGAAGCTAAGTTAATTAATTACACTTTTCATTTGTCAAGATATCGACTATTACAGTGTTCCTTCATTATTGAGGCACAATAATAATGTCCCAAAACAATGTGAACGCTACATTAATTTCTTACATGGGGAAAAAATTTGAAGGTCTTTTTTGTGCCATTATGTACAATTATTGGCACACATATCTCAATGAAAATGCACGACATTTGTAACTTCCTCTGATTAGTACAATTTTATTCGCACTAAAATTATATTTAAATACATTTACAATGATGTTATAGGATTTAACACAGAAATTTGAAGCGTTTGTTCCAGCCAATGACTCGTGCATCAGTACATCATGAGTAAGAGTAAAGTTTGTAAATGTATTCAATATAGCAAATTAATTATAGCTATTGTGAACTTGTGGGAAGCAACATTATTTAAATCCTACAGGGTTTCAGTCTCAGTGAATTTTCTTCATGAAGAGGAAGGTGGGACAAACAACGTTTCTTACATAATTCTATGATATCAAATCATGACAGCTATATGATATATTTTAAGCCTAACAATACACAGATTTCTCAAGTGTTCTTTAACAAAGAACGATGTATAATGTTTGCTATGATTTCACAACATTAAATCTAACTAAATAGACAAAAATGATGGTCATTTGTTAATAAACAAAAAAATTAATTGTTGGAGAATTGCTGTGGTATAAGTTTGATAAAACATCATAATGTGACAAAAGCACATTTTACAATGCCTAACAAATACACTGCACTGAACCATAAACATAAATACACTTCATTGCTGAAACAAGATTTATTTAACATTTTTATTACCACCTGAGAGAAGATGGTGTCTCATTCATGTGTAAATCCTCTCTGCAAAACAAGTTTTCAATACTCAAACATCGGAAACAGCAGGTTCAATCTGATCAATTTACAGGCTGTAGAACTTACAACAGTGTAACAAGCTTTAGCAGACCTGAACACAAATCCATATGAGCGCTGTTAAAAGAATGAACCCTAAAAATGGGCCAGAACAACAAAATTATAACAATACAGTCAAACTACAAACCTGCAGAGGCAAAGATGGAAAATGCAAAAATGTCATACACTCACTGTCAAAATGTGTGACACCCACAAGACACATTAAATAGTTTTAGGCAAGAGCAAGGAATGTAGAACAAGAGAACGATCAACAAACACACAAAAATCTATACATTGACACGAATCAAGCGAAAAACAACAAACAAATACCCCCCCCCCCAAAAAAACACCAAAAGTGTGAACTAACTATTGCCAGTTGGTGTAGCTCTTCTGTACCTTTTTAAACAGTCACTCCAAAAAGGAGTTTTTAAAAATATATATATATATAATAAATTATAATCTGGTAGGCCTAGAAAAATAAACATTTCTATAAAACCTTTCATGGACAATATTACTTTTTTGGAGTTGTGCTTTTGTAAACTGCATTTTCTTTTGTCTTTCTACAAGCATTAACAAAGTGCTCGAGATTGCAAACATTCATATTCAAATCATGGATTGAGCCCCAAGCAGGTTTTACATATGGTCACTGCTTACTGCTCATTACTGAATGGAGCACTATGAGACGGAATAACTTTAGGCTTTATCTTCAAGTCTTTAGTCTTTATCTCCAACCGAGCTGAATGACATTGGTTAGCAGTTAAATGCTGACCAGATATATTACCCAAAAATAACGTAATCAACAAACAAAAGCTGGCAACTTGGGTCCTTTAACAGTGTTTGGTCCTTGAGTCTATTACTCATGTACGCTATATGGCCAAATGTTTGTGGACATGACCATCACACCTATATGTGCTTATAAATAGACCATCACACCTATTTTACTTGTGTAATTTTTGGTCAGACACGACTGATAGCTGAGAGACAACATCCAATTCCAGACTTGGTCCCCTTTTGCAGTTATATTAACCTCAACTCTTCTGAGAAGGCTTTACGCTATATTTGTATAGCACGGCTGTGGGGATTTGCTCATTCAGTCACAAGAGCATTAGTGAAGTCAGGTATTGATGTTGGATAAGGCGGCCTGGGGTGCAGTCGTCATTCCAGTTCATCCCCAAGGTCTTCAGTGGGGTTGAGGTCAGAGATCTGTGCAGGCCGCTCGAGTCCCTCTACTCGCTTTGTGTAAAGGGGCATTTTACTGGAACATGTTTGGGTCTCTTAGTTTCAGTGAAGAGAAATTGTAATGCTACATGCTATACAGTTGTGTGCTTCCAACTATATGGCAACAGTTTGGGGAAGAACCACATATAGGTATGATGGTCAGGTGTACACATACTTTTGGCCATATCGTATACATCTTCAAAAGACATTTTATATACATTTGCTTTTAACTAAGCCTTTAAATTTGCTTAGCATATGCTGATATTAGAGGTAAGCTCAAAAGACCTGGAATCCTGGCAACACAAAAGATACGAGAAATGGATCGAGTCCTGAACTCGTATAAATAACACAACATTAATGTATTGCTGAACACAGTCCGAGTGAATTGATATAACTGAATGCCACCCAAACCACACAGCAGAGAATTGAATGTGAAGAGAAAGAACATGAAATGTGTCCCTGCAGCTACTGGAATTCTGGCATGTTTGTGTATACATCTATTTAGGCTAGTTTCAACTAAAACTTGTGGTCTTTACCTTGTAGAAAATCAGTCAAAACTGGACTTCACACTCAGCTTTCATTCAAATGAAAGTATAGTAACATTATTATCATATTAGAGATCTTTATGGAAACTTTGGAAGTTTAACGGTTTAAAGTTGACCTGCTGCGAATACATTTCAAGACAATTGTAACAAACACTACTTACCTTCAGGATGACCTTAGAATATCCAATGACCATGTACACAAATCAGCCATGTGATACCAGACATTTTTCAGCATTTTAACAAATGCGAGTTAAAATACACTATTTGCACGGACATTTCTAATACAGGCGATCAAATCTGGCACCTTGGCATTAATCCTTATTATATAAAGCAAACAGAAATATTTAACATGCCCATTTTTGGTGGTTGGTTTGATATTCTTGCAGGTTAGATATTACAATGTGGATAAGCGATTACAGAATTCGCTGTTTAGAAAGGCAGATCTCGGGAGCAGAGTCCACAAGAAAGCTACAAAAGTACGATAGTAAATAAGGAAATAAAGAAACCCAAACACTGTCTAGCTGCAGATTTAACATATCCTTCAGTGTGGATGTACACACTTTGAATAAATGTTTGTCCTGGATTTAAAGTTAGTGGCTGATCCAGCATTTTATCGTATGGGCATGAGATGAATGAACGAAGACGTGTGTGCGCATATGTTCATGTCTATGTATTCAGCATACTATTAGGTGAAAAACTACTCATCTGTGTTTTGCTGCTGTGAAATCTGTTTAATCTGGCGGGAATGGATCACAGCTCCAGCCAGCAGCTGAGCCTCAAGTGCTGCATGAAGGTCTGACCCTCCAAGCTCCAGCAGCGGTTCCAGTCCAGGCATTCGTCTCTCCTCAGCCCCCAGAGCCCTGCGTCGCCTTCTCAGGTCCATCATTCCGTCCTCTCTGCTCTTCTCTTCTTTCTGAAGCTCCTCTTCTTGAGGATCCAAATTCTCCTTTAAATCCCTGCCTCCTTTCTTGAGAGGTTGAGGTGCTCTATGCTTTTTATCAATGACCTCATTCTGATTGGTGTCTCGACTGTCAATTATCTGCTGCAGCTGGACCAGTTTTTCCCTCTTCTCCATCAACTTCTGCTCATTCTCAGCCTGCTTCACAATTTCGTGATCAAGCTTGTCCTTCTCTTGTTTCAACCTCTCTGCTTCCAGCCTCTCTTTCTCCAGCCTTTCCTTCTCGAGCCTCTCTTTCTCCAGCCTTTCCTTCTCAAGCCTCTCTTTCTCCAGCCTTTCCTTCTCGAGCCTCTCTTTCTCCAACATTTCCTTTTCGAGCCTCTCTTTCTCCAACATTTCCTTCTCGAGCCTCTCTTTCTCCAAGTTTTCCTTCTCAAGCCTTTCTTTTTCCAATCTTTCCTTTTCAAGTTGTTCTTTCTCAACTTCAAGCTGGGCTAACCTCTGTCTTACTCTCTCCTCCTCCTTGGCAATATCTTCTGGCTGACGTTCTTCAAAGTCTCCTTGCCTGGTCTGTTTATCTTTAGGAGGGTCAGGCTGATGCTGGCGTAATGGCACCCCTCGTGCCCCAAGGTCTTTCTGCGAGTCTACATCTACAGGCACTGCTACTTGTGGAGGCGGTTTCTCCTGTTTTGGTTCATCTTGTGCTGGGATGAGAACCGGGTCTTTCACTTGTTGCTTCTGAGCGTCAGCTACAAGTGCGAGCTTCTCAGGTTCCTGATGGTGGTCTGAGCTCTGTTCTGGGGTCTTCACCTTCCTGTCTTCATCCGCTGGGTCATGTTGCTGCTGCACTATTTCACCCACGTCAACTGCAGCATCACCTAAATGCAGCATATGATACTTATTGTACTGCATTCACACATACAGTGAGCTCCACAAGTTTGAGACCACATTGAAAATAAGGGATATTTTTTTCCTTTTAAAATTGGAAATTAACAGAAGGTTTTGAATGTTTAAATATTTAAAACAACAAGTAAATGTTGAATATTTACAAATACCCTATTGTAAGCAAATGTGTGATATTGACCATATTAATGGCTTTGTACAAAAGGTAAGATTTTCCTCATGCCTAATCTCTTCTATTGAAGCTTGTGTATTGAAGCTTCCAACTGACCTGCAGCTTTGGATTCCTCCTCTTCATCCTTTTTCTGATGGATCTCTTTGTGCTGTTCCTCAATGACAGCGAGGAGTTTCTCCTGTTGGTCCAGCAACCTCTTCTGTTGCTCTTGCTGTTCTTTGATAACCTGCAGTAGCATGGCATGGTCCAACACTCCCTCTGAGGAAAAGACAACATAAGAGAAATTCAGAGACATTTATAGTTACAATGATCAGCTATTAGTATTGTAGATCTGAGTAAAATGATTAATAATTCTTTGAATTCATGATCTATGGAAATTAACTGGATGCTTAGTGTTAAGTGATATCAGTACAAGCATTTATGCATTCTATTAAAGGTTAGTTAATCAATCTGTATTAAATATTCAGCATTTCCACTGTGAATATCTTAAAAAAAAAATCCCATCAATATCAGCTGGTTGTTATTTGAATTAGTGTGCTTTCAGAAGCAGTAGCCACAAACACTGTGAAACTGAAAACAAGATGTTTAAGAAAGGATATAGAAAGGAAGGATATAGTGTAGTGTTAACAGCAGGTGTCTAAGGTGCTATTGTCAAACATAGCATGTTAGATGTCAAAGGCTAGAGAGCCTCATACCTGCAACGATCTTTTTAATCACTGTGGCAGGAGTCCGTGGCACAACAGAGCAGTGGAGCAAGAGACAGAAAGAGACAGAGCAAAGAGTGCCTTAAGTGTGCCTTAATAAAAATCAAGCCAAGCAAAAGAAACAGAAGTAAGATTCACTGAGCTTTTTCATGATATTTCATCATGATAAAGCAAAACACGTCACGCAGGGTCAGCTTGCACTGACTTCAGAAAATAGCTTATATCAGGAACAAGAAATTGAAAAAGAACTGCCTACCGACTATTGCAGGTTTACACAATCATATGAATGTGCTGATTAAAAACCAAGAAAATACATATATGGATATAACCAAACTCTTACACATACAATTTTACACAGTAACCTGCAATTAGTTCCCAATTCTTGGAAATAATCTGTGAAGGCCCAAAATAAAGGACAGTGAAAATTACAACACGGGTTCCGCTTATTAAACCTTATTCCACTTATTACAAGCAAATTGTTCTTTCTATAAAACCTGTTCACAGGTTTTTTTTGTGCAAGGTCAGCTGCATCTGATCACTCAAATGGAAAAAAACTCACTTACCTTCCATCTTGTCTCCATCTCCTTCCTTGGGCTCCTTCCCATCCTGTTTCTTCTCTTCTTTATTCTCTTGACTGGCAACCCCATCATGCACCACAGCCAAATGGGCTACTGGTTCAGGATCTGTACAGTGGATCAACCAGTGAGTGAGGTTAAATAAACACGTTAAAAATCCCTGGTAGTTTAAACCATTTCAGACCAACCAAATTTCATATGTTAATGTCTCACAAATGCTTGGTACAAACGTGCACCAACATTACTTATTTTGGTACAAACGTGCACCAACATTACTAAGGTTGTGAATCTCCCACTTTCAGATGATATGACGCACATCTCGAGAAGTACCATACAATATGATGGAAAACTTATACAGTTAAACAAGTAACAATGATCCACTTCAATTCAGCACTGATGTGATACGATTCACTTCAGCACTTATAGAATTCGATTCAGGCCCGATCCAATATGATTCAGTTCAGTATAATTTAAGTTGTCCACCAAGTCTTCAGGAGGGACGGCTTTGTGCTTTCCGGTTTCTTGGTAACTTGAAAAGCTGGGCTTTTATGTCTTATTAACTTCAATAGAAAGAAAAAAATAAAAAGGTATCTACTATAAACTTACAGTCATGTGAAAAAATAAATACACATCATGGAAATTTTCCTTTTTTTGACATATTTGGACAAGCAAACATTTTATCATCTTTGAAACCATGCCTATTAATGAAGTTGATATACTTGAACAAAACCACAAGGAAAATTTGCCTTTTCAATCATATATTCAAGAGAAATATCAATAGATGTGATGTTCTTCAGTGAAAAAAGTAAGTACATCCTCAGAAGCTAGTATTGTCCCCTTTAGCATAAATAACATCTTGTAGGTGTTTTGCATAATTGTCCACAAGGCTTGCTGGAATTTTTGACCACTCTTCCATGCAATATTCTTTCAACTGCAAGATGTTTGAGGGGTTTCTTGCATGTACTGCCTGTTTCAAATCCCCTCCACAACACTTCAGTGGGATTCAAGTCTATTTCTTCTTTTTGAGCCCTTCCTCCAGCAAAGCAACTCCAAACCATAACATTTCCACCACCGTGCTTGACAGTTGGTATAAGGTGGTTCTCCTCAAAAGCTGTGCAATCTTCAATTTTGATTGTAGAAGCATGTACTTTGACACCAACAGTTGCAAGACTAGCAGATCCTGTGATGAAATTTTGGGGTTACTTCTTTTTGCATCAGATGATCTTCTCTTCTCTTCGACTGAATTTGCTGGGATGGCCAGTCCTGGATAAATTGGCAGTCATTTGAAATCTGCGCCATTTGTAGATTATTTTCCTTACAGTGGAATGATGTATTTCAAATAATTTGGTGATCTTTTTAAATCCCTTTCCAGACTCAAAGTCATTCACAACCTTTTTTCTGATGGCCTTACAGAACTCTTTAGAACTTGGCATGAAGACACCACACACCTCAATAACAAAGGGAACACCAGACATGAGATATGAGAGGGGTATAAATAAGACAGGTTCCACCTGCACTCCCTAAGCAGGTACTAATTACTGGCACCCGGTCTTAAACCCCTGATTCTAATTTTATAGATTTGAACGCGTAATAAATGTAGGGGTGTACTTAATTTTTCCATGTGACTGATCTGTTTTTGTTCATTTAAACTGTGAAAATGACTACAGAATATCAATTTTATGGCATTTGATAGAATGTAATCACCTGTATTAATAGGCAACGTTTCAAAGAGAATCAAATGTTTGCTCCAAATACGTAAAAAATAAATAAAAATAAATAAATGTACAATAAATAAATAAAAGTCATGGGACGTACTTGTTTTTTTTTCCCACATGACTAAGTGATACTGGAATTAACTTGTGTGGGAATATTTTGTGGCAGGGTTGCAAGTTTTGCACATAGCAGGGCTTTGGTCAGGATTTTCTGCTGAGCTTTTGTATAAATTTTCAACAGCAATATCAGGTTTTCGTCATTTTCCTTTTTGATTTGAGCTAGATCTAGGCTTGTAAATCAATGCTGCCATACTACTGTAGAACGTTTGAATAATTATCCAATTCAAATGGGTATTTATTTACACCCCTACATAATTATCCTGCACTATTGCTTAAAGATACTCACGTTTTACTGCCTCAGATTCAGCTGCTTTTTTATTACTTTCCTCTGATTTCTTTTCAGCAGGCAGTCTGTTCTCAGCTTCTGGGTCCTTCTCTAAAGATTCCACAGGCTTATGCACCACCACCACTGGCTGCTTCTGTTCTTCCACCTTCTCATGGATCTCATTGGCCTGATCCTGTGCCACATGGATCTTTGCAACATCCTGTTTTTTATGCACCTCCTCATTCTTCACTTCATCTTGTGCCACCTCTTGCTGCTGGCCTGCCCCCTGTTCTGCCAACTCCTCGTCTTCCTTTCTTTCACCTTGGTTCTGTTCATCATTGAGCTCCTGGTGATTCTTGCGCTTCTCTATATGAACCTCGTCATGAGGGATGGGTGGTTCGTGGCGGTGAGCCTCTCCATCAGGCACTGCAACGTCTCGAAGGGAAAGGTAGAGTATATATGGGATGCATTCACAAAGACAGACAAGGCATTTTAAGAACAACTGCATACAGTATATGGCAATATTGACAGACATATACAAGAACATTTTCCATTTTCTACACTACAGCAACATGTACACCAAGTAAAAATTGTTGCTGGTCATTTTTAAAATCAAACAAGTTCAAAATCAAGTGCAGTGATTTTGAACAGTTAAAAACAGATTTTAATGACACAAGTTAAAACATTAAAACAAAATCTAAAATAATGCCTTAAACCACATGGGAATGAATCTGTGAATGACTTCACAATTCAAATCTATTGCTATTAAGATGTATATTATCATGTTCTGGCCTAGTGTAGAAGCTCTTAAATGAGTAGAATCAGGTGAGTCTAATAATTTGCTTCTCTTCTTCTAACTTTCTAACAATAAAGCAATTGCAAACTTTAGAACCATTTTGTAATTAGAACATTTGATAATTTTCAAAGATATGTGCTTAAATTTTTCTACTATATTCTCAGTGATTATAAAACTAAAAAAAGAATGTACGACAAAACAAACCCGCAAGCTGGCACCTTCTCGTGCTGAATTACCTGCTTCGGGACGGTCCAGTTGAAGCTCCTCTTTCTTCTTCCTCTCAGGCACTTCCATGGGTACTTTTATCTGTGGTGGCTCAGCTGGCTCCTTCTCTTCTGGGCTCTTTATCTCCTCTGCAGGCAGGATCTGCTCCACAGCCGGGTCAAGTTTGTCCAGTGTTCCTGCTGCCACTGGAACCACTGGGGTTTCTCCAGCTGAACATAAACAAAGAGAGAGAGAGAGCGAGAGAGAGAGAGAGAGAGAGAGAGAGAGAGAGAAGAAAAAAAACCCACTTAATACTATGTCTCCAAAGAACTGTAGTTCACAGGATATGGGCACCTGACTCATAATGTCAGTGCTTTCAAAATGACATCACATGCTCATGAATTCAGTGGGTTTATATATAAAAATAATGCGCTATTTAAATAGATACAAGAAGTGCAAGTCATCCTTTGTCAATTCTTTGTCAACAACAAATACACAATCCACAAAATACAGAGAATGGAAGCTTTGATCAGCAGGGGGCAGCAGAGCATGTGTGACCACAGAAAACAGATACTAAAACTGGAATTCTACTTTAGATAAGAAATGGATAGTACTTTCCATATAACCTTGCTATTTGTCCTAAGGTTAAAAAAAAAAAGCCATTGAATATTTAGAGCGTTCACTTTTATCCTAGGGCTATGGTTTTCTTCACAGCACCAGGCCAGGTATTTTAAGATACATTTAAAAGGTTTTGTTGCCGTTTTATTCAAAAACAACAAAAAAAAAATAAATTATGAAAATGATAGGAAATAGACCTAAAGGTTTACATAGTAACATTAATGGAAATTAATCCATCCACTATTTTCATTTTATTAAGTGATTGTTATCTGTGTTTTATTTATCAGATAAGCCACTGTGAAAAAATCCCAGATTCTCAAAAGGTGTCTAGTTTACCCATCATGGCCTCCAGGGAAATAACACAGCAGGGAGTGAGCAAGAACAAAAGCAATAGAAAACGTAAAATTCAAAGCATGGAATTTTGGTGTCCTGCGCCTGCAGACACTCCTTCACATGTCTTCATGGCTTTTCTACTCACTCCCCCGTTCACACTCACTCACTCCTGCCCTGAGTCCTGTGTTTCCGCACAGCTGCCCTCACCAGCACGCCGTAAACAGGAAACAGGTGTGGAAGTGGGTGTCCACTCAGTGATAAATGCTAGTGTCAGTCAGAGGGGGTGGGAGGAGGTATAGTGAGAGAAGAGGGAGGGAGAGGTAGAGCAGCAGATAGAAAGCGAGAGGAAAGAAAAAGAGTGTTGGGACATAAAGCTGTCTGAACTGCCCTTGTGCAGGTTTTTTTTTTTTTTTTTAAACAACCAACGTTCCTTTTTACAGTAGGGGGAATTTGAGTCCCGCCATCATTTCCTTTGCCCTATTCTGTATTTGGATGCCCTCCCATCCTTCTCTCCCTCGGCTGGAGTTTGAGCAGGAAAACGCCAGCGGCTGTCTCGCTACTGCTCTGGGACGGTGCGCATTTAGGTTTGAAGGGCATCATTTAGGTCACAGCAGCACAGAAAAGGCCTAATTCTGGAGTTTGTCCTGCCCACTCTACACCAGCCATTTCTCTTTATAATCGGTTTCTCACTCTCCATTTCCTTCTTTTTCAATCTACATTTGTCCCATTGGTCTCCTTCCTCTCACTCTCTCATTTCCTCTCTCCACATCATTGACTTACCAGGATGTTTGGGCAGCTCTGGCACAGCAACAACAGGAGGTTTGTCATTAGTTTTGGATACTATAGCAGGAGGCTGTACTTGATCTGGCTCACTGGACATGGACAGAGTGGTGAAGGTGCTTAAGAGTAGAATCCCAAGCCCAACCCATAGAACCAGCTAGAGAGAGAGAGAGAGAGAGAGAGAGTTAATGTGTTAAAAAAAAATCCCCTTGACAAATCCATTCAAGTTCCTGATTCCCCTTTATTTCTTTGTAGCATTAATAGCATTTCAGACTAAACTTAAATCTATTAGTGAAGGCTTTACCACACATTGTATTACAGCACAAGTGGCATAAGTAGCTTCAGGCCACTTGGCTTACAAAAAGGGGCACTATCCTGGCAGAGGGGGCATTACTCTCTCATGCCAACCCAAACACCTGCTGTGGCCATTATGGCAAAGGAAAAAAAACAAAAAACAATTACAAATGATCTTTTGTGCATTCCCCCGAATTAGGGCAAAATCTTTTTGGCCAGTCTCAACTGGCTGGCAATCATGGTGACCACCAGCTCTGGGCACAACACGTCACATCTGCATGGCAGTACTGATTAAAAATGTATACTATAGTGCTGCCTGCTCTGACGTTTACAGTAACTAAGGTTAGAGCTGGAGCAGATAGAAGCACACTGAACAACCTATAATAGAAACAAAATCAAAATATGTTCATTCCTCTAAACTAACAACAATCTACAATCTCAAAATTATCTGTATATGTGCACATGTAGTCGCTGTGTAAATGTGTCTCTCAGACTTGAGCACTACCTGCTCCCCATTTCGATAGATTTCATGCAGAGAATGCATAAAATATTCTCATTTTACATTCTGTTCCTCCTTCAATGTGCCCAATTCAGCAGTATGCAAGATGTGTGTAGACGTGCTACGTGTGCAGTACCTGAGCAGCAAGGCCATTCTTCATGATCTTCCTGTAGATGAGAGCAGGGCAGATGAAGCAGATCAGGCTGCCCATAGTGGCTCCAGTCAGACCTAGGATAGTCTCCACTGCAATACACACACACATTAATCATCCATCATAACAAACTCATATTAGGAACAAATTAAAATAAAAAAATGTTGTTGAATTTTAATCAAACTAAAATTTATTCAACTTCAGTATATGAAGAATGTTGAATCTAATCTCCTGAATCTCCGCTGTTATCCAGACTGGGAACAAGGCCCATAAAACATCTTTCATTCTAAAAGCAGCCATATTGTTTTACTCAAATTTATGCCCTACAGTGTCTGGTTCCCTACAGCTGGATTTGTGGCTCTAGTGACACTGGCTGGCAGTGGAGCCATCACTGTGGACAAAGCTATGCTTCCTTTTCAATCCCATCTGAGTATCTCACCCTCTTCCACTCTATTAGCCTAATTGGGTCCACAGAGCCAAGCAGAACCCATGTCAACAACAGCTCCAGTGTATGAATAAAACATAGATCTTCTTCTCCCTAAAAACACGTCTTTGTTATCCTGCTTTGCTCTTAAGGAATGAATGCTACAGAGTGCGATGGGTTGGTGTGAGGGAGCATCTGTTACCATTTTCTAAAATGGACTCAAGTGCAGTGTGATGTCAGTAGAAGTGACAGCGCCATTAAGGCAAAGCTGACTAAACATGAGCTGTAGAGATTTAAACAAAACAAAAGATGTGCGCACACATAAGTAGACATTCATACATGCAGACACTAACCGTTCGGGATGAGGATACCTCCCAGCATAGTGCCGAAGACAATGCACAGAGTAATGCTCTTGAAGCGAAGGGGCGGCATGTACCCACCAGCAGCAAAAGTGCCATCCTTCTGCTGAAAAACACCAACAAAAGACAAACACGTGCAGTGATGGTTCAACAGGCAGTTACATAAGAAAGGTCATTCTAGTGTTTATGTTCTTAAAGTTTGCCTCTGGAAATCTTGCGCTGGCATCAGAGCTGATTCAGCACAGCAGCAGTTACACAGTAAGCCAGTGTCTCAGCTGCTTTATGGAGCAGCTCTCTCATTCTCTTCATCAATCAAACACTTTTATTTCCTTCCTGAATCTGTCTGCTCTGTAGCTGCTGCCTAACTCCTTATATCATGGCTCCTGTTGCCACTAAGGTCGGAGATGACTCTAAGCTGGAACGGGACCATGAGATTAATAGGAACCACCAAGAAGGTACAGACCAGAAAGATAAACAAAACTAGTTGTTTAGTAAAATACACCAAGAGTTTGTTTAGAAGGGATTCTGACATGGATCCTGTTTCCCAAAGCTAGTGTGGTGCAAGATGGATTAGTTAAAAAGCAGAGTCATGGTACGGTCCTGTCTTACCTGCTGCTCAAACAGCATGGTGTTGATGGCCTGCCTGCAGGGAAGGATCATCATGGGGAAGCCCACAGCCACAGACATCATGAAGCCCACTCGGATCATCTCCGTCACAAGGTTAGAGGGAAAATTCATCAGCACATTCCCAGATATAGTGTCTGTGAAACTTACATAGCCAAAGAACCCCACCTGAATGGAAACAAAGACAGAAATAAAAACAGAGAGGTTAGATAATGCTGGATAAGAGGGACTATATACATCCAATTCTGTGTAATACATTTGTGTTCATCCCAATATTAAAATTATTTTTCGACTACAGACCATGGTAATATCACTCTGATGAGATTATAATTACTCCAGATGGTGCAGTGGTAGTGTTTACCTGACAAAACAATAGTGTAGAGCCATGCAAGATACATGTTTTTTCAAAGGTCTTTTGATCCCATTGGCCCCTGCATGCCCACGGTATAGAGAAAAAGCAACAGAACCCCGCTTCTCAAATCGGCCTTGATCTATCCACAGAGGTAAATAGAGGGTTCCTCTAGGAACAACACCAGACAAAAGTCCTTGAGCGCACCACAAATCTCCTGCACTACACTGTACACAGCCCCTCCTTCCCTGCATTTGTTCAGGGTAAGAAAGCAAGGGGCTATGAAATACAAAAGTGGAAATGCAGGAGCAGTTCAAAAACACATGAAAGCACTATTATCTCTCAAGGTAACATTTATTTGCTGCTGTATGAGAAATAGGACAAAAAAAAATCTGACATGGTCTTAAATAGCATTCCACCTGAAAATATTTATGGAGGACTAAAAGAGGGTGACGTTGGAGACTGATGAAGTGGGCTGATGTTTATGTGGTGGAAGAAAAGTGCCATTCAGACTGTTTCTGTCATTCACACTACCTATTTCTTTCTGTTTAAACTGAAAGAGTACGAGTGTGCTGCCACACTGAGACAGAAGAGAGTAATCACCCGAGGCACTAGATGGAAACTACAGCAGGTGAGAGGTGAACAGACGCCTGATCTCTCTGGAGGATAGAGGAGGACTTCAGGTCTACCATGAACGCAATGGACACTTAATTAGAGCTGTCTTCTGATGCTTTTGTCATTTCAACCACAAAAACTGATCGGCCAAATGTGATTCTCTAACGCTGAATGCCATGGAAATAAGAAGTAACATTTTTGATAGAGAATACTAAACATCTATGTGACCAAACAGAAAACAGTATTTAAATTTAAGTGATGTATTAAAAGTGATTTGATTCAGTATTTCCAACTTAAATTAAGCTTGACAAAAAATAGTTTTCTCTACAAAAATGCAAAGGGCTCAACTGAAATCACTTTTTTTTTTAATAATACTGCCTTAAAAATGAGCATTTCAGCATTACTACACAATTTTGACCAAACCATTAGTTTAAATAATACCTAAAATACATGTTAGCAATAAAGCACAGAATTAATTTATTGGAGCCATAAGCTCATACAGGTATTATATCCAAATTAGACAAGAGCCTCCTGCTAAATAAACCACATTCTTCATATAAAATTAGGAAGAAAGCGGTAGGAGCGCAATTTCACGTTAAGAGCCGTAATTCGCAGTGGAAACACACTAATTTGCATGTATGGAGAGAGCTCAATGGGATGGGTGTTATTCATTTTTTTTTATTATTCCCAAGCAGAAAGCTTGCTTCACTGGGAAAATAACAGATGCTAGAGACGGTGTGGGAAACAGGAAGCTCACTACTAGTGAATATCCTGGGAATGTCCAGTAAGAAGATTCTTGTGGGTAAAGGTACACAACACATTTGGGAATATATTTAACACTGGACTGCCCTTTAAATTTGAAGAATTGTTCTTGTTATTTATAGAGTGTTCTTTTAATTGCATGTAAAAAAAAAAAAAATGAAAAGGAGAAAAAAGGCTCTAACATGACTGCATTTATTTGGACAATAAAACATATATAATGAAATATGTAAGGTGAGGATTTACACAAGCACAGGCTAAATAAGCATTTATTTCTAGCTTGTATTAATGTTTCAATCTGTGTCTGCTACACTAAGAAATGTGTGTAAATTTCTTCCTCTTAACATCTGAGGGAGATTAATCAACACACTTAAAATCTGTATCCTGTGTTTTTTATATTTATATATATATATATATACACACACACACACACACACACACATACACACACATATACAGACATATATATATATACTCATATACATACATATATATGTATGTATGTATGTGTGTAAAGCTGCTTTGAGACCATGACCATTGTAAAAAGCACTATACAAATAAAAATTTAATTGAATTGAATATGCACACAAATACATGAACACATACTTACTGTAATGTAAAAGGTGGTAACGACATTGAGAGAAGAGGTGAAGATAGTGCTCATCCTCTTTACAGAGGGATCATCCAGGCTATCGTAGGTAGGCAGCACCTGTCTGTGGAAAAGAGGAACTTTTTTTTTTTACTGTACACAAAGCACCCTACCCCCCCCCCACAACACCACAGAACTACCGATCTCTCACCGTACATACTTATGCACTTTAATGTGAAAATGTCAAAGCACTATAAATGTATTGCTAGTCACAAACATTCTATTTTACATACTTCAAATAAAACATACTACTTCAAATAAAACAAATATATTTTATTTGAAATATGTAAAATAGAATGTTACATTTATAGTGCTACTGTGGAGCTTCATAATAAGTTGTTAGCTCAAGTACTAAGCAGGGAGCAGCAAAGAAGTGCAGGAAAAGAAAAGGAAGAATTTGATAGAAAAGCTCGATATTTGTTTCACATGAACTGAAGACAAAGCAAAGAGAGAAATGGGGGGAAAGACAGATGATGGGCTGGCAACATGATGAAGAGCTTGCTATCTCTGGGAAGCAAAAAAAGAGGGAAAAGCACAGAAAAAGAACAGGGGAAAAAAACCATGCGTCATCAAGACAAACTAGAGAAACTAATAAAACTAGAGACCGATGAAAGATTAAATGGGGAATTTACTATGGCTATATATTAGTGACTAAAGTACAAGTCAGATTTTTAGAATGTTATAAAGTTTTCTGCCAGGTTGGGCTGTTGTTTGGCTCCCTTTCATTTCTCTCTCTCTCTGACAGTCTGAGCACATTTCCAGTTTTATTGGAACATACAGCACTGTGTTATGTGCTCTTTAGCCAAAGCCTGGTCTGGTGCCAGAGACCAGCCAATATCATAGCTGGAACCCGTTTGCAATAAAACCCAGGGACAGGAGGAGACGGGAGAGAGAGAATCGCTTCCACTGAGTAGTACCGACAATCAATTGCATTTACAACCTTTCTACCAGCACAGCATTGAGCCTGTTATTATCAGAAACACTGTGAAAGAACTAGTAAACCCACACTTTACCAGATTACACAGGGAGGGGTGTTCCTCGCAATTACTTCATTGTGCTAAAGTTTGTTTAAATTGTTGTATTATTTTGTGATTCAACCTACTTGAAGGTCTTAATCAAGTGTATATGACAGGTCATAATTATTTTATGACAGAAATAACATCAGTGTTTACACATTATAGTGCACATTTCAACACTATAACTGGGATTACGCTGATTCTAATATTTTTTTTGCAAGTCAGTTTTACTGACATCTGTACACAATCGACTACCTTCAAGATCCACAAAAAATGGGTTCCCCCCACTAGAAAATAAGGTATTACGCTGTATTTGACTTTAATGGGGGCATATTACTGTGAAGTAAACCTAATCAGAAATATACATGGGGTGCTGAAAGGGCTGTTTTCTGGTCAGACAGAGTCAAATGTCCTCACACAGGGGAGGCTCGCCTTTGCTCTAATGATTGGCATAAGTGGCATCATGTGTCACACTTCTGACCAGTGTCCAAAGAGCCGGAGCCAAGCATCACTCATCACCCTAAGAGTTTGTGCGTGTGTGTGCAAAGAAAGGCTAACTGTCAGCCACTAACTCTGCATTACATCACTGTACTCATTAACACTGTAATTCACTACTTATACTTCACTCCTTTCACTCCATCACCATCTGACACACACAAACACCATCCTGAAACTCTGACACACCTCTCACACACTTAAGCTGACAGGAAAAAGCAGGCTGTGAAAGAACATGCAAATCAAGAATGGGAGTGAAGGGGCACTGAATGAATAGAGAGAGAACACAGTTCTCCCTTTCAAAAAACCGACACAGAGGAACATGAACTGAAGTTTCCAAAGTCGCCTCTACAATAACATTAACAACTATACAAAAGAGGATAACATTAGCGTTGCCTGGAGGTAAACAGAAAGCCTCAAGTCATAAAACTTTAAACAGATTTTTGCTGTATCATCTACTCACTATTCACCCTAACTTGGTCAAATGAGGAGCACTACATAGAACACCATTGTAGGGAACAGAATTCCTGATTGAAGTAAACAAGAACACTGCATCACAGTGCTTTGCACATCACTCTGCAACATTCTGTCAGAATAGCATGCATAACATTAGCAAATCCATTAACCACACTATTATTTGTCAGTTATTAAACCTAAAGACAATAAAGCATCCGAGCCTCCTATAAACTGAACACTTACGAGTATAAACATGATTAATCCACTCCTTACATTTGTAAACAATACAAGAAGTCCAAAGAGACGTTCCCATTTCAGCTTACAGCATTCCTCAGTAAACGTGTGTGTGGGAATTAAACCAAACAAAACAGTGCATTATGGGTCTTTTGTGGCTCTTAAGGTACTTTGTTGATACAATACCTATTACGGGCCATTATGGGATTAATGGAGTACACTAGATGTTCTTCACTATGTTTTCATGCCACTACAAAATGGCAGATCCCAAAGATAGTGTACTATCAGTACATAGTTTATAGCTTAAAAAAAATAAATAAATAAAATATTCGATATGCAGGCTATATTTAAACGTATGCTTCATGGTGACTTGTTCTCAATCACGGTGCCTGCCGCACAACACACGCTGGCCGATGCGTGATTTGGTTGTCGGTAAAACTGGTTTTATTAGGTGCATTCAATAGCGTGCAAGATGACAGGCAAACCTTTCAGAATCAGAAGTGCACATGTATGTGAAAATACCACTTAAACTGAGCAAATACAGCACAAAGTTGTCATAACTCTCAAGCTACAGAATAAGTAACATACACATCACAGTTCAACATACAGAAATTGACACAAAATTAAGACAAGTATTATTTTCTACGTGAAGTGTGAGGACAGAACACCACATCTCATAGCCGAACTGTTGGCTATGAAATGTCAATGGCAAGTTTTTTTCTAGACGAGTCAGCATTAATGTACTCAACTAGCTAACCAGCTCACTTAACTAGTTAACCTTAGTTACCACTTAGTCAGTTACAGTTCCTGGCAACCTAAACATGGTACTTGTCATTAGAGCACATTGGAGCTGTCCTTCCCCACTTGGGCTCTCACAGCTACAAATCTCACCTAAACATCATTAGGCCATGAACATCATCTTCTGGAAGTACAAAAACCTACAAAACCACAGTAATATGCAATGTCCATAAATAATTCAGAGAGATGCCCAAATCGGTTTTCTTTAAAACATGATCTGCAAAGTCTATGAGACTGCGTAAACTCTGTTCAAATGGAGTGGTTGATTAATGGCGACTACAATGGCAAAGATCATTTATCGCGGTGAGAAAGTTAGTATCATTAGTGCCCCACTGAAGCATTCCACATACAGAAAGAGAGGAGAAAATTAATGATTTTTGTTGATTGTTTTTGCAGAAGGAGTTCAGTGCGGTCACTGCTAGCATTTGGGGTCCATTTTCTCAGTGCATTACACCTCACATACTGACAGCTTCCAGCTTCCTGCTGCCTACATCACAACAAAAGCACACACTTGGACTAATTCTGACAACAAAAAAAGAAGAAAAAAGCAGCTCAACATCTGCACTGAAGCTGGTCTTTTTGCACAATGAAAATGGTGCCCCTGTTACAGCCAACAGTCAGTACTTCATCCCTACATACAAAGTGACAACAAAGAAAAGGTCACTATAGTCCAACATGTTCACAGGAAGAGGGAAATGGAACAGGGAAAGGGGAGTACTTACGACTGACAGGCGAATGCCATGCCACAGATAGGGATGCAGCGAAAGACGCCGTCCCAGCGTACGTAAATGACTCTGCTGAGCCACAGGCCACTGAGGAGGCCATGTTTGAAGGACGAGAGCACCATCTGTGGTGAAGGGGAAAGCAGCAGGGTTACAGCACGTCCCGTTAAGAAAGAGGTTGAGAGGGAGACAAGGGGAAAAAATCTTTGACCGGGCCATCGGATTGGCCATTGGAAATAGAGGAGACCTCTAGTTAAAAACAGGAACTAAAAGACGGTTCACCCGTCTTCAAGCCTTGATATTTTTAGCTACCTTTCAATCTACATTGCCAACCATCTGATGAAAAAAAACCTCAGGAACGAATTCTTCCCAGCACAAGAAAACAGTGATTCTCTGGAGAACACAACATGTCATGGGAAACAGATAGGATGAAACGAAAGAAGTGAGCAAGACTCCAGAAAACCTCGTCGATGAACCACAACCATAAGCCCTGTTCCACAAACCATAGAGAAAGTCACACAAATGAATAACACACATGAAGATGTTTGATTGGGTGCAGGTGGAGAGAGTAGGGGGGAGTTGGGGGTAATGCAGTGATCATGTTGAATCCGTGATGGTAGAATGCCTCGGTCCAGGGCGTAGGCTACTTACGGGTGGCAGCAGAAGGTAGTGGCGATAATTGGCAGACATTGCACGACCCCCTTGAAGCGCCACAGGTGCACTCTGTCCACCCATGACCCACTGATAATGCCGTAACGCAGAGAGGACAACACTATCTAGAAGCAGTCAAGGCAGCGCCCATCAGGGAGGCAGGGCACGCAGGGAGTAGATTGGTTCAGAGAAGGGGGCAAAGGGAAGACACATTAAGGTTAGAGGGTTAAAGGCCAGACCAACACGGGCCTGGGAGGGTTCTTGTCCAGCAAACTGGTGCAAGTATCAACATATTATGAAGCAACTACAGGCATGGCCTGAATCTATACATTAAAACGTCATTCACTAAAAAGCTGTCAAATGATTTGATGACAGTTAAGCTGAGGACATAAAAAAAAATTATGACATTAAGCATCAAATACAACTATGTAAAACTATTGTAACAGCACTGTTATTGCAGTTCGTAGCACAGCCAGAATACATTATATCAGATTTAAACCATTATCAAGACTGAATTAGGAGTCATTTATGCCTGGCCAGGCCATTACATGAAATGAAACTGATGCATTAGCTGTGACTGAAAACATTCATTAGCTTGTGATGGATTCAGCTTAATATTACAGTAACGTGTGCTAATATATGCGTAATGTTTTTCACTAGAAGTTTGTATTGTTGAGTTGGAGTGGGCGCAAAAAATGCATCAGGCCCCTTAAAGCATGAGGACCTCCTTAGAATTAAAAACGAACGCATGGTTAAACATGTCAACTGAATAAAAACCAAACGGGATCAGGAGGATGCATATGAACCATTGAGGCTCTGCTCCCACGGCAATGATTTGTAGGTTGTAAACAGAACCATATAGAGTATACCACACATTTCAATATAGCAAACACAAGGTGAGAGAATACTGTTAAGCAATATTTTCACGCGAACAACAAATAAAATAAAACTAAAACCTGAAATGTCCAGCGGTACTTCAAACTCCCATTTCTCACGACATACAGGATGGAAGCAGGGAGAGCAAAATGACAATAGCTGGGACAACTGAATCGACTCCAAGATGTGCCACACACAAACTTCTAATTTTATGGTCACTAGATTGTGAAATTTCCTTTCTTGAATCAAGTGTGTCCTATAAGCAATCCACAAACGTTGCTAAAACATAAAACTATTCCGGTCCTCTAAAAAAAGGTTTAAAATAAACCAAGCTGTGAGCATTGTCTGCCACTCATTCCCTCAGGGCAAAATATAAAGAGGCGAGTCCTTAACAAATGTTAATACCATAAAAACACAGTGCAGGTGCTTCACTTTACTGAAAACTATCATGTAAGTGACTCACCGTGAACATAAAGAGTGTATAGAACATCAGTGCCATGGCTGAAAATGACTGGATAGATGACATCATGTTCCTCTGCAGACTCAGAGGCAGCACAATGAACAGCGACACAGCAATGAGCAACAGGACACGGAAACTGCGTGTTACCTGAGGAGGTGAGAGGAACACGAACTAGCATCACATATCTCAGATAAAGAGACATCTGTTTATATTTAACACATCTGGTCAAAATTAACGGTTAGTTATTAGTATAATTTTGGCCTTTGCAATAATCATAAACAATATGCAAAGGAGCCCGTGAACAAATCATGTCTGTTATGTTTTCTAAGCATTCTCATCAATGCATTTTAAATATATCTTCGGTGTGTCTGTGTGTTTAAATATGTCTTCTACACCTGCCCTCATGTAAATATTATTATTTCAGAACACAGCATAGCACATTTTGAAGAAATGTCTCCGGATAATCAGACCATCAAGATAGATTTAGGATGGACTATAAAGATCAGGATGGCAAAAATGTAATTTTTGCAAAACAAATGTGATTTCAGATTTAACCCACTGTTACTTAAAATTGGAGACAATGCTTACCTGGAGGCCTAAAAGTTGAGCAAAGAAGTTTGAGCCAAGGTCTGCAATGACCACGTAGAATGCGATACATGTACCAAGCATTAAGCCAATCATACTAGAGAGAGGAAGAGAGAGAGAAACAAAGCTCTGTCAAAAACTGATTGGAATGATTTGGTGGGGAAAAAAAACTGACGTGAGTAATGATCGCATATCTGACCTCAGCTCCACAAGTGCCTTTCCTGGTTTACCAAAAGCATGAAAAGCTGCAGAGAAAAATATATATCTTTAATCTGGGCACAGCTGTTGTGGTATTCGAGTCTGAATAAACAACAAACAACAACAAAAAAAAATCCTAAACTAAATATGCAGAGCAACTATTTGGGTAGAAACACCAACACAGACCTGCTGCCAAATGTCATTTTCTAAAGGTCAGTGGTGTGTTTGTCATTCTTACCCAGTCCAGCGTAAGTCCTGCGCTTAGTGTTGCTGGCAGTATGGACCAGAAACATGCAGGACTGATGGGTCATCCACGAGCAGAAGAAAAGCAACAGAGTGCCTAGAACTATACCACACTGTATGACAGGGCGGAAAAAACACAGACATAGGCCGATCAGGGGGACATAGGATTTTTGCCTGCTAATATACAACACGAGCACAGAAGAAGCTACAGTTTACTCGACCAGATATTGGGGTTGATACTATTCTGAAACATCTATACCAAAACAATTTTGGCATATTTTTCCATTCTATTCCACTGTTGTGTTTTATACCTTGAATGTGTGACAGTGACAGACACACCACAGATCACGCATGTGAACACAAGACATCCATCCCACATCTGATATCTCACATAACTTCAGCAGCATGAGCTTTCTAAGAGTCGGCTTAGTTCCTGTGACTACATCAGTATCGGATTAGTATCGGCTGATGGTCAGAACTCTGATGGCAATTTCATCTGAGGGGGACCTGAAAAAGTAAGAACCAAGCATTCCTAACTACAGTAGTGAAATTTGGAGTCCACTGAGACTTTTCACAAGTTAACACTTCTAGGTGCACCAATCCCACTTCTATACACCACGTGTTCGTTTTTTTTTGCAGCCAGGGAATTTAGCAGGGTTAACAAATCCCCTACCCCCTTTTCACAGCTCATTCTTGAGATGTGTACAATAATAATCTACCTATATATTAGAGCCATTGAGCTTTTTATTCCTGAATCTCCCACCAAACAATACACTGGATTAAAACTGACATATTTAGAGACCTACTTGTTTTTCACTAATTAAGGTTTGGATGAAACCTTTTCAATTCATGCAACTCAAACAGGCTAATAACTATAAATACCTCAATAATAAACAAAAGTTTGATACTGGTGGGTTGCGATTTCCCCACTGGAACAAAATAAATAAAATCACAGTCTCTCTGGCTCCGATATACCATACCAAAGCATTCCCAATTATCATTTGGTACCCGAGACTGATTCTGATTTTTAAAATAAATGAGCTGATGCTCTGTAAGCTTCAGTTGTCAGGTTATGCAAAACATCACAGGTTCAATGGCACTATAACTCAAGATGTCTCCTGTTTCGGCCTGTCAATCCACATCACACATTCACGGCATAAAATTTGTCAGTGGCCCCATGGGTAGATCCTTTTGTCTGTCCATGAATTTATGTGCTTTACAAATACTAAATTAGTCACTAAACTATCCAATGGTAGAGCTATAAATATACACTCACTGAACACTTTACTAATACTGGGTAGGGCTTCACTTTGCACTCAAAACATCCTCAATTCTTCCTGCATGGATTCCACAAGACGTTGGAAACATTCCTTTGAGATCACGCAATTTCTACAAATATTTCAGGTGCACTTTCATTCTTCAAATCTCCTGTTTTACCAAATCCCAAAGGTGTTCAACTGGATTCAGAAAAGGTGACCGTCAGTACGTTTAGATGGACAACGATAATCCGATATTAACCAGATTATGAAACTACCATGTAAACAGCAATTATTGATGACATTAATCTGGCTAAAGTCATACTCAAATGGAATTAAGACATGTGGAGTATTCTTATTTTAGTTGCATTACCTTATTTTATTATGCATTTATGTGCATTATAGACATGTACACACCTTAATCAGATTATTAATGTCTTGTGGGAGTTCTTACGGCATTTTGCAACAGGACACGGCAGTGCTGAATTGTTCGACAGCAAACAAGAGAGCATGGCTGAATCCAAAACTGCGTACTTACCTGTATTTTGCCTACTATATAGCAGGTATTTGTATATGTTATTTAGTAGGTAAGAATGCGGTTTCGGACACATCCCATGGCATCAAGCAGTCATCTATTTGCACGTATAGCATGACAAATAATTAACTGCACTTAAAAATGAAACACCCAAAACTGAAAACAGTACAATAACGAAGATGAACTGTATGTTGATATGTGAAATTCTGGAGGGAAAGTCGGACGGCATGGCGTGATTACGTAATGGTGTGTGCCGTTAATCGATCCATGTTCTATAACGTAAAATGGGAACATGAAAGGAGTATTCTAAAAGCAACTCATGTAAAAACCTTAATCACAATATTGTCTTATTCAAAAGGTCAGTAATTGGATTATTGCTATAAACATAGTCTGGGAAGGCCTCTGAAGAACACTGAACTCATTGTCATGTTCATGAAACCAGTTTGAGAAGACTTTTGCTTTGTGACATGGTGCATTATCATGCTGGACGTTGCCATTAGAAGATGGGTAAATTATGGCCATAAAAGGATGCACATGGGTAGCAACAATACTCACATAGGCTGTGGCATTCAAGTCATGACTGATTGATAGGTATTATCAGGCCCAAATTATGCCAAGAAAACAATCCCCACACCATTACACCACCTCCACCTGTGGACAAGGCAGTTTTGGTACATGTATTCATGCTGTTGGCGCTAAACTCTGACCCTACCATCTGTGTGCCTCAGCAGAAATCGAGATTCATCAGACCAGGCAAAGTTTTCCAGTCTTCAACTGGCCAGTTTTAGCGAACCTGTGCCCACTGCAGCTGCAGCTTTCTGTTCTTGGTTGACAGAAGTGGACCGACGCTGTCTTCTGCTCTTATCGCCCATCCACTTCATGGTTTGATGGGTTGTACATTCTGAGATGCTCACCACAATGATACAGAGTCATTATCTGAGTTACTGTAGCCTTTCAGTCAACTCGAACAAGCTGACCTTTCTCATCGACAAGGTGTTTCCATCCACAGAACTGATGCTCGTTGGAAGTCGGCAGTGGTATCTCAGTGGTTAAGGCACTGGTCTACTGCTCAGAAGGTCGTGAGTTCAAACCCAAACACCGCCAACGCTGCCACTGTTGGGCCCTTGACTCTCAATTCCTCAAATGTATGAATGAGATAAAACTAAGTCGCTCTGGATAAATGTTAATGTCAATAATATGTAAATAAAATGTAAATGGATGTGACTGCTGTGTGTGAAAACCACAGGAGATCAGCATACTCAAATAAGCCCACCTGGCACCAACAATCATGCCACATTCAAAATCACTTAAACCACATTTTCCCCCCATTCTGATGGCTGATGAGAACATTACCCAAAGCTGCTGGCACGTATCTGCATTATTTTATGTACTGAACTGTGCCGCATGGCTGGCTGATTAGATGGATGAGTAGGTGCACAAGTGTGCCAAGTGAAGTGCTCAGACAGTGTAAATTCTGGCTCAGGTAATTGAGTGCACTACGCATATGACAGACTGCAACATGAGGCTCAGACTGTGGATGTAGAAATACCCCTAAAAAAAATTCCCGTTGGTTTACCTGTTTGAAGCAGAAGGGCATGGTCAGCACACTGACTCCCACAATGCTGTTCACCACGTTCATTATTAAACCCCAGTTAGAAGACGTCATTTTAGCTTTCTTCAAGGGTTACAGCTTTTATATCCGAGTGTTTTAAGATAAACAGGTGTAATCTTTGCTTTTATTCCGGGATAATCCAGGCAGGACCCTGGGTAAGTGATGATTCCTGCACTAGTCAGTGACGTGGCGCTCTGTGGTGGTGGACAAACACAACACACGCTCAAACCTAAACCACGTAGCATACGTCAATATTTCAACTCCGAAACACAAGGCATTTACATTAATATTATATGTGAACTAACGTTACACAGACAAACAAAACAAAGTTATCTAGTTTATTAGACAGACAAAATTCAGGTAATGTTACATACCACGTCCTCACTTCCCCTCAGATATTAAGTCCTATGTTACCATCGGTATCGTTAATAATTTTAATTTTTCGTTGTCTAGCAATAACGAGAAACCCAACTACTCGCGTTAATATGAACTTTTATTTTTAAAAAATAAAATAAAAATCTGCACGCGTTATAACTGACGTTAATACTCTGTGGAGAAACTCACGACTCCATGTCCAATAACAGTATTTCCTCGACGCGTAACCAGGAAGTGGAGGCAACAGCATCATGCTGGCGCTGTGTGCTGCCCCCTGTGACCAGGAGGAGGAAAAACACCCTCCTTCCATAATAACTGCCTACATTTGTGTACTGTGGGATATTATGTTAATAGAAAGGGACACACAATACAGGATCGATCATTGTCAAAGTCACATAATTTCCCCCAATCTGTCATCACTTAAGTCTTTACATGATGTTGTTTCATTTAGACAGAGATATGAGCAGGAAAGCAGGAAAGGGAAACAGGAATAAGGGATGGTGATCTGCAACAGGAGCTTTGTGGAATCCAGACTATAGGCACCTCCTGCAGTGTTAGTGGCCCAGCTGGAGCACTGAGGTTGTGTACGGTGTACACCATCCGGGCATTAACATAGTCTCTAAGGACAGGATTTGGGACTGCAGTTTTACAGAGCAGGTTTAGGTGGAAGACAGGAAAAGTCTGGCTATTGTATACCACTGGCCTCTGAACCAACCAGACTATTCAGCTTATTGGCTGGAGGGTCTTGTCAGTCCACACATAATCCCTGAAAATTGCAATTAGGTCCCAGCAGAACAGGAGAAAAGGGGGCAAGACTGTGGACCAGTTGGGCAGATTTCAGTGTCGATTTGAGGGGTACTCTATCCGGGATGAAATTAGACACAGGCATCCGATTGAACTGCTGACCTCAGGGGAAACCCCTGGTCAGTGTGGGGTCACGCAAGCACAAAGCAGAGTGCTGAACTGTGAGAGGTCAAGCATGCATGCAACTGAATGGGAGTCTTTGTGGACTCAGGCATGCACAAAATTTCCCATGAGCCACCAAACCTCACAGGCTCCCTCAGGAACTGAAGGAAGGGGGATGAAACCTGCTGCTACCCTCAAGTGTGTGCGAGTATGTGAGCGTGCATCTGCGACCTCAGAAAGGACACACAAATACTGCCTCGGTAATCACATTTAATTACACATCAACCAGGCCTGTGAATGGGGTTTTTAATGCAGGACTTCTCCACACACAAAAAGACTGACATGGCCAACTAAACATTGCCTACCTTTGTTCTCCTGAAATCTATTAAAGCATTCTCTCGTAACCATCAGCGGTGCTAAAAGGCTTCAGATAACGCCTATTATGTTGATAATCACGAATAAAGGGAAGACAAGAGTGGTATGCCATTCAACCAAAGGTCACAACTATTTATTACAGAAGCCTGAGAGGATGTTAGGGTCAAATCAAAATCACTATTCAGAGGTTTCTAATCAGCTGAGTCCCATACTAGAAGCAATGGCTCAGTAAACATATTATTGGTGTATTATAAGCTGTATATTATTACCTATACAATACTATACTATACTATACTATACTATACAATAATATACTATACTATACTATTACCTACTAGTACCTCTGCTATACTATGCTGTTTACTCTTTGGCCTAATGGTTTATCTGACAAGATATAACAGTTGAAAATGTGGTTATTCTCTGGAAATGCTATGGGTTATTATTCTGAATGTTTTTTTATGTTTTTATTTTATGTTTAAGCCTTAGGTTTTTTATTTATTTATTTATGAGTAGGTTGGATAAGTTATTCATGAACAGTACTAAGTGATAGAGCTATCATTTTGTAAGGGTCAGACAGTTGATGCGAATTTTGTCTTCTCAAAGTCACACTCAGGCATGGCTCATATTTTTGGAATGTGTGACTAGACAGTAAAACTGTCAGTGTGACATTTACACCATTTGCTACAACTCAATCCCATGCGTCATTCATGCTGTAAGAAAACCATAGACACACTAAGATAATTTTAAATCGAAAAATGCATTTATTTTTAAGTCCTTGATATTTTTAATATTGCTTGCCCTTGCATTTAAAGGTGGGAAGTAATTAAAAATAAGCTTTTTATTCCTTCTAGATTATATATTGTGGCCATTTATCAATTGTTTATCTGTGAGTGCATGTTTGTGAGAAGCTTGACTTGAAATTTGCGGAGAAAGCAGAACTGTCTCATTTCATTAAAGGGTTCTCAATGCAGAAATGGCAAGCGTCTTCAGCTGACAGTCAGTTATTTTACAGGCCTCCCTCCTCTCTCCCTCCTTCCCTCCTTCCTTCCTTCTTTCCTTCTTTCCTTCTGTGCTTTTCCATACATCTATCCCTCCCCCACATCCTCCAACTATTGGGACTGTGAGGGCATCTCAATTAGGTTTTCATACTGAATTAGGCTTAAGTAACTCCACTCAAACCCCCATGAAGTAGAAAAACTGCCATAAATCTCTAGAGAAAAAAAAACTCATAAAAGTGGAGGGGTGACAAGAGCTGTGCTGATGGGTTGATCTATATAGCCTCTGCTCCTCAACTTGCTACAGCTAGACCCTCAAGCCCACCATATATCAGCCACCAGGGATGCAGAGACTTGTCAAAGGCTCAGCCTGTTACCTGCAGACAGCACAGAAAGAGCCTCTGTGTTTGGTTCTACTGAGTCACTCCTATTAAAATACCTCCATACCTCCATGAAGCTTGGTGGTGTGAATGCCAACACCAGACTGATTTTTGATATACAGCCTTGGTAGGGGGCTTTTGCAAAGAAAGAAGGCATCTCATGACTGCATGGTGGTGAGAGAAGACTGGTATGTCTAGGAGGTATTGGATTGCTCAGAAATAAGAGGTCTTTGAGGACTTTAGGGCAGAATTATTTAAAAAGCTAAATGTTATGATAAAATGTTTTGGATTTCAAAACAGTTTACCCATTAGTGTGTTGTGAAAGAGCTCCCCACTGCACATCACTAGAGCTGTTTCTGCAGTTAGTTTACTCCTTTGGGGCCTGACTCTTTTAGGAACTGCCTGTCTGGCCTTTATCTTGCCAGGAGAGAGGGGAAAGTATTCACATATCTCTAGTTCACCCTGTGTCTATATTTCAACTGAATTTCTATTGGCTGGTGTGTGTGTTAAGTCCTTGTGCTGATGCTGACCTGATTTCAGCCCCTAAAACTCTGCCTCCTTCTGTCTAAAAGAAACAGAGCTCAGGAATACCTGTTCTTCTCAAACGCTCAATATCATTTCCATACCAGTCTTACACTTTTTATAGATTAATGACCCCCATATTATGATTTCTTTCTCAGAGGACGATTTCTAAGAGCAATGATATCAATTCATAGTTCATGTCTGTTTTTTAAATTAAATAAATATGTAAAAATAGTGATTTTACTTCCAATTGCTTCCAATTTGCTTCCAATTTTTTTACTTTAAGTGAAATTTTATTAGTAAATTAGCTAAAATATGTATTTATGTTATTTATCCTGTTTATATATATATATATATATATATATATATATATATATATGATGCAAACTTTCAGCAGGTTTAGCTTAAATGCAAAAAATAAATAAATAAAAAACCCACGCTTTTGCAGAGTCTTCTCCATCTTATAATCACCATTAGCTACTGCTTGATTTTTTTTTCTAACCTACTATTTAGTGTATATATTTTTGTGGAAAATACACATACTAAAATGTGTTAATGATAAACGTTGAATCTTCACCTGCCAAATATTCTGAAATATGCAAAGGCATAGGGAAGTAATAGTAAACAATTAATCAGTAATTCTTATATAATTCAATATTTAAAGAGAGTCTATTTGATAAGTCACAATAAAGGAATATTATCAAATGTATGTCAAAATGAGCACACCAAACTATGCTGATAAAGAGATTTAAAATGTATTCATTTTATTTACAGTGTGGAGATACCACTGACAAATGTAATTGTTTATTCTGATACTACCTCAAACTCACCTGAGGGGGCTGTTGTGGTAAAATTGTGCTTCATGGTGCAAATATTGTTAGAGACGCTAGAAGGCTACAGCTGACCCTGCCTACTATGGTGGAACCTTGGCTAAATTCTTAGGAACTATAACAATAAAACTCTAAATTTCACCACATGAGAAAGTCAAAATGCTTTTGTCTCAACCAATTTTCCATGTAATTTGCAAGCAAATGGGACTTGGGTGCAACCTACTGGCACAGAATGAATATATATATATATATATATATATATATATATATATATATATATATATATATATATATATATATATATATATATATATATATATATATACACACACACATATCAATTTGTTGTCAGTCTATCCCAAAATCCAAACAGAATATAAAATATAAAGATTTTATATTTAATATATGCCATTACTCTAATTTAATTACTCACAAACACAATATACCAGTATGGCCATCTCCCTAATTTCTCCATCAGGGGATTAATAAAGTATTATCTTATCTTATCTTATCTTAAACCCTTTACTAAAACTAGCCTCGCTGTAATTCAGCACACTTTGTTCTGGTCTTATTTTTTCATCCATAAACGGAACACTCTCCTTCTCTACTTTCTAGATCCATTTTCTCGCTTTTGTAATAGAAACCTTGGTCCACACTCTCTTCCCTTTTCTGCATAGTTTACATATCTCTCACTGTAATCTTTGCCTGCACTCCATTCCCATTCACGTCAGGCCAGCAGTAGAAGTGAGAAGGAATCAAAGACACATCAGGGATTTTATATTGGCCCAAATGGCCACACAGTGGTGACAGGTTAGAATCAACATCCATCCATTTTCTCTCCCAGTGCACACACACACGCCACACACTCCCGCCTGGAATCTCAGACCCCCTCCTTGTGCTCTCTCATTCTCTCACTCTCACTTTTTATTGCACTGTTTCCTCCTCCTCCCTTGTTCTGTTGGTCCGAAATATGAGCAGAGTGCTATAGGACAGCTGGCGGTTAGAGTTCTGTGCTTAGCCAAAGAAAAACACATTACACTGTTCTAAACAGGAAATGTCTTCTTAAACAGCAATAAGTAAAATTCATACAGGATAATTGATTCATGGTACCATGCTACTTTTATATTGTGTATACACGCAAACGCAAAAATTGCAAAAAAAAAAAAACTTCTTTAGAATTTTTTTGAGCATGGAAATGTTATGGATGTGTCCATGTGAGCTCTGAGTTTAGTACAACCAGAGTGTGTATGTGATTTTCACATTGTGCTTGTATCTTGTATTGTGCGCGAGTGAGTACCCTACACATATACATCAAGCACACACATGAAAGACTGCTCTGTCCTCCCTATCTCCCCTTTGTTCTTACAGTACACTGGCCTGATCAAGGGAAGGCATTGTGGACTCTTTCAGTCTGGCCTGAACACACTTTCGAGGCCATGTTATGTCTTCTCCTTCACTTTCTTCTCCTCTCTCCGAAATGTACTTCTATAATGTTTTTCTTCTCTGTACAGGATAAGTGTAGAGAGCGAGCCACTCTTTGTGATGTGTGCCGTTGTTGTGGAAGATGGCCTTGTAGAGTGAGCTGGGTCATGGTAAAGAGCTTCAGGAAGGATTGAGGCAGAGGTGGCCAGTGTGGTTTCAGAATTAAACTGTCGTCTCTTTGTCATTATGTTTTCCTCCCTGTTCTGTTTTTGAAGTGTCCTGAAACAAAGTGGCTGCTCTATATTTCCTGTAATTGTAGTTATTTGCTTTGCTTTGTTCCACTTGTGCCAAAGCCACATTTTTTTTTCAGCATGATTTTGAGCTCAAACCCATACAAAGGAGAAAAACGCCCATGGTGTGTGTAAATATTTGCTTGATGGGTTAATTGTTGGTGGCCCTCTCTGTTTGTGATCGGGTGAGAATGCTGCCAGGAGTGCAGGGTTGTGTCCAGTGTCTTCTGAACCACTGAACATTATCTGCAGCACCTTTATTAGCTCTTAGGGAACAACTATCTGAAATTCATCCTAATAAGTGAACAAGAAATGCTAAAACATTATAGTTAGGTACTTTGGCTATAGAAAAAGAAAAAAATCATTTCTCACTCATGTAAAAGTACCCCTTCAGGAGATAAGGTATTCATGAATTTCACTAAATCTGAAATTACTTTCACTGCATGTATGTAACTGTATGTTTTAAGTTACTTTCCAACACAACACACAAGTAAACACACACACACACAAATTTATGCAGGCAAGATTTTAAATTGTAAAATATATATAAGTAACAGTCCAAATATTTATGTGTAGTCCTTAAAATGAACTGTCCTGGCACCAATATAAAGGTAAAAGTTTATCTTCAGATTTATATTGAATTATATTCCACTAGGCAGCTTTTGTCAGTCATTTGTGGAATTTTGTTAAAGCTCTAAAATGCAAATCTGAATTGTGTTGCATGAAAGAACCTGCAGATCTTTAATAAACCACAGCATGCGTGGTACATCTATGCATCTCTCCTACTTCAAGTTGAGGACTTCTTTACTCAATGTACTCACTGTTGTCCACAATCTACATGCTGTTATCATTTAAAATGAATGTAATTGCATCCATGGAACACAGAAGATTTTTTCCACATTGTTTTATGCATCTGAGATGAAGAACATGAAATCCAGTGAATCTGTGAGGTTATTTATCCTGTTCAGGATAAGATTGGGTGACAGAAGGGTCTCGGGATGTCAGAGGTAGGGTGTAAATACCTACTGGGCAGATGGACATGCAGCCCTTGAACATGTGGGTGTAGTTTTGTGTGACCTGACCAGCATCACCCTAGCAGCTCCACTCTAATCATGGTCTTCATGTCCTCAGGCTACACGGTGTGGTCCGCAGACATTCTGGCTGCAGCCGAGAAACCGCTCTTGGCCACATAAACTTCTTTTGTTTTACTGAACTGGGCTGGTGACCTCCGTCTGGCCTCATGCTCACCCTGACCTCTGAGCTTCCAGCGCTGGACCAGAACAACTTAACATTCTACAGGTCTCTCTCTTCCCTAAACAGCCAAGAGCAGAGACAAGCTTTTTGCCTGCGCCTCTCATAGAGTTAAGGCAATCATTTCATTTCCAAGCAATAAATCTGAAGTGTTTTCATTCACCCTGCTCCTGACTGGTATGTGTGTGTGTGCGAGAGTGTGTGTGTGTGTGTGTGTGTGTGTGTGTGTGTGTGTGTGTGTGTGTGTGTGTGTGTGTGTGTGTGTGTGTGTGTGTGTACATGAGTGTGAGTGTTTGTTGGTTCACCGCGTGCTGCCTGCTGTGTGCGCAAGCCACAGGTTGCGCATTTGGTTTTAATTGTGGCCATTTCAGCCCCCTGTGCAAATGGAAAGCACATGGGCACTCCTCCACCTGCCTCCACTCAGCTACTGACAGAAAGTCTTACTGACCAAAGGAGGAAGAGTAGAACACCAGAGATTTTGAATAGCGTGTGTAGGTAAGAGGGTGTACCTCTGGATGTTCGAAACAATAGCAGTTTATATCTACAATGTAAAATATAATTTGTAAAAGATTATATGGAATTCTAAAACTAATGCTGTTTAGTGTCAGATGTTGGAAGCTGAGTGTAATGCAGCTCTGTGTCTCGCAGGCAGAGGGAGCAGTGATTTCTGGGCCTCCTGTGGCTGCAAGGGCCCCCTGTCTGTGAACAGTTCGGACATGTGTGTGTCTGTACGGCTTGATAAGAAACACATGCAATCTCGTCAAAGGGACTCCTCTTGTATGTTTCCCTTTGCTGAGGCGAGAACATAAACAAGCTGATTCAGATTAAAGAACACTTTGTCAAAATATTTAAACCCACACAAGCCAGGCTGAACCGAAATATCCACGGGAATATGGTTACTGCTGCCCCATGAGATACCTGCCTAAATGCTCAACAAGAAAGGCACTTTGATGATGAATCTGTTTCCAAGTCTGAGGCAATTATGTGAAGAAGAAATGAGTAAGATTGCAGAGAGCTTTCTATCAGTCAGATCTTTCAGCTCAGGGAAGTCTGAGTCTTGTCATTATCAGAAGATTGTTTAAATATGTGTAATATCATTGCTGGGGAGAGAAAACCTGAAAAATGCGTTGGCCCTAATTATCACAAAGTGTTCTCAGTCCTCAGCTATAAAAGTGTCTCTAGAGGTTTTGTAGTTGGCTTGTAAAACAAATAAATAAATAAATAGGGTTGGAATTACAAGAACAACAACTGTATGAACGCTTAAAGACATAAAACCAAATAAATGTGCATGAATTAAACAACGTGCGCTGAGAGAATGTAAACACAATTGTTACTGATATAATGTGGGCTGTTGGCATGTCCTCTTTTTTGATCACATAAGAAAATGTAATAGTAATTCATTTGCTAATGTAGTGTTCTATATGACATATTTATAATAATTTATTTATTAGTGAACAGGACTGGTGGAGCTAGCTTTTGTTGCTGTCATCTGGATGAACAAACAAACAATTCTACATACAAACCTTCAAAACTTCTTGTAAACTTGAATACACATAAGCATGGACAAATTTTCAGCCACCAAGGAAGCAAATGTTCATATTTTGAACTTGCCTTCTGTAACTTCTGAATAGATAGATATTGACAAATGGGGACTGGGACAACTTTTCTATATCATTAATGAATGTTAATTCATTAATATTAAAAAGTTATGCCTCCTAATGTACTTTGGGTTAATGACGTACGGATAACTTTCAAATTTTCCATGGCAGGACCAGCACAATCTTTAATTGGATAGAAACTGTAGCAGCTGTTCAAAATCAGCTCCAAGTACTCATGATTGCCTTTATGAAGTGGTGCTTCCCTTCATACTACACAAACCAGCTGCCGTATAAAGATCATCTTCCATTTCATTTGGAGTCACTCAGCTCTACTCTGAGCATCCCCTCACTTCCCCCCTCTCTTATTTATACCCCTCTGTTCCATTTAAGAAACCTCAACCCTTTCGAGGTCACTGCCAGCCAACCAAATGAGTTTTGAATGTTCGTGTTATTTATGATTAGGTATCAATTCACAGTACAAATCCCTTGCAGATGTTTGCATCTTCCCTATATGTAAGCTATGTATGCATGTGTGTCTGTGCATGTGCACCTGGTGTGTGTCTTATGTGAGTGTGTCTTGTATGAATTATACATACAGCAGGTGTTACTGTTTACTGCTAAGCTCTGCCTTTAAGTCATATAGAGACATGCTTCCTTTAGACATGTACATGCAATATGTGAAGAAGAAACTAAAACTTCTTATAGTTTAAAAAAAAAGATGAAGACCCTCTGTAAATATATTGATGCAATAACTAATTTGGAGTCCTTAGCTTTTGCATCTTGACTCAACTGTCTGTTTCTAAATTTGCTTTTTAAGTATTCTATCTAGCTAGGCTTTCAGGTTTGTCAGAATGGGATGAAGGTGGTCTATTTTTTGTGCTAACGCAATACACCTACCAAAAGGGAAGAAAGCTGACCATGAGGATGAATATATTTATTGAGTATTATGGACATGAAGCAAAAGCCCCATTATCTATTTCATCTTGTTGTAGTTTATTGACGCTTAAGTATTGACCCCAAAGCACCCCTAACCCAACACCCCACCCCACCCAAAAAAATAGAGAATGACAGTTTTACCCAAATTAATTAAATGTGTGAATGCAGCAGCACACCCATGTGTGTTCCTCCCTTATAGTGTTATTTGGTTTCCTTTCCTTCTGACTTGCATGGTGCATGTGGTCTGGTTAGGGTCAATATAGACCTTGTTCATTCACACTATATCTAGCACTTCAAATAGCTTACTCTTTCTCCTGAATATGGGATGGCCCATTCATTCTATTGGAGTGACTACATTCTCTTTACTGTCTAGTAGATCAAGGGTTTTGGGAAAGCAGAGACACAAATTCAGATTTAGTGACATTTTTTCATCTGAAACTAGGGATGTTTTATAAACTGCAATGTGCTATCAGACCAGCAGATGGAGTCTTCAAAGCTCTGGTATGTCTAGTCTAACAGTAAATCCTTCACTCGTCCGACTTCCATATGTAAACTTAGTCTGGATTTTTCATTTTATCTGTGTTGTTCCAGTGACATAAGACTCGTATTTATTACAGTTTTCCTAGATAGGAAATAATCCTTTTCATTTTGGAATTCATGGTCTTGTCTGTATAAAAGGTTCAATTACACAGTTTCTTCTAGCCTGATTGTGAGCAGCCACTCAGTAAATAGACCACGATCAACTACAACAGCTGAACAGTAACCACTCATGGACACATGTCCGCACATGCACATGCAACTCTGGCTGCCCCGTACGTTGAAGTGCAGCACACACTCAGACACACCACCCACTGTGTACAGGAGGTGGAGAGGGTACGGAATGAGAATGAGACGAGGCTAAATGCTGAGGGATTCAAAGGACAAGAGAGGCAGCATGCATGACCTTGCTCAGCCCCTCCCCTTCTGCTCCAACATCTGGTTTGTCCATCGTTAGCCCTGGATGTGCTCCCTCTGGCATACACAACCTTCCACATACACTTATTCAACACAGGATACTGAGTACATGCAAACACACATACATAACTTTCCACCTAATGCATTCCACCTTCTGCAATGCCATCATGTACTCTCTTTCTCTTATGGGTAAAGTAAATCAGTGATGTGAAAATTATGCATGAACATTAAGCAGCAGAAACAACAGCTAACCTTACCTGCACCCTTCCCCCTCTTAGTCCCTGTCTCTCTCAAAGAAGGACCCCAGTCCTCTCTCAAAAGCCTTGCCTTCCACTGGGCTGACACACCTGCCCCTTGATCTTTTATAGCACTTCAGAGGCAGGAGTTTTTTTTCCAACCCTTTATTTGGGATGTGTGTGACAGAGCTTAGAAGAACCTTCCATGGAAATACATTCTGTCTCCTAGTGAGCCCCCACCCTGTGAGCCTGCATCTCATAACACTAAGAAAGAATGAGGGTTTAAGGCTCATTACAATACATTTAACTGTGCTATTGTAGCAGATAGGGGAAACAGTATTGCTTACTTATGTAGTGTAAACTTTAGTCACTGAGAGTACAGTGATGATGATTTCAGTTTTGTGCTGGGATGGTAAGACAGTTATACTATAACTGTGTATGAAGTAAAGTTCCCCTGTGTATTAAAACAGAAAAATGTACTGTAAATACTTATAAAGAACAATGAAAGTACTATCAGTCCAGGAAAATTCTATAAAATGATGGTTTGTGTTATCTGATAAACATCACAGTTTAGGGGGGTGGGGTGGGGGGTCATGTAGTTGTCATGTAGTTGTCATGTAGTTACAGACTATTAAAATTAAATTGCAGGGAAAAAAACAAAGAATTAACTATATAAGTAATAGACAAATCCATATAATTTATTTATTTATTCATTTATTCATGGTAAATGCTTCAAAGATGCCATATAAACCTCAAAGCTGTGCTGGAGTATTGTGGAGATTTAAAAATAAAAATAAAAATAAAAAAGCAACTCTGTCAATAAGCGAATTACCTCCCCAAGCATCCGACCTTATCGAGCTGGTCTAAGACGAGTCAGACCGAAAGGTAGAAGAGACAAAGATCTGTGGCATCCAGTGACACAAACATCTGGGATGTTCAAGAGACAGGACAGATCATCTTGTAAATGCTTGGTAAAACTGACTTCATAATTAAAAAGATAATTATTCTCACAATTTTTATAGGTGGTGAACCTAAATAGAAATGACTCATGTAAAGAACCCAAGAATGTCATATGATGGCCCATTATCTCCACATTGGCTCCCCTACTACCACAAAACATGTGGTCCACAGGACATCTATGTACACATTTGAGATGCAGCATTCTGGTTTAGAAATATTTTCAATGGCTTTAGGATTAAGACAGTGGTCATAAAGCCACTTCGGATGCTAATAGCATTTCCACCTTCCCCAAATGCCATATTGCGTAAGTCAAAGTAGGCTGAACTCGGGTTCGCTGTATTCTTGACTTCCCTGTTCTTTATTCGTTGCATGCATATAGAGTCTATACACTATGATACAACCCCAGGAACCATAATTATATTAGTTGGAAAAGATGTTGGGGGTAAGTGTGTGTAAGGGAGGGGGCTCATCCTATTTTGTAGAAATGCTGAAACTCCAGGAGGTCCGACAGCCAATTAAATAAGCACCAATCCAGCTCCTCCCTACCCCCACAGATCCTGCGCTCTCAAACTCTTCGTCCCACCCCTATTCAATACTCATTCCTCACTGAGAGTGTGAAAGAGCAGGAGAGAGGGAGGGAGAGCTTTTCCACTGAAATCTCCTGTGTCTCTGTCTGCTAGTCATAGCCATGGGCCACTGGAGGTAGAGCAACCAGACCAAAGAGCAGAAGAAGGGGGTTGAGACTTCAGATATGCCCGGTAGCCTACATGTCAGTGGGGTATTGTCTGCTGAGAGTCCACAGAGCCCAGTTTAGCCCAGAGCCCCTCAAATCACAGGCCTGGCCATCTACCTCACCAGCTGTTAAGGAGGAGCTGATGATGGAATTTTTTATCACAATAATTTCAGCATGACAAGATCATCACAATGACTGGCTAAAATATATGAAACAATTTTGTGAGACATTTTACATTTCTGTATGTGGTGGCATGTAAATAATCAATTAAAACAAAAATATTATATTTTTAAAAACTAAATAATTATTAAATGTGGATATTATGTACTGTATGTGTGTATTATAAGTGTAGTTTATGAAAAAAGACAAGGGCATGTCAGATTCATATATACTCTCTCTCTCTCTCTGTGTGTGTATATATATATATATATATATATATATATATATATATATATATATATATATATATATATATATATATATATATATATATATATACACACACACATATGAGTATATATGAGTATGTATGAATCTGACATGCCCTTGTCTTTTTTGATAAGCTACACTTATAATAAACACATACAGTGCATAATATCCACATTTAATAATTATTTAGTTTTTAAAAATATAATATTTTTGTTTTAATTGATTATTTACATAATAGTTTTATTACTGTCAAAACATTTGTAGTGCGATTAAATGTAAGGGTCTGAAGTGGGAAAGCAGTCCGGCATAAATTAGATATACAGATAGATCCTCCATACGGGGCCTCTGCAGTCTGAATGGCAGAAGAATGTCACAAAAGAGAAAAATAGACGGAAGGCAGCAGCAAAGACAATCACTGCATGAAATATCATTGCCTTGATACATCACTGGTCATCAATCAATACTGCCTTCAAATGAACCCTGAAACAACACATATATATGAGTCCACCAGTGTTAGTGTACAGATGTTGAAAATCTGCAATTTTGTCACTGTATTTGTTTTCCTCCAACCTTATTAGTGTATATCTAAGATGAATTTTGAAACCTTGGCGATTTTGAAAGTATTTATTCTGTACTGCAAGGATCGTCAGGAAGGAGACAAAGATAAACCTTTTATATTTCGAACATAAAATACATATACAAAGTGTCTTCCAGGGTGTGTTCCCACCTCGGGCCCAGTGTTCCCGGGATAGGTTCCAGATCCACTCTGATCATTACGAGAATGCAGCTCTTACTGAGAATGAATGAATGAATATATATTATATATTTAAAAGAAACGTATATGCTCTTGTTTACATTATACAACATTATACCAAGCGAATATCTCTAATAATATGTTTCAATCCACGTTATAGGAAATATAAGTCTTAATTTTGAGATATATATATATATATATATATATATATATATATATATATATATATATATATATATATATATATATATATATATATCATGTTAAATGGATGCGATTAAAAATGATCTCACAGACGCTTTTGTTTGCGTCCTAGAAAAATGCTTCTTCTCTCTATGTTCCAAACACACAACGCGCAAAAGATAGATTAACGCGAAAAACCACACACTATCATACTTAATAAGTATATGTCCAAATAGTATACCACCACTTTTGACACATTATATTAGTCCTGCAGTATGTGGTTTTGAAGGTTGCCGCTTAACTTTTGTCCCTACTGTCAATTATAAAAGATTAGCACTTTCTAGGAGCAAAATGTCACATGAGCACTTCGGCCGTAGGCTAAAGCTTTGAACAGCTAAACGAAGCTGACCACAAAACGTATCCATGTCTCCCCCAAAAGGTAGACCGAGTGTTAAACTGAACTCTGTCGAACTGGAACAGTGTTTTGTTTTTCGGTTCATCTAAATGAGCAACACTTCGGGAAAACGGCGTCCAACGACCACAGTGTTTGTCTTTAGCCTGGAAGGAATTTTACAAATCTTGCGCAAAATGCAGCTTGAGGCTCAGGAATCAAAGGGACCTGGGAATGGTCTTTAAACCCTTGAGCCGTAGGCCTATGTGTTTGTTAAATCATTTCCAAATTTAACGAGATGAAATGGTGAAAACCCCGTAGCTGTGCCATGATAGTTGCGCGCAGAAAGAATCATCAATTTAAAAGTGTTTTAAATGCAAAACGTTTTCAGAGGTAGCGTTTTTAGATACAGCGTCATTTCCCCTCATGAACCAACGTGCACTTTCCTCACACGTCTACACAAGCCACCGTTTAGAGTTTTAACAACGTCCATGCTTTTTGTTTATTTATGGAACTTCTCATTCACCAGGTTGTATGGGAAGCTTGAATGGTTTCTAAAATACAACACATTCTGTTTATACAAAAATGTGGTTGTACTTAGGCACAAGAACTATAACTCTGTAGCCTACTTA
>CM022760.1:17666893-17676893 GCA_012411365.1 Ameiurus melas
CTTGCCTATAAAATATCACTCATGGGCTTCCTGTTCAGCGCTAAAACAGCCATCAGGATTTGGAATTAATCTAAAGGAGAGGCCACCTGTTGCAGGGAGCAGTAAGGCACAATGAAAGCCATAATTCCACCCCCCACCAGGATGTATTTAATGACTTATCATGTAATGTAACCAATGATGTCACATAAAGAATAAGATGTCTTTATAAAGAATACTGACATTGCACATTGTAAAATATTGAAACGCTGATAAAAACTCTGTCATTTTATTTAAAATAATACTCAGTAGTTTGAATATTATCTTATCAACAATTTTTGAAAGATTAAATGTGATTTAATGTAGTCATGGCAGAGGTAAATGAAGGAATATGGGGTTACTGCATCTTGTGGGTTTTTAAATTTATATTTTTATATGCCTAGAACTTGTTGATGGACAACGTTAAGCAAAAATGTGTGATGCATGGATAGGCCCAGAAAGAGAGTTAATGTTGCCTGGGCAGATCAACCACTTGACTCTGATACTCCCTGAGCCTTCGGCTGAGTTCTGATGCCCTGATAAACTTTTCATTTCTTTTTTTTCCCCATCCCAAACAACACTCCAGCATTACATTAATTGCCTGCCCGACCATGTGATGGCGCTACAGATGTAAGGAGGGCAGTTTTTTTTGTTTTTTTTTTACAGTTGGGGCAAAAATCTAGTGCGTCAGAATCAGGCGGGTGGTCACAATACAGACCTTGTCTCTTGCTCCCAGCTGCTGTATTTAACAGCTGCAATAAAATGGCTTTATTTGAAAAGTCTGGAAAAAATTGTAGCGAATGCCACTGAGCTTTTAAGAGATGTCTCTGTTTGCTTTCTTCTCTGTATTTAGCATCTAATGCTTCATGCATATGTATGTAATCTCTGTTCCTTAGAATGAAGAACAGATGTAATTCAGACATGTTCATTTCCGCTGACCCTTTGCTCCCTTTGATATGTCATAGCTTTTGAATTATCGTGACTGGGGACATTTCCCTCCTTGATCCAAAGACACCTAAAATAAAGGGAGAAGTGTTTATTAAGATGATATGCTCCTGTGAATTTACCTCTTCTTTTAAGTCCTGGCATAAAAACGTAGTTGCAAAAGCAATGAGCATGTTTACATCTATAGAATATTGCAGCACTACTACAATCTTTTGTACAGCCTTCACAGCACAAGGGTCTTTGTTTGTTTGTGTAAATAAAAAAATTGTACAAGAAATTGCAGGCCACCGTATTTTATTCTCTTGGTGCACCTGACATGACAGGTTTTTGCATTTCTCAGCACTTTGGAATACAGAGAGGAGTGTAGCTTTCCCAGAGGTACTCTGTATGCATAGGCCTGTCTCAAACCAGAGCTCATTCCTATGACCAGGGCAGGTCTATAGTGTAGGTTTGTACCTTCTAATGTATAGCTATTGCTTTTCTGGCCAGCAGGTCACCTTTTAGGAGTTTTCAATTTATTTGAGTGCAGATGGCTCTAGATTGAAAGCAGTAATGTTTCAAATCTTATTAATCTAACATATCACAGTCCAAGCTTTGCTACGATGTTACAACCATGACCTAGATTATACAGTACATGTATCATTTATTATATTGTTTTGAAGACTGGGGGTCTGTTAATTGGTCTGTATGTTAATTGTTTTTAAATGACCATTTATTGTCAAAGATCTAAAAATATACAGTATATTGTTTGACATTCTGTCAAATGTCCAACTCTCAGTTACATGGACTTACATTTGTGAATAATTTCAACATGGACTTCAGGACTGCAGACATCATATACATAAACTTGAAATAGTGTGGTTAAAAACCAAACAAATTAGTTGAATGGATCTATAGTCTGCCTATTTGAGGAAAAGTGTGTTAATTATACTAGGGCACATGTATTGTAACCCCTCACGTTCACGTGCTGTTTGGGAAACAAAAATTTAATCAACCAAAATACACAATCATTAAGAATATTTGTTTCCTTAATTATTGCTGTATCTTATGTCATTACAAGCTCAACAGCAAAGACAGGAACTACACCGTCCCTATTCACTACTGGAGATTTTTTTTAAATTAGAATTTTGGAGCCAGACTTGAGGAATTCTGTGTATTATTATGATTATTATACTTATTTGTTCGTACATTACATGTTTTGTACCTGCATGAGCATTTAATCTTACTCCCAATTTTAATTGTGCATTTTAGCCAGCCAACTGTGCTAGTATTTGTATTTTGTAGACAAAGTCTCAACTAAAGAGAAAAACTAAACACTTCTCTGGCTTCTAGGTTAAGCACGTTCAACACATTACACTTGTAACTTCAATTCCTCATAAAATATTTTTTTTTGTATTATTATTTTGTGGAACATAAATGCATTTGTCTGCTATTTGACAGACAACTGTAAAACTAAAATGGTCTAAATAACCCAGAAGTAAAGTTAAAACTTGCACCGAAGGGATCTCATCCTAAGTTGTGGATTTGAGTGAACAGGAAGGGGTTAAATTGTGACGTCATTACCCGTGAGACTGTGACATTAAAGGAAAGGGTGGGGCTTAAACTCGCTCCCGGGGTTTATGGGAGAAATACGCATCGCTTTCAGGGCAAAAAGCTTATTTTGGATTTTAAAATATACGGTTTGTTTTGTAACCTACATATAGACCTGGACATTTATTTTATTTTAGGAGGTCACTTCTAAATGGATGCATTATTATTATTATTATTTTGCTCCAAGGTAAATCTGTAACTCGATAAGTAAAATTCAGTCGAAGTGAACGTGTGTTTGTGTTGTTTTTGCAAATGGTCCTAACATCTCTGTCTGTGTTATTTGGTTTTTGAGGATGTTTGAAGTAAGCAAGCAAGCAAACAAATTGGAACACCATTTATTTCTGCCTTTAAAAACGCGTCAGGTGAAGATCGACCCTCTCGCATGATTTGCGTGTTCGAGGTGAATTTCTGCACGTGATTTTTTGGCGAAAAAAGCCACCGTGACCCGTTTGAGTAAGGGGGCGGGGTGGTTGGTGGATCCACCAATATGGAGGAGCAGAAGTGAATAAATGCGTGCAAGATCTTCCCGAAGAGATTGTAAGGGAGTCGCTTTCCCTCGTAGTCCCTTTGAGGTCCTGTTCCAACGTCGCGATCGTACAAGGAAAAAGAAAGGGAAAAAAAAGAATAACAGTACAAGGTGTGTCAGGAAGTGGTTGTGCGGCATGCATTTAAAGAAAAAGAGAGAAAATGCTATACATGTGAGAAATAGACTATGTTAGATTGTGTTAATCTCTTCATCAGTTTTCAGTGTCAGTCACTGGGCTGCATTGTGGGAGAGAAGGACGCGTCAGGCAGCTATAAATTTGTGCTTATAGAGGCTTGCAGAGGCAGCAGGCTCTATTCGGGCGGATTTACTCCGTGCACTAAACTGATCTCCATTATAGTGGGAGCTGCAGACAGAACCCAGATCATCTTTTAACTGGCAATTACAAGAGAGTGGCCATGCAAAGGTTTTTTTTTTCTTTTTTCTAGAAGGTTGATTGTAAAGCCAAGAACGTAAACTAATAACTTCTTTCCTAAACAGTTAGGATTTTCGACTCTGAAGGTGATACACGAAAGCGGGGAAACTTCAGAAGTCTTTTCATTAACAAAGGCCTGAATGTACGGAACTGGCTTGTTTTTCTTCTTCTTTTTTCTTTTCTTTTTTTTTGCCCCACTCTGCGTAAATCAATAGCCAGTCCCCGTTCAGAATAGATTTGTTGACCGGATTGGCGTTTTTATAGGTAGGTGTTTTCTACTCCTCAGATTTTGATTTATCGCCGTCGCCTAGGATTAGCCTGTGAAATAGGTATTTCAGAGAAGAGTGCTATGTGCTTAAGCTTTTATGTTATTTATACGATTGAGAAACACCATTTCTTATCCAAATTCTTGGAAATGAGTACATCTAGGCTATTGAACTGCTTCGCTAAAACTTATTTAGGTAAATAGATGTAAGGTAGCCTATAATTTAGATTTCTACTTTTAGTGGGTGTATTTATCGATATTTTAAATTCAATGTCTTGGAAAGCATACAATGCGTATGCGTTGGATTATGTTGCAGTAGTGTATGGCTTATTTATTTTATATATATATTATATATATATATATATATATATATATATATATATATATATATACACCCCCTCAAATGATAGATTTTGATTGCACATATGAACGCATTTTACGCCGGATACTTAGCTTTCCCCACATGCCTTTCTTTAACCTTTAAATGCTTCCCCCATGCTTACAAGCGACCACTACATTCAATTTAAGCATTAATGTGAGTGAGCCTGATGCCGTCTTTATTCTGCATTTGTGGTAAAGTTTGCTTAACTTTTGCATAATTTTTGCAATGTTAATTAATGACTCAACGAAGAAATGAACACTTCATGGTTTGGAACTCATAACGAAGCGTACACATAAACCCTGTTTGCCTAAAAGCTAATTTTGTATTATAGTCTTCCTTCAGCATTTTGGACGTTTTCTGAACATTTCGAAGCGAAGTCCGTTTTGGTTGTGGTTTTGGTTCACAAGGTGAGAGCACTATAGCTGTGGCACGAAACACTTGTTATAAGGTGGTATTATTAATAATAATAATAATAATAATAATAAAACTGTGGCCTTTTAGGAGCATACCACGGTATACAAATTCTAATACATTTCTAATAAAAACCCATTGTTAACATTTTCACAATTTCAATACCCAATGCCAACACGTGTTTTCTTATTAGGCCTCCAAAGCGTGAAGTAGCTGATTGACAACGGCATGCAAAACGTTGAATGCACTCTTTTGAACAGCAGGCTATTTAGCTTGTAGGAATTTCGACTATTAAAATGGATGGATTTCAAGACTTTACAACGCATAATGCAATGCGCCATGCTGTATGGCAAAATGTTCATTGCTTTTAGGATTTTATATGAATTTTTGCGCCGCTGAACGTTATTGAACATTTCAAAGGCGGATGAAAAAATAAGGCAGAGAAGGCCTTTCATGTGTCATTGGGTTTTATTGCAAATTTTGCGTTCATCTAACCTACATAAAGTGGTATAGTATTAAATCGTATATAATTCGAATCTATGGTAACACAAAGTAGACCTAATCAAAGAAGGCATTATCTAAAAAGTCGAAAGGGAGTACGGTTTTTCAATTTAAATATAATCAATCTTCTAGAAACAATGAAGTTTTATAGTAAATGCACTATCCGTTATACCCTGTTTTCTTTGCGTGAATGTTTCAAACTACTGCACCTTTCTTAAATCCCAAACTGAGTAAGTGATAGTAATGAAGGCTTATTTTAAACCATCTGGCTTGGAGCCTAATAAATCGCTTTGGGGAAGAAAAAAACAAAACCCAAGGACCTTAGGACCGAGTCGTGTCTCGGGTTTAAACCAATTTCCCCCCTTATCAACCAATTTCCATACATTTTCAGAGAGCATTTATCACAAATATTCTGCATTTCTTATAATAGGCCCTACCTTGATATATGAGGCTAGATAAGTTGTCTCATCTGCACTCTTGAAACAACCTTTTTGACTTGGTTTGTCTTTCATGCCAGGTTGTCTGGATGATTCCTTCATCACGTGACAGTAATGAAAAGAAGATAATGAAGGTCTTCTTTAATCAAACCAACAGAGACCCATATGTCCAGTGTATTCTGTTACACTTCTTTACCCCCGTTTAGTTTGACTTTTAGCTTTTTCAATAAAACAGGTCGTAATGAGGGAGGTTTGTGTCATTTATGGGAGTGAGCCCATACTTGCCTTAATTGGACACAGATGGGTTTTCCTATTGATAACCTCGCAGTGGTACCGGACTAAACACGGCGGAAACGCGATTCCCTCGAAATTATAGACAGCGATCGGACTGATTGGACTTAGTGCCCTCCCTCGTGGGCACGTATGTTTATTCAATTAAGTCAAGTGGTGTAATATAGCAGCGCCACACAGCACTGATGCCCAGGTTTCCACTTTGAATTTAGAAATTTTAACTAACACTTACATGTGATACCTGTTCTATAGTATGTTTTTTCCTTTGCTGAGTGCATCATCGACTGCAGACTGCAATCTCCAGACTAGACAACTAGGCTAAAAGACGACTGTCTCAAAGTTATGCACAGTTTGTTCGATCCTAGTTTAACAGCGTCTAAGAAAAATGCAGCCTATATGTTATATGCATCCGTTTTGGCCTAAGCCACGTTTGGGAAAGTAGGTGGCGGCTGAAATAAATGTGTACACCCTGACAGTGCTGTCATTGGTGGGGTGAAAGGTGGCGACGACTGTAAAGGCCCACGGCACAGCTTTGCTTTATTTTATTAAAACGGGGGGCAGAATTCCCAACAACGCCCCTGACCGCGTCCACGCCACAGTTTCTCAGTGCTGGAAAATGTTGTGACAATCACCTAACATGCCAAGTTTCTTCTATCTCGACCACACGATCACTAATGTGGATTTTACATACAGCACTGGTCTGGAGATGTGCACGGATGAATAGAACGAGGTTAAAACAAGTGGTAAGAGCAATGAAAATAACCCGGTGGGTAGATTGCCTGTGCTACGTTAGGGAGGGGTCACAGGGTCATAAATTGCCTAACTTAGTCTTACTGAAGCACATTTTGCCCGTCATTGTATTTATGTTAAAGGGTTAAAAATGGCGTGCGTGTTGGTTAAAAAGTAAATAATTTTTGTACCATTTTGCTGATGTTTTAAAATATTAAGTTTACGTGTATTGTAGACTACATTAAATTGTAATGAAAATACAACAACAACAATAATAATAATAATAATGTTGGCGACTTGTCATTAGTGTTGGATCAGAATAAAAGAACATGCAAAGTAATACAAATGCTCATTATCACTCTTTATTATAATGCTCTTTACATTGCACAACAATTCATCAAACATATGGCTCATATCAAACCTTCTAATGGACATGTATGCGCATGCAAGCAGCATCAGATCAGACACGGAATTGGAGCGTCCTGCTTGAAATATTCTCGCCAAAGGCGGAGCGGGGAGAACATGGCCTGCTTCAAACCGGTTTAAAACTGCGGCCTAGAACAATAACGGGGTCTTGCTGCAGCAGTCTTGGCCCGCGCTGGTGACAAACGGGCCGTTCCGGTAGTTTGAATGTGGCCGGGAGATGGAGGGAAAGTGTCAATCAGAGACGCTCCACCGATCGTGGACAATGCTCTTCGTGGGACTGGTCTGTTTCAAGAGCAATCAGTCACTCCGCATTAATTATCCCCGCGTCCCACAGCAGGGTAGCTCGCGCTGGCACTGTGAATTCATTCATTCTCTCTCTCTCTCTCTCTCTCTCTCTCTCTCTCTCTCTCTCGTATGGTATCGCAGGCCAGCGCTATGCTATAGTACACCACTAAACACGAACCCCACACCCACCTTTCAGGTTGCGAAAAGAAACCAATAAAGTGGAGTAAATGGAGCTTCCGTGTCACTAAATATATTTCATGTTGATGTATGTTTAAAGAGGTGCATCTTCATAAGTTTCAGAACAGATTTTTATTGTTTCATTGCCATTACATTTTTAAAAGACACTTTAATAATCATGTGTTTTCCTCAAACATTTAAGTCATGATAATAAATTGAAGTGATCTTTTCACTGGTATGAACTCTTCCACGTATGCTCGCATACCCTGCAGAACTTGGCCCGAATTTAGTTACATATCCATTTTGTGTTTCATTTAATTACCGTTGGGAAATTTTGTAGTCATTTGTAGCCATCGGTCTAACGTTTAACACTAGACACGTTTAAAATGGTTCTACAAGTTTGCTGGGTTACAGTGAGCGCCAAGGCCTGTAGGCTTTGTGAATGTGTTCAGATCCACAGCACAAAAACACACTGCTGTTGTAGCGAACGATGGAAACAGCAAAGAGTTCATATTGATTGATTTGATTGAATGATTGATTGTTTTGACTGATTGATGTTTATTGTCATCGCATAGCTCTGCATACAACGAAATTTGTATTCGATGTCGATATAAACATACCAAAAATACGAATAAGTGTGTGTGTGTGTGTATATATATATATATATATATATATATATATATATATATATATATATATATATATTTTTATATATATATTTTTTATATATATATATATATATATATATATATATATATAGATATAGAATTTATATATATATATATATATATATATAGAGAGAGAGAGAGAGAGAGAGAGACCTATATGCACAGTATAATCCGCACAATCTATTAAATCAGTGCCTACGACGATGCAGTCGCTACTAAGATAATTTTATGCTCATGTTGGCGTTCCTTTACCTTTTTGGATATTCAATATTTTGGTGACTCGAGTAATTATTTTTTAACATTTTGTTTATTGCGGTAGGAGTTGAAATTAAAATAAAAATATTTTAGTTCAAGATGTCTCGTTGGCACTCTTAAAAACGATTGGAGTTGTGATTAAAAAGTTTTAAAAAATTTATATATAGCATAACCAAATTAATTATTGTAAAAATAAATAAATAAATAAACTACAAATATTTACAATTGAACATAGCCGAAGATTTGGATGAAGCTTGTAGGATTTGTCATCTAGCCTGTATATTTTACAATATACAACATGTAGCGTAGTAGGCCTGCCAACTGGAACTGGCAGCAATAATAATAATAATAATAATAATAATAATAATAATAATAAATTAGACACTTTTTTGTTTTTCCGTCCTCTTGTTCATGCTTCCACGAAAAACCCCGTCCTGTAAACTGATAGGCGAGACATTAAATTTTACTTAGCCTCCAGCTCTTTCACCAAGTAGACCACTTACAGTGAAGAAATGTCCGGGTTTTTTTCCCCCAAATAGAAAATACGCTACAGTAAGATGTATTAAACAAACAATGACGAGAAAGTCCGCAGAAAACAGCTCCAACTTATATATTATGATGGAAGCTCTTTCGCCTCCTTTGCGTTCGCGAAAGAGTTTCTCCCCGATATTGTCCATTTGGTTCAGTAATTTCCATGCAGTCTACTGGTTTTATTATGCTGCTGCTGTATTAAGCTATATTAATCCGCGCATCTAGACTCTATATTTAATATAACGTGCAATTTCCTCCTTTTTAACGCATTCCCTTTGATTAAGTCACTCTTGACTCTCCTTTAGCTTTGGGGCCAGCTAGGTTCGCCTAGGGGAGGCCTTGAAACCGCCCCTTCTTATCTCCTTTCATCACGCAGCTTTGGGCCGCCTTGAAACCGCAAGGCCAGTAATTGCTTTTTTCAGGCAGCCCAGTGCGGACTGGCCAGCAGCCAATCAGAGCCTTGTTTACACTCTATGATTGACACCGTTCTGGCAACATGCCAGCCAATCAAACACGTTTCAGGTTAAAGCCCGAGAATTTTAACCCTTTTTATGCTTACAACCAACAGATTTTAATATGTACAAATAACCTATAGCCAGCTGTCATATTTTCTGCTACGTCATTCCAAGTTTTCTTTTCCATGTAGGTTAGCCTAACTCATGTTTCTGATCAGAACTGTTTTTAAACAAAATCTATAAAAACTATATTTTTCTTCAAAGAAAAAAAAGACAACGGTGGTATAAAAAAAAGGATGGATATTTGTGGGTGCCCATAATTTCTTATCAGCAAGTTGAATTTTTTTTTCTTACTACTTCATAGGAAAAAAAATCAATTGCAACAAAAAATCCTTCTCTTTAAATTACCTAAAGAATTAATGTGCATTTATTTTTTTTAAGCTACTCGTACATTCATGTGGTTACGACTGTGCTCAACTTAGAAGCACTACTGGAAATGTTGAATGTAGCGCGCACCGTTTTGTTTCGTTGCCTGATAGCTAACACGCTATTGGCTCAGACTAGCAGCCAATCAGAGCCCATGTTTATCCCGCGGCGCTCTGCACGAGCTTATTGACATGTGGGTATTAAACCAATGGGTGAGGCTGTCCCCCCTGGCTCCTCCCTCTTGTCTCCTTG
>CM022760.1:17681893-17719393 GCA_012411365.1 Ameiurus melas
CTATATAGGCTATTCAAGCGTAAGATAAAAATTGCGGTTTGAAAATTCATGATATGTCTTCTACACCTTTACCCGTCAATATTACCCTAATTCAGCTCTTTATTCTTTAGTGTGTATTCTATAACTTTAGAATTTGACCACCCAGAGACATGAAATTTTTGTTCCACAGTTATGTTTTTTAGCCATTGGCAGGTCCTCAAGTCAGGAAGTAGGCTTTCCAAACAAACCGGTTATTTCCAATACACATACTATTAATTGCTATGTAAATTGAGATAACTTAGGGTACTGTAACTCAATTTGCGCATTTATTATTATTATTTTTTTTTTGCATAGGCTACAGATTTTGAATAGGTTTCTGGAGGCTGGTTTAATTTCATTTCTTTGGAAATGACACTCTTTGGAACATGAACACCTGAAGTTTAATAGACTGGATTTCAAACCAAGTGATATGAACTGACAAGTCACGACTAACAAAATGCATTCTTACACGCCGAACCGCGGATTTACAGCCGACAAACACAAATCACTAACCGTGGGCTTTATTTTCTTTAACAGGGCTATACGGCTACTTTAAACCCTACATACAACACACTTCTCACATGTAGTCTTACACAACACACTTCTCACATTAAGCACAAACTACATGTACGTGTAAGAAGTGTGTTGTGTGTAGTCTGTGTTTAATGTACCACTATATCGCGGTATGCCTGTAAATAAATGTACTATTTAGTACAGTAAGTATGAGGCGGTTTGGGCAGAGACTCTTGTGCACCAGGTTTTCCTAACCTCTTCTCTCAGGCTCCTCACACACGATTTCTGTTTGCCCCGCGCAAATAACTCCGTATAATTAACTCATCCAAAGTCGTAAAATAAAACGAACAGAACAAACTCCACGAAAGTAGGCCATCTCTTTTTATAAGCGCTCTCGAGCAAATGTTTGTTTTACGTGTGCGTTTTTAAGTAGAGTTTTTGAGCTCTGTGTTGGTTCGTCGAATGTTTTCATATTCCTGAATTTCTGGATCCATTTTTAACACCAGCGCCACTCTCTGACTTTGTTGCACTGCTGCAACAGCTTGGATTACGCGCTGATCAAATGTTGCTGGATAATGTGTACAGGGGGATCCTTTGCTAATATTTTCTCCTTTTTCTTCCATACCAGTCTTTCCTCTGCCCCACTGCTCCATTTCCTCAGCAGATGTGTGGAAAGTCTGTTCAAAGGCTGACACTAGCTCATGTAGTACAGGTGCACAGTCTCTCTCTCTCTCTCTCTCTCTCTCTCTCTCTCTCTCTCTCGCTTGTGTGTGTGTGTGTGTGTGTGTGTGCGCGTGCTTGTTGACCTGACTACAACTCAGATCCATCCCAAATATCAGATTTTACTTTAAAATAAATAAAACAAATGTATAAAAAAATTCCACGGTTGACTAGATATAGTAAAATATCCGTTATTATTGTTTTAAATGTTTCCGATCTTCTGCTTCATCGTTATCGTCCGTTTTTGTTTTATTTTATTATTGTTTACAACACCTTGACTATTATTCATTTGATCATATTTTCACCTCAAGATATGTTGTTTCTTCGCATTGAACTCGGTAGGGGGGAAAGCTCACTTTATTTAGAATAAACTAAATATTCAGTCACAATTCAGCTACTATTGCATATTACATAATTATTAAAAAGGAAAAAAAAACACATGTGGCATTATTTAGATTTATTCCCTTGCTGGTTCAAGAAGACCAAGTCCATGAACTCCTGCTTTGCCAGCCATAGAAATGTACTCACCTACAAGCAAGAATAGAAGATTTATGCGGCGTAATAATTAAGAAAAAATAAGCAGAAGATGCTAAAAGTCAAGGTCTTGCTTCGCCTTTCACTCTACCATTTGCACTCTTTCTTTGCATTCTTTTCTCCCTTACGCGCATGCACATACACCTCCCTAGAGAGCAGAGACATGGTTGGTGGGAGGAATGCTTAAAAGACCCAGCATATTTCTGGAAATCAATGAGAAGAGCTTTCTGGGATGCTCTTTGAGGGCCAGTGTGTGTGTGTGTGTGTGTATATGTGAACTATAGTTCAGGAGTACTTTGGGCTGCACATAGATGCAACAAACAGCAGTGAACTTCAAGGTTCACTCTAAATTAAGAAGCACTCTCTCTCTCTCTCTCTCTCTCTCTCTCTCTCTCTCTCTCTCTCTCTCTACCTCACACATACTTACATGCACCCACAGCCCCGAATGTTTATTTTATTGAAGGGGGATATACTGTGACTGACATTTATGTTTGCATAGAAGAAGAGTTCTACACCGAGGAGCCCTGCTTGGCTTACTTTCCATTTCTCCACGCTCTTCCCACTGGGCCTGGATCCTATCTGAATGATCCTGCAGGTCGTCTGCTGTGTTGCGGCACTCGTCCTTTTGCACTCGTCCTCCTCCTCTGCTGTCCAGCAGCGCTACTCAGCCGTGCTGTGTGTGATGGAGAGTGGCCTGCAGCCCTCAGGCTTTCACAGGGCTTGTAGTTTAAATTAGTGCTCTGCTCAGGCATGAGTCGGCTTAGAGCACTCTCTCTCTCTCTCTCTCTCTCTCTCTCTCTGTCTTTTGATCGTTGATTTGTTCTTTATCTGCTGTGCAGTCTGTTGTGTCTTTCCTTTATTTAGCTAAGGGGAGAGAGTAAAGAAAAGTAGGTACTGTGCAAAAGTGAAACAAAATATTGTTAGTGAAAAGTCATCTCGTGAGAGAGTGAGTTCCTCAAATCAATATTCATGCTCGCACATTGAAAGGTTCAGTATCACTCAATACAACTTGTGTGTATATAGAGTATAAAATCTTTGGCCATATTTTGAATGACTAAACCAAAAATGTGTCACAAGTCTTGTATTTGCTCATACTAAAACAACAGTAAGAAAAATGATAGATGGAGGGAAGGAGAAAGAAACAAGTGAGGGGATAGATAGGAAAAAAGAAACAGGAAGACTGAATGTTTCCACCTGGTTGGTAATCTGGCCCAAGTACCTCTGCCTGGTAGCACAGAGCCTGGTGTGTTACTTCACCACTCACAGTCGCTGCCAGCTGAGCACTGTGTGTGTGTGTGTGGAGCTGTTACCACTCTTCTTGTAACGTAATATATATATATATATATATATATATATATATATATATATATATATATATATATATATGAGAACACTTGTTCCTTTTGCCTCCAAAGACTGTTAATTTTTTCGCAAATGATTAATATGCACGATTGTTACATGACATCATCCCTCACTTCTGTTGTCTCATAAGTGTTTATAACTATTTATGCCTTAATATGTGTTTTTCCTTTAGCTCTAAGCATCAAGTGTAAATTAATCTCTGGAATGATTTAATTAATAATATGTTTTTTATTTACTTTTAATTCCGTTGACCCCATAAACAATGTTGACATGATTCATTACTGATTACATTTTCCTGTTGGTTACTATATATCGTGGTGGTTTTTATTTTTTTATTTATTTATTTTTATAGATCCATAGCCCAACATTTTACACAACAGAAGAGTAACACACACATGAACACACACACACACACACACACACACACACACACACACACACACACACACACACAGAGAGAGAGAGAGAGAGAGAGAGAGCAAACAGTCAAACCTGTATTATTGTCCATGTGAGCACATTTTGGTTCCCACACAGAGATAAATACATGTCAGTTCATTATTAATTTTAGATTATTAATATTACATTTTAATAAAAAGAAAGCAGTGGTAGCCATGTGTAACAGAGGGAGTGTAAGAGAACCACACTCACACACACACACACACACAAACACACACACGCACACACACACACACACACACACACACACACACACACACACACACACACACACACACACACACACACACACACACACACACACACACACACGCACACACACACACACACACACACACACACACACACATACATACACACACACACAATTTGCAAATGTGAAATGGAAAATTGTCACTCTCTCACCTAATATTCTATATGTGATATAAGCCCACTTACTGTGATAAAATGTGCGACACACACACACACACACACACACACACACATTTCTTAACGTTGTATTCAATTTGAATTCCCTGCCTAACTGGTAAAAATCACAGAAACTTTCATTTCAAATTGAAATATCAATTCCTCAAATTGTGGTAGAACTTACCAGTTCCTTTCCAGTTTACGGAGTGATGTGAAATCAACATGGCCGCTGCACTGCGAACAATGTAAAGTGCCCCTTATCTACTTTTACATTTAGTTTATAGCAATATTGGCTTTAGATCAGTTAATATACATGCAAAATACTTGGTCAGATCTATAACACTGACCATATCAATTGCTGTTTAGAAAAAAGATAATCATCAATATTAGAGTTATCACTAACATTAGCCAGCTAGCTTGCTACTAACATTGCTGACTATTGTCCGATAGCTAGTTAAACTACTTGTTATCGCCCGTGTTCATGTCCAAATTGTTGCATGAATGAGTTAAATTCACTATAGTAGATCAGTACCAGTAGCCTCTCAGGTCTGTAACTGTAAAAGTGCAGGTAAAATAGATTTTTATGAGCTTTACATACAAAAAGTCACAGCTTCATTGAGATAGCCATAATGTTTTCCCCTCCTACACTCAGAATGTGGTGAGGTGGGAAATGATGTTATTACAACTTGTAAAATACCACTTAAAATGTATCATAAATGCAGCATAACCCTTAAACCCAGGTTTCAGTACAACAATGAGCTGGTGTATTTGTGGTGTTCAGAGCTTATTTATACAGCACACACACACACACACACACACACACACACACACACACACACACACACACACACACACACACACACACACACACACACACACACACACACACACACACACACACACACACACACACACACATACACACACACACACATTCCACTCTCTCCTCTGTTTGCCTATCAGCTCACATTTTCACATGAAAACAGTATTTCTCATTCATCATTGATTCCATCAATTCACCACCTCACCATTTGTCTTTTCCTTTTTTTCTTTCTTTTCTTTTTTCTTTTTTCTTCTTCTTCTTTTTTAAAATTTATTTAACATTTTATCTTTTTGGTCATTTCTCTGAATTCTTTATGGTCCATATGTCTTCTGAGAGACTCACGTGACCATAATACAGTTTATTGAATGTGGTAGAAAAGAAAGGAAAGAAAAAGCTTTAAAAAATAAATCACCAGTTCAGAACAGTTTTTCTTATGTTCTTTAGGACTGAGTAAAAGGCTGATTAATGTGTGAGTTCCAATTCTTTAATATTCTTGTTCAGACAAGACATCCCCTTTAGTGTGTGCGTGTGTGTGTGTGTGTGTGTGTGCGCGTGCGTGTGTGTGCAGCAACTCTTCATTTTGACACCTAACTGATGAACTTAGCTACCACAGCCCAGTTTAATCGTGACTCTCTCTCTCTCTCTCTCTCTCTCTCTCTCTCTCTCTCTCTCTCTCTCTCTCTCTATTATTAATTCCAAACGCTGCTAGGCCTGTGGCCAGCTCTCTAAATCAGAAACAATTTTGGGATTTGGCTAAGAAAATAAAAGCCTTTGGAGCTGGCTTTGATGTCTGATTACAAGAGAGAAATGACATTTTAAACAGTCTGCGAAACAAAACACTAAAAGAGTTTTTGTACTAGTGGGAAGAAAGAGAGCATGGCTGATTAGGAAGCTTGGGATGAGAGAGCTGTAGTAATGGGTTGTGTGCACCTTTCTCTGCGAGAGAGTGAGAGAGGATTGGAGCGAGTGATACTGAGTTTCTCTTTTATGTCTGCTTAAGAGTTCTCTCTCTCTCTCTCTCTCTGTTTGTTTGCGTGTGTGTGTGTGTGTGTGTGTGCATGCAGCCATTCTGCATGCCTCTTGAAGCCTTGTCAGCATCGGCCCGACGTGTGTTTGTGTGTGAGGAAGAGAATAGTTCTATTAAATAGTGTATATCAGAAGCATGTATGTGTGCTTACTGATTAGCCTGTTTAACTGTGCTAATATTATAAGGGTAATACTTTGTGTTGTTTGGGTTTTTGCATTGTGATGACATCACACTCAGGTGCAGACATGATGTCAGACAGTGAGGCTTTCTGCCCTGTTATCCAAAACCTAACCTGTCCTACAAGATGCAACATCTACACCTACCATCTCTCTCTCTCTCTCTCTCTCCCCTGCACTCTCTCACCCACTCTCTCACCCCCTCTCTCTCACCCTCTCTCTCACCCTTTCTCACCCGCTCTCTCTCCCACTCTCTCTCCCCCTCTCTCTCACCCGCTCTCTCTCCCACTCTCTCTCCCCCTCTCTCTCACCCGCTCTCTCTCCCACTCTCTACCTTTCTCTCTCCCCTGCTCTCTCTTACCCACTCTCTCTTCTACTCTCTCTCTCCCCCTCTCTCTCCCCTCTCTCCCCTGCTCTCTCTCCCTTTCTCTCCCCCTCTCTCTCCCTCTCCCCCTCTCTCCCCCCTCTCTGTCAGTCTCTCTCACTCTCCCGTTTTCTCTCCCTCTCCCCCCTTCTATCTCACTCTCCCTCTATCTCCCTCTCTCTCTCCCTCTCTCTCTCCCTCCCCCCCCTCACTCCTTCTTTCTCTCTCCCTCTCTCTCCCTCTCTCTCTCTCTCTCTTCTCTTATTTATTTTGTAATCACATCACTGTTCTGTTGATAGAGGAACTGAACAAAATCCAGACCTACGAAACATCATTTAGAGTGTGTTCAACTTACAAACTAATGAGTGTAAACTATATAAAGGTAGTCGTACATGTATATGAGGGTATATAAGAAGCAGCACAGCTTCACAAGAAGGCAAGCATGTGGCATACCTCACAGTGAGACGAAAGCGCTAAACGAATGCAGAACCTTCATTAAATATACATAAGGCATGCTTCTTGAGTGTGTGTCAGTTTTGACACCCCTAAAGAAAAAAAAAGTGCAAAACAAAGATTAGCATCAGGAATTCAGTATTAATCAGTCTCGTGGGACAGCCTTTCTGCCTCACTCTCTCTTCCAGCCACTCGCTTTAATTTGAGAGGGACAACTGTTACTCTACTGCTGCACATCTGAATATTCTCATGTTCTCTGATTAAAACAAAACTGTTGTCAATGTTTTCTCCTTTTGTCTCTCACCTACACTTTGATTGTTCCCTGTGTTTTCCCCCCACCTGCTTTCATTTCTCTTATTGTCTTCCTCTGACTTATTTTTTTTATCTTTTAATTTCTTAGTCAAGAATATATTTGTTGTGTCTCACTGGTAGCATTCTTTTGATCTGATTGTGTCTCAGTCAGGCTTGGTAGAAGAAACGCTCCTGTCACACTGATGACCATGCTCGATACAGAACTGCTCTTAAGTCTGTCTGATAATAGCATGTAATCTATTTTATAAAAGAAAAAGAAATCATTTTGACTACTAAAAATGTATTTCAGTCTAACTGACTGCCAAACAGCTGCCATCAAGCTTCCATTGGAAATGAGTTTGAAGTTAAACGTTTCTAAGTATACTTTTTCAGTGAAATGTCCATCTTTTTTTTCTTTCTTTTTTTTAAATAACACGTTATAAAAGGATATTTGGTTGATAAAAGGTTGAGGTATTATGGAGGGGTGTGTTTTTTTTTTTTTTGTATGGCCACTATTTTGCGACGCAGTCAACCTTGACCCATTCAGTGACTTTTAAATCAGTGCTTTGAAGCAGGGACTGTTGACGTGACCCAGGTGCACTTATAAGGTTCCCATTAATGATTGCAGTCAACACAAGTAAGCTACAAACTTGTTCAGTGAGCATCAGCATGGCAACATAATGACTGTGAGTTAGAATGAACAGGAATGCAGAACCCCAGACGTACAACATTTGTGTATGTCTCTCTGTGAGTGTGTGTCTGTGTGTGTGTGTGTGTGTGTGTATGTGCGTGTGTGTCTGTCTGTCTGTCTGTCTGTCTATCTGTTGTGTTGCATTTCTATATCAGAAAGTATCGCATACTGCACTTTAAAAAGACAATACATTTTTAATATGGTTGATTGTAATGTTTTAGATTATGCCATTTTCCCTCTCACAGGACTCGTAGCAGTTACAATTGTCAAAACTGTGATTGTTTACAATTATTAAGAAAATTACTGCAATATTTTGGTATTATGGTGGGGTTTTTTTTCTTCAGAATACAGGTAATAATAGTAAAACTAGACCTATTGTAATGTTCAAGATTTAAAAATAAAAATTCAAAAAGCCAAGATTTTTTTCTTCATTTCCCCTCCTTATTATGACACATACTCACAAGCAACTCAGTGAATATTGAAAAGAAGTTGTTCACAACACTTCGGTAATCGTAGCACAACAGAGATTTTTTAAAAGCCCATTTATATTTTCAAAGGAGAAATATATTTTGCTGTTTAATTGTCTCAATGTGTTCTTTTTATGAAAAATCAGTTTCATTCACTGTTGTAGACTGTCTTCTACTCTACCAGAATTATTGTAATTTTATAACTTTTGAATGGTGAAAGAACTAGGGGTGGGGCTGTTTATATCAGGGGTGTGGCCTTCATGCTTGAATTTAGATGCTACACATTCAGCTGTATATTTAGTATAAACACATAATCCATTTTATTGTAGTTTAATGTGTTTAATTTGTAGTACTGTTCAAATGGAAATATTATGACAATGCACTAATTGTTATGTAAATACTATCATATGACCTCTCATAACCAATGGTTTTACAGTATTACGGTTATTGTCTCAATCTTAAACTCAGTATACTAAACTGAAGGACTTCAGTGAGTCAGTGTGTGCAAGTTAGTGGAGTGGAGTCTTATTCCCTGCTGTAATCCTTCTCTGGACTATGGGACTCCAGACTGAGAGCAATACTGGTTTGTGCAGGATTAAACCAGGCCTCAGTGCTCAGCCTGCCCAGAACACAGCTCAGAGAGAATGGGGATGGAGAAAGCAATGTGAAAAAGAGAAAAAAAATAGAGGAAGAGAAGAGCTTATGGTCATTTAATGAGACAGGGAGTAGCCAGAAAAGTGAGCGAAAGAGGGGAAGAAGGTCACTGATCCATTTAGAGCATCTCCATAAGAGTAATACATTAATCACTGTACTACAATCAAATGTGATTTATTCTTGTGTAGGCATAACCACACGTTATTGGAGAATGTGTGTGTTGGGGAACCAACAGCTAAGTTGTGCTTTTGTTTCTAAACCCAGGTACCCTGCTCATAAAATCTGCATGAGGCTCTGAGGGAGTATAAGGCAAAATCACTGGTTTATGGCATTGCATACTATGCATCAAACATAAAGCGTTAAATTATACTTTATGTTTGGTTCATTATGCAAAATGAACCGTGATATATTTAAGAACAGAATGTTATAGTTGGCATTGAGGGTGAGGTGGGTGTGCTGTGCATGCAGTATTTAGAAACTGTGTGTGTGTGTGTGTGTGTGTGTCCGCATGTGCACGTGTATGTGTTCATTCTCTGGGCCATGGTTTATGCACCGGCGAGAGTGCTGATGTCATGTACACACTGGCGAGATTAAAGTGCTGTACGCGCCGTCTGGGGTGTAAACAGTGACTGCACATTAAATACAGCACAGAGAAAGAGAGAGAGAGAATATGGGGCGAGCGGGAGAGGGTGTGGGGGAGGAAGACAGAGATGAGAAAGAGAGAGATGGAGGAAAGAAAGCAAGCCCTCTGATTAATGAGCAGGAATGCTGAATAGTGACACCAAGCACCCAGCTTCTTAATAGGGCCAAATAAAGCCAATGACATCAGCACTCACTCCCTGCATGTTCATTACTGAACACGCTCTCTTCCACTCGATTGCTTTTCTCGCGCTCATACAGGCCACATGCAGTCTTTATATCATCTCTACGTACAGCGACAAAGCTAATCGTTATGCTAATTATGAACAATATGTGATGTACATGGTCATGTGTTTGTTATGGGCTTCATATTTCAGCTGCCTGTGTGCGTGTCAGTGTGACTGCTGTGTTGGTCTCCGCTGGTGCGTGTCGTGCAACACTGGCTCCAGTCACCGGTTGTTATCAAAGGCCTCGCTGGTGTTGTTTTGTCCTGCTAGCTTTATTGCCAGGGCTTCAGCGTGGCTGAGTTGGCTCGGCCTGCCCTCTATCACGCCTGCCAGATAGGGCTTCGTCTGTGCTGAGCTTTGTTTGGGGGTCAGTAGCCTGACACACAGCTGTGGTGGACACAACACAGGGCCAGTCAGTCTCACAGACCACGCCATCATCTCCCCTTCCCATAAACACTCACATACACGGACACACAGAGTGGCAGGGACATGGAACCTGTCCAGGCTGATGAAAAAAGGCCGAGTGTGAGGCTTGAATGGAAGCTTTAGTCATCTCTCAGTCCCAGTGCCAGCAGCTCTGCTCTACTCTAATGGAGCTTTAATGAAAGATGCAGGCGATGTGTGACAGGGAGAGGGAGTCTCTAGTCTCTTCTCTTCTCTTCTCTTCTCTTCTCTTCTCTTCTCTTCTCTTCTCTTCTCTTCTCTTCTCTTCTCTTCTCTTCTCTTCTCTTTTCTTCTCTTCTCTGAGATTTAGGCAGTTTAGATCTCTTCTATACTATTGAGAATTGGCCATTTTCATCTATCTTCTCTTCTCTTCTATTAAAATTCTACTAGACATTTCTCTATTGCACGGGCAAACATGCAGAGATAGTACAATGTTATGTGTGTTTCGTTTTAGTCCAGAATCACTTTGTCCTGCCGTTCTCCTTCTTATTTACTCCCTCTACTGTGCCTAGATATTTTTGCTTGGCGTGGAGAGCTAGCATTCATGTTCATGGCACTATTTCAGTTCCTCATATGGTGAGATTTACATTTTGCTCAATACCCTTCTTTTCGATGTACTTCACAGAAAACCTAGTCATATGCAACATAAATTTCAAGCTGTCATCATGTAGGAAAAGTCCCATCCAGGTTGTCAAAAAAAATGATTACATTTTGCATTTAATGTGTGTGTGTGTGTATGCGTGTGTGTATGTATGTGTGTGTGTGTGTGTGTGTGTGTGTGTGTGTGTGTGTGAGTGTGTGCGCAATCAGGGCAAAGGTCATTAGCTCTTAAGAGGGCTTGGAGGGGGTGGCTGCAGGTGGTTGATTCAGTTTCTCCTCTCATCTTTCACACTATCTCTATCTTGTAAGGGTTCAGTTCCAGCTTATGCTTACTTTTAATGAATCTTTCTTAGCCCTCAACAATACACATGGGAAGGTGTTTGTTCGATGGGAAGTAGAAATTGGCTCATTATTTAGCCACTCCCCAACTCAGACAGGAACACATCTTGCCTCATTTAGTATAGGTGTGTAAAGTGTTTGCTCAGGGTCGGAATAGCAAACTACCAACCCAAACGTTTCCATTCAACCCAAGTCATTCATAATCCTCTTTTGTCTGAAATTTCACCTTATCAGAAATCTGAGAACAGCTTAGCCTTTTCACCTGCAATTATTATGAACTGGATCACTGCGTAGGAATTTGATTTGATACCTGGTATCGTGGACCTCTGCCTCTGAGCTTCTGGCTTTGATCATGCTTAAAGTTTTCTTCTTGTTTATTTAATTATATTTGACAGCATGAGGCAGTAAAATGAAGCACATCTATCTTGGGGTTCTCTTTTCATCTCCACATGTGGTATCCTCTCCTATCTTATTTATGGAATGCACACATGAACAAATTTCTAAACAGTGTGGTGGTATGGAACATCAATATTCAGAAGGCCTTCAAATGGATGTCTGGCATTTGCATGCATTGACTGAATGTGTGTTTGTCCAATATTTCAACAAGGCTGATGACTTTATTAGGGACATTGATTTGGAAGGCATATGGATGGAGGGGGAGAACTTGAGCCAGGGAATGAAGGAGGAAAGTGAAAGAAACTGAAGGAAAATCAAGTCTTACTGATCTTCATTCAGGACGTGTACATTTTGGAATTTTGGCATCAACTTATTAATTTTAATTTGTTGACAATTTTGTGAAAGGCTACCGAATGGCTATCAAATAAGATCAAGGCATAGCAGAGGCTTTGCAAGTATTTGGTCATAGCCAACGTTTTTTTTTTTAATCCTCGTTTTGGTTTTGTGCTTTGACTAAAAAAATGTTGGGTCACTTGTATTACAATTCACACAGGTCTTTGTATAGTTTTGCTGATTGTTCTTGTTTTATGTTCATTATAATGATTACTGCTGATGTAGTATGTGAGAAGAACACAGGCTGCTGTACTGTTCTTGGAAGGTTACGTGTGTTGTTTATTACCTTGTTAACAGCTACATTTTTGCAAGCTACATTTTTGTTATTAAGTAAATAGTTTGCATGCTCATTCGCCATTGAGCACGCCTATCACCTTCTTACATTTGTGGCATTGCTATTTGTCCACTGTTGAGGTATTACACACTGCAAAAAATTACATGTTATCAAGTGGAAATACCTTGAATACAGTCAAATGTATCTAGTATTTCTTATTATAAGATCACAATAAGCCAAATATAAGACCATTAAACCTATTTCAAGCCACTTGTACTCAGTTCATACCTGAAATTGTCTTGTACTATTGGCAGAAAATTTTGCTCATATTAAGCATTTATTTCTAAAAAGAAGCAAAATTATCTACCAATAGAATAAGCCCATTTCAAGCTTGAAATGATCACAAATGGCTTGAAATGGGTTTAATGATCTTACACGTGGTTTATTGTGACGTTATAATAAGAAATACTAGATCAATTTGACTATCCATCCACCCATCCATCTTCTACCGCTTACTCCTTTTCAGGGTCACGGGGAACCTGGAGCCTATCCCAGTAATCATTGGGCACAAGGCGGGGTACACCCTGGACAGGGTGCCAGTCCATTGCAGGGCACAATCACATACACACTCATATTCATACACTACGGACAATTTAGACACACCAATCAGCCTACCATGCATGTCTTTGGACTGGGGGAGGAAACCAGAGTACCCGGAGGAAACCCCCGCAACACGGGGAGAACATGCAAACTCCACACACACATGGCCCTGGCATGTATTCAAGATATTTTCAATTGCTAAGATGACTTTTTTTTTTACACTGCAGTGGTGTACAGATGAAGCTGAAGATGAAGATCAACATACTGTATCTACTGTAGCTATATGTTAATATATTTGAATATGGTTGAAAATGTGGTTGATTTGTGAAACAAAGCTGTCTCAGTGAAAGTCCTAGTCACAATGTTTCATTGTCTGCTTTTAAAATTGTGAGGGTGTGAGAGCATAACTTGGAAAGGCAGGCTGTGTCAGGTACAGAAGAAATGCTTGCTTGCACCAGGGTCCACCCTGATAAAATTATGATAGTCTGTTGTTTAGCAATACATAATAGTAAATATAGTCTCAAGTGGCAATCTGCGGGATCAAAGGACCGTTCACAAATGGCTCACCAAGTGGTCAGTTCTTGCCACATAACTTCTGAAACTGGTTGATAGTTCATTGTTTAGAAATACTTTACAACTTGTTAGTTAGTAGTACGTAGTAAATTGACCTGGATTAGTGAAAAAATTCTTCCACATTCAAAGGCTGAATGCTAAATTAATGGGATGCATGAATGTGTCACATATTAAACCACACACACACACACACACACACTCACACACACACACACACACACACACACACACACACACACACACACACACACACACACACACACACACACACACACACACACACAACCCCTATAAACCCCTACTATATTTTTCTGTGTCACTTATGAAATTTTCCCATCAGAACCTAGAGACTTCCCTCCATCCCCCAAAAGAGCAATAATAATGGTCCCTTCTGAAATTGCTATTCAGTGTATGCTTCTTATTTTATACTCTGGGTGTATATGTGTGTGTCTGAGCGATAGATAGAGAAAGAGAAAGAGAGAGTCCAGCAGATGTGGTTTTGGATCACACATCTGCTTCAAACCCCTGACAAGTCTCTTGTTCTGTCTCTTCTCTCTGTCTACTCTATGAATTTCAGAAGTCTTTTCTTCGCTTCTATTTTGTCAGACTCTGGTTTGGGGTTTTCTTCAGGCTTTATGCTCTCTTACACAGGCCAAATTTAGAAGCTTGGGCAAGACATTAAGTCAATCCAGACCCCTCTGTATCTGCACCATGGTTATTTTCCCTCCACAGGAAACCGGCTGTGTGGCTATAGCTAGGATTGTGTGTGTGTGTGTGTGTGAGAGAGTGAGTGCGTTCTCAAGCCCTCACCACGCTCCGTGTCCCACCCATGTCTGGTAGAGTTGCGGGCTGGTAGCTAAGTGAGGGCAATCAGAGGACAGGAAGCTACTTTAAGCTCTCGGGTACTCCTCCACTCCACTATTTCTAGATATTTCTATTTCTCCCTCTGTCCCTTATCCCCCGCGCCACTTAGTGCTCTTTTTCTTACAGTTCCTGTTTTCATGCATTTCACTGTATCCAAACCAACAGGTTGTAGTTAAATGATCTTTCAGGATTTTCTTGGAAAAATATAGATAAGTTTGACTAGATAGAGGTAGGCCAAGAAACATAAGTTACAAAACTGTGTGAGTGAATAATAGTGATCTGTTGCATACTTTTGAATTTTTTTTTTAAATAAATAAATAAATAAATAAATAATAAAAAAAAATTAATAATAACAAGCAAAAAACAACAAATACAAAACATAATTCTTAATGGCTTTCTATTGGCTTGGCATCATTTCATACTTTATCACATACACAGATACACATGCACATAAAGACACACTGATAAGGGTTTAGACTGAAATAGAAGAAAGAGTAAGTAAATCATTTGCAGGTCTTTACATGCTTGTTTGTAAAAGCATCTCTCCTTTTGTGTGTGTGTGTGTGTGTCTGTGTGGGTGTGTTGGAAGGATTGAAATTTGGGCAGCGTCAAAGTCATTTGTCTCAGTGATTACTCATTAATGATTAGGTCCCATTTCTTCTCTTCTTGTTTTGTTTAGTGAGTGTGTGTGTGTGTGTGTGTGTGTGAGAGAGAGAGAGAGAGAGAGAGAGAGAGAAGGAGTGTATTTGCTTCCCCCTTGTTCATTGTGGTTAATTGCCCTCTCCTCCTCCCCCTTCTCTTGCCTTAATGAGGTGCCTGACCCCTGCACTCTCCTCCCCCAGCTCAGTCACCACGTTATCTCACGCACACACACACACACACACACACACACACACACACACACACTGAGCATGGCACTTTCAGACAGTAGGGCTACCTTGCTTTCCCATGCCCTCAGGGATGGCTTGCTATCTTCCAATGTTCCATGCACTGCCTATGTGTCCCCTCTTACACCAATCTGTTCTGAGTTTTGTGGTCACACAACGCAATGTGACCTGCTGATCATTACTGCTCTGCTACAGCCTTATTAAAACTGTTTAAAGCTGACTCACACACTACATGCTCAGACTGGCTGCTGTGAACGAACAGCAGGGAAGTACCAGGCTGACTGTGTGTGTGTGTGTGTGTGTGTGTGTGTGTGTGTGTGTGTGTAGTGAGACTTACCTGTATATACTCCATTACCTGTTAACTAATTAAAGAGATAAAAAAAGAGGAAATCTAACACATTTTTGACTACCAGTAAGAGAGAAAAGCTAGTACACAAAGCTGTTCACACTGCCACAGTGCTGTTTAGAGAATAAACAAGAGTTTAATTACACTGAGCCCTAAAGGATTGGTTGTAGTGCAATAACTTTTACATGAGAGTTATTGTACGTGTTTTAAATGATGATTTATTAGACCACAACTTTTTTTTTCCTGCAAGAAGTATTAGAAATCTTATCAACAGAAAAGTCCAGTACCAATTTTTTTTTTACCTGTATGGTATTTGGTAATAATAGAACTAGCAGGATTGATATAGCAGTACTATTGATTGCTTAATATGCGAAACCATATGTACATACATTGAATAAAAATGGTTAATTGATGTGGTTTATTTGTCAACCATTACAAGCTTGATTTGTCAGTGCAAAAAAAGTATTTTACTGCACAAAGCTGATCGTATTGGATGCAACTTCACAGAGCATTTTAGTGCATTGATGCCATTACAATGCTATTTAAATATTTATTTGTCATTGTCATTATTGGTTGTGTTGGTTACTGTTGTCATTTTAAACCCTTCATCCACTTCTCAGGTGTAATTTAGTTAAAACCCATACAAGTTTGTTACGATCACGATCACTGTGACTGTTATAGTCAGGTTGGTAGAGTATGAACTAGTACCATTTGTTCCTCTCTTGGCCAGCTCTAGTTTTTTAATGTATATTGTAAAACCACTCAGTCCTGTGCTCTGAGATTTAAAAAAAAATGTACTCCCCAAACTGAGAGCCTAAAATAATAAAAAAAAATGTTCAGTAAAATAACTCTGTGACTTCTGATGACAAATGATTGACATGTTGTTTGTATGTGTGTTTGTGTATGTGTGCATGTGTGTTGTCCTGATGGTAGATTTGTGATTACCATGGTGCGTTAACTTCCATTTTGCCGAATCTAATCAAACCTGTGCTTGGCCCCCTGCTGCTGCCTCTGATTGGCTCCTCTCTGCTGCTTTGCCATCACAGGAACTACAAAAACCTTTGACTTGTCAGCCAGTGAGCAGTGTCCTGTCTATGGATACTAGTAAAAACGTGTGTCACTGAACATAAATATAATTTTTCCACATCTGTGGTCCCACATTTTCTTGTTTTTACATTGCTACAGTTGCAACATTATTCAACCCACACTGCAGATCAGATTTATTGTCAAAATTTACAGACTTTCAGCTGTTTGCAATGAACAAATCAAACAAAAGCAATTGAAATAGTTCAACACAACAAATGCTTCAAGTGGTTTCCCCACGTTCAACTGAAAATGCAACTCAATAATTATTTCTCCAGTTTCAGAATTATTCAACCCCTCCATGGAAAGCATCTTTAGTACTTAGTAGAGCACCCTCTTGCTGTTATGACCTGCTGCAAATGAGATGCTTAGCTTCTGGCAGAGTTCCTGAGGAATATTAACCCATTCCTCACGAGCAATGGCCTCGATTTTCAATGGGATTTTCAATGGGGTTCGTTCAAGTCAGGTGATTGTGAAGGCCCTGTAGAATCTTCCAGGACTTCTTCTGCAACCAAGCCTTGGTGGAATTTGAGGTATGTTTGGGATCATTGTCATATTGGAAGGTCCAATGATGCCCAAGCTTCAGCTTCCTCACAGGCAGCATGACGTTTTCTCCTAGGATTTCCTGATACTTAAATGAATCCATCTTGTCTTCCACACGCTGCAGGTTTCATGTACCAGAGGATACCAAGCAGCCCCAGAGCATCACAAGCCACTGCCATGCTTGACTGTGGACAGTGTGTTCTTTCTTTATTCTGATCCATCAAGCCGAAAAGGTCATTGCTCCACAGAACAGAATCCCAGAACTTCTGTGGCTTATTTATACGATTTGAGCCAACTTTTCTTGTGCTTTTGGGTCAGTAGTGGTGTACATCTTGGAGTTCTGGCATGGAAACCTTCTGCGTTTAGTACACGACTTACTTTGCTCACTGAAACCTCAGTGCCTGTTGCCACCATTCTGCAGGTCTTTTGCCATCACAAGAGTGACACAAGGGGTTTTCACAACCTGCCTTCTCAGAAATCTGGTTGTAGCTTTTGATAGATTCCTTTTTCTGCCCCGTCCAGATATTTAATATATTTCCTGCTTCTAGCTAGTTCAGGTATTTCATGTGTTCCAGCTCAAGCACACCTGGTGCAACTAATGAAGCCCTTGATTAGTTACATCAGGTATGCTTGACACAACACCTGTTTTGAATATTTGTGCTGTTGTGATCGATTCTATTCAGGGGGTTCAATAATTTTGAAATCATTATAAGTTGCATTTTCAGTTGAACTTGGGGAAACCACTTGAAGCATTCATTGTGTTGAACTATTTCAATTGCTTTTGTTTGATTTGTTTATTTGTAAACAGCTGTACATTTTGACAATTAACCTGATTTGCAATGGGGGTCAAATAATTTTGATTGCAACCCTAAGTGTCCTGTACTATCACTATGTACCTATGCTGAATTTGGTGACCAAGAGCGGCAAACATTTTGGAGGAGCTAGTAATACGTAGGTCAGACCAATAATTAGTCAAACCTCATACATTCTCAAACTCTTAATCTATGTTTCTTCACAATACATTAAATGTCAAATAAAAGGTTAATCACACTGTGAGACATTGGCAGTGTTTACAGTTTACAGCATTTGTTCCAACTCTTCCAACTTTGTGATGGAAAATTGACATAGGAACTCAACAAGCGTACAGACTATCGAGTTGTACTGTACTGTCCAGTGGAAAAGTGTTATTAATTATTATAAAAATCACTATTATGAAAAATCTGATATTTGCAGCCTGTATAAGATTTCTGTACATTTTTGCAGTCTATCTTGACACACACTGCCACTTGCATCCTCTCTCTCTCTCTCTCTCTCTCTCTCTTTTCCCTTGCGGGGGGTACGATGCGCTCAGAGGCTGTTCTGGCTCAGCTGTCTCTCTAACCTGTCTCTGACTGACAGGAAGATTAATGAATGAAGAACTGCATGAGTTCTGTTTGACTAAGAGAGAAGGGGTGTTTAAAATCTATTTGAACCTCCAATCTGGTGCGAGAGCCCCCTGATTGATAGCCTGTGTACCCCTCCTTCTTGCCTGTGATGGAATCATGGACTAGTTGTGAATGCACCAGCCTCTCACTTATTGCTCAATAAATATTTTATTTATTATATTTTCTTTTTCGTGTGTGTGTCTGCAGAATGAGGTTATCCAATTGAAGAGCTGTAAACCAGATTTAGACTGTATATTGCCTCCTCTGTGAAGGTTCAGCAGTCATGGCTAGGTAGAGCTGTCTGCATGAGCTAAGACCATGAAGAGAGATGAATTGATTGTTAGTGAATGAGTCTCTGTGCGGAGAATCAGATCTTTGAATCATGAATCTCCTGAGGAGTCTGTGATGTCGTTGCTCTTTCTGCAATGACTATGGCATTTTTCTCTCTCAGGCCAGCTGTGCTGTGTGACTATGACATGTTTGTCTTTGCATGAGCGCACGCGTGTGTGTGTGCGTGTGTTTTATTTGAGCACAGGAGCATGAGACTTGTTTATGGAGGCCCCCAGTATGACAGCTGTCTGCTTTGAAGCTCCACACGGCTCGCAGGAGTGATTGATTTTATGAGCCTCCATCCCTGTGCCCGGTCAGTGGCGGCCCACCGGGATGTCCCACCTCATGTGAGTGTGTGTGTGTGCGCGTGTGTGTATATTTCTGAACCTGAAACAAAGTCTAGCTTTTAAAGAACCCTCATTTTTCATAGTAAATTGCCCATGTCTGCTGATTTATGCTACCGAGGAGGAAATTTCTAATTTGTGACTTTTTATCTGTCTCTTTCCTTTTAGATTTAGTCTATTTTTTCCATCCAACTATTCTTTCTGTTCTCCCTCACTGCTGTTTTTCTTTAATGTAATTCAGTGTGTGCGACTCTCCTGGGGAATGTACTCCCTTCTGCCTTTTCTCTGGCTCTTGCTCTCTCTCTTTCTTCTTCTCTTTTTCATTCAATCTGTTTTTCATCTCTCTTTTTCTCCTGCTCATTCTTACACTCTCCCATCTCTCTTTCTTCCCTGCTTGCTTTTTCCCCATGCTCATTCTCTTTAGGACACTGCCTGTGAGTGAAAGATAAAAAAAAGAGTGGGAAAAGCAATGAGAAAACTACAAGAAGCCATTTAAATGTTGCTGGACCAAAAAAATCTCTTGTTAGAGGCTTGTGTCTCTCTAAATACTCCACATGAGCTACTGTACTTCTTAATAAACTTCAGCTTTCATTCATATTTCTCTTCCATTTGTCTTGCTGTATTGCACAAAGTTTTAATTTAGCTTTTTGGTGTGTGTGTGTGTGTGTGTGTGTGTGTGTGTGTGTGTGTGTGGTTAAAAATCGCATGTATTAAATGTTATATTAGTAAACCCTAAACCCCTTCTGTGTTTGAAAGACACTCTTTAAACATAGAGTATGTTCAGCCACCCCTACACATACCATTTTCATACCTTAACATTACACTGCTTCAAGCTTGACTATCTAGTTACATTTTCACCTGAACAAAGAAAAAATCAACTTTACAGGACCATATCATCAACTAAATGACAAATAATGGGCGGCTGTGGCGCAGTTGGTAGAGTGGGTTGTCCACTAATCGTAGGGTTGGCGGTTCGATTCCCAGCCCGGGTGACTCCACATGCCGAAGTGTCCCAAGACACTGAACCCCAAGTTGCTCCCAATGGCAAGTTAGCGCCTTACATGGCAGCTCTGCTACCATTGGTGTGTGTGTGAATGGGTGAATGAGACACAGTGTAAAGCGCTTTGGATAAAAGCGCTATATAAGTGCACATTTACCATTTACAAATATGGAATACTTGCAGCCATTGTTTTGTCTGTTGGTGACTATGTGTTATGTCTAGTTGTTCTTCCTGATTATGTTCAACTTAAATGTACTCTGTCTAATGCGCTGCATTTTCACGGACAATCTAACAACTAATATTAACTTCTATTTGTGTTTGACCTTCTTCTAAGTCTTCCAAAAGCTATCAACTAATTAGCTGGTAAAATGTTATCCTGTCCTTTTCTTGCAGTACACGTCAAAACCCATAGACATCAGTAGGGGGCGACACCCTGTGTGTCCCTTCAGTAGGCAGTCAGATGGCAGGAGTGTGTGAAAGGGTTCAGACATGTGGTCAAAGTGTTTATTGTAAACAGATTGTAGAGCAAATACTGGCAAACATGCTCACTGGCAGCCGCACAGTGTCCGCTGTTGACATAACTGCACTCTTATCAGAGAAAACTAATAGAGTGCAGCTCACGGTCAGCACTGAGTAAACACTGAACACACAGGAAGCCTCTGTCTGTGTGTATATGTGTGCGAGCATGTGTGTATATGTGTGTGTGAAAGAGGGAGACAGAGACAGTTACTGTGACACACACTAATGAGGAAAATCAGACCTTTTTCCTCAAATAGCAAGGCTGCTTTTATAGCTTTCATCATTAGCGATGTTGTATAAGTGCATGTAAGCGTGTGTGTGTGTGTGTGTGTGTGTGTGTGTGCACGCATGTGTGTGTTGGCATTAAGGGTGGCCGTGCTTAGTCAACCACAGCGTCCAAACAGGCAGATGTAGTATCAGAGATCACACGAGCACCAGTGTGCAGGCCGTGGGCCAGAATCAGTTCAGTGCAAAACATACAGGATCTGTGCCGGTATGATAGTCCTCCTCCTCCTCCTCTTCCTCCTCCTCAGCCTCACAGTCCTCCATCTCTCTCTCAAACACATACATATTTTATTCCAGACTTGACCAGGATGCGAGCACTCACCATGCTTATGGTTTTGTATGTATGAGTATTTTTTTTTTTAACTCCACACACACAATCAACTATGGGCAAAAAGAATTCCCATCGACCCCTGTGCTATAGTTCGTCAAATCTCACTTTCTATGTTGTCAAAAAACAAACAAACAAACTTTGTGTGTTTACACTTCAAGGTAGCGACAATATACACCATACCACATACTGATCTTTTTTTTTTTTACTTTGTTCAATATCCATGTCCATATTCTTCACATTATATCAGTATCAATCACTAAAAAGTCAAAATATTTATTTATTAGTTTTCTTATGATCTTTCATCAAAATGCCAGGACATTTGGCTGCCTGTAATCATATTTTGTTTCATTGTTTTGTCATCATGCATGTTTGTGCTTAGAAAATAAATGATATTAACCAATAATATGTCATGTCTGTATGCGAACAAACATGCCAATACTTAATCTTATTGCAAATAGAGCTCTGTTTCAGTACAAAGTTTGTCAGATGATAAATGTGTCTCACTGGGTGTGTAGTGCACTATGTACATCCTACAAGGCCATTGTTATACAGCATACAGTGAGCAGATATAGTGAAGAGGACGCCAGTTGGCATTTAGCACAACGTGAAGATGGGGTTTCATGTGGATCACTGGTAACAGGAAATGTAAATTAGGCTAAATATCAGTGAAAGAAATCTGAATTTATAAAAAAAATCTGAACAGTTAAATTGGATGGTAAAATTGTAACACTGTAATAAGCTTTGTTTTTTTGCCAGACAACTGAAGATTGTTGTGCTGTAAGATAAGATGATACTTTATTAATCCCCAGATGGAGAAATTAGGGGTACTGTACTGTCTGTTAGAGAAGCAGCTTTTAGTTGCTAGTGCTTTCTTCCAAAAATAATAGTTGTCTGGGTCGACATAATGCTGTGTTTTGACTAAAAACACAGTGGTCTGTACTATTTCTCACTTCACCCATATATACCTGTTTGGTAGTCTTAGTAACCTGTCAATAATAGTAAAAAGTGTCAGATTCAGCACAGGTACATGGACAGGTTTATTGGACAGTCAAAATAAGAATGTGAAAGTATGGATTAGTTTCTGTACTGGACAACACTGTCTGATGGAAAAGCCTCATACTATGAGGTTCCTCTAACTGAAGCTAGTCTATTAAAATGCTAACGTTGCATATTATTTATGGGATTGGTTAACAACAACAAAAACAGATGATGAATGAAAACTGAGAGAAATAAGAACAAAGAATGCAAGACTCACACCTTGTTTAAGTGCCCTTGTCACTTGTGTTGTTGCTTAATGTCAAAACATCTCAAAGAGCAACTGCTCTCTGACTTTTACGCATGCACATTCACTCACACACACACACACACACACACACACACACACACACACACTTTCCTTGTGGTCTGTGGTGCAGCATGATGCCAGGTCTCTGGGTGTTTGCAGGTTTTGTATTTGGAGGCTGTTGAAAGGTAGAGGTAGAGTAGAGAAAGGTGATGATCTGAGCACTGAGGCCTTCAGCTCTCCTGTCAGCCTCACATCCTCACACATAGATGCATACAAATGTCTCAGGGACATAAGGAAAACCTGCTAAAGACACTACACACCAAGTTTTATTGTGGTCCTCAAAGACATTTCATATGACTTCTTTACTTTTGTATTTGCTGAAATATAACACTGTATCTGTGTGTGTGTGTGTGTGTGTGTGTGTGTGTGTGTGTGTGTGTGTGTGTGTGTGTGTGTGTGTGTGTGTGAAAGAAAGAAGTGGTGTTAGAAAGAAGAGCATTTGTAGTGTCACTATAAATTGGTGTATGTGCCGATAGAACAGTGGAAGATATTGATTCCAGATCAGCTCAGGATTGAGAGTGCACAGTACTGCTCCTCTTCATAACTAAACACTTACGAGTTGCTTTGGAGGTGTGTGTGTGTGTGTGTGTATATGTGTGTGTGTGTGTGTGTGTGTGTGTGTGTGTGTGTGTGGTGTGTGTGTGCATGTATTTACGTGTGCGGTGTGTGTCTATGCGTGTTCCACATCTATTGCAATCTAGTCAAAAGCAAATGCAATCTATTCAAGCAGCTCTGGAGCTACTCGAGACAGAACCTGTACGGTGTTGTGAATTTTACACCATTTGCTTTATATAGATACCCGTCTCCATTTTTTCTCATTAACAGTTCTCTCCCATCTCTTCACTACTCTCCTGCTTGAACTCTGACCTCATCAAACACTAACTTTAGAGCCAGGCAGTTGCGTGCAGCTTGGTTTACATATCACAGCCGTTGACGTCATGAGATCAGGTGACGTGTGTGTCTGTGTGCTCCCCTGTGAAGATGACCTTTGCTTGGCCGGTACAGATTGCAGGAAGTGCACCTTAATTTTCCCTCCCCTCCCTGCCCCAGCTGTGAAGGCTAGTCGGTACTATTTCACCAGATGTGCAGCAGATATCGGAACTGCATGCCATGGATGAGTGCAGTTGTGAGATAGGAGACATAACTCAAGGTTAGAGCAGACTTTGTCAGATATGCCTCAGTTAATGCTTTACCAGCAGTCACCCCCTTCCCACATCCACCTGGTAGAGTCCAGCGAGGCATAACGAAAAAGGTCTACTTTGAGGTGAAATGGGGAGGAAAAAAAAGTTGATGAGACAAGGATTCGGTTACAGACTGATTTCTGTTATTCAGATCAAGAATGAACCTTTTCGGCTGCATGATTATAATTGCACCACATAAACATTCATTCACTGTACATAGCAGTAATCCCTTCTGAATCTTGTCAGCTTTGTTTCATCATCCTACCTCTTGGTTAACTTTATTACCATTCTTTCAGCTCTTTCATACCCCCAACCAAGGCTTTTTTCCTTACCTCCCCCTTAGTAAATTCCAGAAGTAGTGCAGGGCAGAGAGACCTGGCTTGGCCACATCCCAGTCTTATCTCCAAAGTTCTGCATTCAATCTGGGTGTTTTCTCTCTTGGGGAGATTCCACCCAAGGTTTAAGCACTGAGCTGAAACAGGCCTGAGCTGGACCAAGGCTGACTCTGAGCTCTGATCTGTTTTGTGTCTCTTCACACACAGTCAGATGAATGATTGTCTGAATGCTTGGGAGTGTTGTGTTGCCTTGATAAACCACAAGACAGATACAAGTTTGTTTGATTGAAGATGTTTTAAATGTCCTTTGAAGATGGACATTTTGTGTTCCTACTAGACTTTTCTGCCACTGCTATAAGCAAAACTCGTCACGCAGATAAATTTGAAGTGACACTTCTTCATTTTTTGGAGCTGTTTCGCATTAAAATGATACAGTGAAAAGAACTGGTGATGTTTCAGCCAACCACGTCACCTAAACAAGGGCCAACATATTATACTGCACATATGAGCCTGAGCCTGGTGTTGTATAGGAGTCTAGGTACTTTTTCACCTTATGCTGACCTTGCTATGGACCAAGCCACGTCTACTCTGAGCACATCTGAGTCAGGAGTAGGAGGACGTTCTGAATAAGCTAACATCACTGCGTGGGTTCTTTGGTACCTTTGGGGCTGTAGACTGGCCACTGGGGTGATGACATGGCTCAGGGTCAAGCTGGGGAGGCCTGGGAAACACATCTGCTTAAAGGCCTTATGGGATATGCCTCATGGATCAGAGCTTTGAAATGTTTTGTATCCATTCTGCAAATCACTCTTTAAACCATCATATTTTTGTCTTTGGTTTCTTGTAGTCTTATTTGGGCCATCGCCCAGCACAGTATGCGACTCATTTCAAGATGGTTGCAGAAGGTTTTATGCAAATGTAATAGATTTCATTTAAACATTTTGTGGCAGTTGCTTTAGTTAGAACCTGGAAGTTGGGGTTAGAGTGGCAAAAGTGATGTCAGTGCTGAGTAAAAGGAACGGGTAGCAATAGAGCTTGAAAGGAGGAACAGAAAGAGCAGTCAGCAAAGCCAAGGATGAACATATTTCTCAACATGCCAATATGTCCAAAACGTTTATCTCTGTGCCCTTTACCACTTGCACTCATCTTTTTTCTCTCTCTCTCTCTCTCTATCTTTCCCAGTCTTCCTCTGTGCCCAGACAGTCCATGTCCTTGGTCTTGAAACATGGTGTTCTTTTGGGAGAATTTGGTCTTGTCTGCCAGATGTGTTTGTGAGACAGGGAGAGGGAGTGTGAAAGACAGCAAGACCAGGTTGACCTCTTTCTGTGTGAATCTGTGCAGCTGCTGCTTCTATGTGTGTCTGTGTGTGTGTTTATAACTGTCTGTAGGCCTCCAGGGATACACACAGCTATACATTAACAGTCACATGGACACACAAACACACACACACACACACATCTTTCTGAGAGAATTCTGTTGCAACAGTCTTAGTTCAAAACTGGCATTCCTTTAGCAACACCAACTGTTCTCATTAGCAACTTCTGATAGGGGAGAAAGTCTCCAACTAAAATATTCACATCCCTAATTTTTACTAAGGCACACATTTTATGTTTGTATGGGAGGATAAGATGGAAGAACATAGAACACTGAGAAAGTAAACCGCACATAGCAAACACTCGCATACAAAGTCGTATGAGTAAGACCAGTTGTCTACTCATCTATTACAGGAATGGGTCTCTCACTGCTTGTGTTTTCCACTCAAACTGGACACTGTGAATTTCCGCCCATGAAATAGTGCTGTTTTCTTTACCAGGGCCTGGCCTTTCTCAGTGGGGCGGCTCTAAACCACGGTATGTGCTCCCCTTTACAATGGGTAAAATTCTCCAGCACTGCTTATTCACTCAGGATGATATAAAACATAATCTGTCAAAGAGAAGCAACATGAGTCTAACAGTGCATTATGAGCACAGTGAATGGGGAACGGTGGTAGACTGGGCCTTATTGAAAGCATACAGCGTGTGTCATTCAGGTGTGTGTTAGAGCTATTGTACATGCTAAATGGGTTTCTCACCGTTTGCTATGCGTGGAATGGACAGACAGGCCAAATCTCCCACATGGAGCGCTCTCTCAAGGCCTCGGGTAAATCCTCCCCACTGAGAGTGAAAGAGTTGGAGAGAGGGAGCATAAAAAAGGAGTGGTGGTGGGGAAATGAGAGGGGAGGGAAAAAATAGAAAACAAAAATAACGTTTATGGTTCAGGCTGCCTCTGAAATAATTTTCCATATCAGTGCAACTGCATGAGCCCAGTGGGAACAGGAATATGATTTTCTCTGTCCAGTGCCAACGGAAAATGGAATGGGAATCGAAACAAGAAGCTTGGAGCGGAGTTGCAGGATGTTGGAACAAGAGACTGAGAGAGAGACAGCAAGAAGCTTGTTTGGGGTTTTCCATCAGCATTCCTGCACTGGGACGATCTTAACAATGTTTGCAGATCTTTTCTGGTCAAGTCACACAAACCCCATTCGGTCACACTGTCCGATGTATATTTGGTGCAAACAGGGTCCATTGAGACTTGTTATGCCTTGGCCTTTTTTCTCTGGCTTCAGCCCTAAGGGAAGAGAGACAGCAAGAGTGAGGAAACAGACAGGAAGATAAGACTCCATGTTCCTTCCTGATGCCTGGTTTTGGATTGGGTCCCAATTAAGGTTATTACTATGAGCACAGCAGAATCTCATCATTCAGGTACTCATAACCAATAAAGGTATCTCTACTCTTTACATTGCTGACATGCAGTAAAGTACAGTAGAGGGAGAAAAAAAAACAGGTGCAAAAGCATGTAAAGATTTAGACTCTTGTGACAATGAGCCAATTAACATGAAAACAAATGCTTGTGGCAGACAATTGAATCATTCCCTGTTTGGAAAAAATGACAGCTTTGCTTGTTGCATGTAATTAGCCTAGCCGCACTGGGCTGACAGCATCCATATGTCTGCGAGTATGTGCGAGAGTGGTTGTGAGTTTAGCAAGAGCACTGGAGTGTACTAGCCACTACCACAGCATTTTCAACAGGAAAGAAGGTGTATCAGGTGAAATGGGGGATGGGAAATTTAATAGGGTGAAGCATCAAAAAGAAAGAACAAAATTTTGGCTGTTGGGTGAACATGCAGAGCTGCACTGGAAAGATGCTGATTGTCACCAGTTCCCTCCACACTGGAATGTTTCTTGGACTGGTTTTCCAGGATGTTCTATGAAAGATACTAAATGCAAAATCGTAAGACACCCATCCATCCATCCATCTTCTACACCATTTTATCCTTTTCAGGGTCACGGGGAAACCTGGAGCCTATCCCAGGTAGCATCGGGCACAAGGTGTGGTACATCCTGGACAGGATGCCAATCCATCCCAGGGCACAATCACATACACACTCACACACCCATTCATACACTATGGACACTTTGGACATGCCAATCAGCCTACCATGCATGTCTTTGGACTGGCAGAGGAAACCCCTGCAGCACGGGGAGAACATGCAAACTCCGCACACGCAGGGTCACGGGGAATCAAACCCCCAATCCTGGAGGGCGTGAGGCTAACCAGTAAGACACCATGTGCCCTAAATCGTAAGACATGCCAACCACAAAGCTGATTCATGGCCAAGGATGAAATGATGGTGGTAATGCACAGGTGTGTGAGGGAGTTAAGATTAGTTTATACACTTTTTAGTGCAAGGTCATGGAGTTCACCTGTCTGTTCAGAACAGTGAACATTTCCTTGCTTTTACCATTGTTTCAAGACAAACTTGCTTCCTGAGCTTGTGTGTATGTGATCACTGTCCTGTCCATGACCTCAGCCTGTAATGGCCCAGACAACAGATTTTGTGATCCCTTAAAGCAGTGTGTATTGTATCTGGCATTGTCTTTGTCTCCCCCACTTGCACTGACTGTTTGCACTCAGGATGAAATGATTTGAGGCTGAATAGACTTTTTCACTCAGGTGGGGGGTTGATTCACACATTTAAGAAAGGAAACTTAAAGTAGGCAATGTAAGTGGGAGAGCTGTCTGTGTGTGTGTGTGTGTGTGTGTGTATACGTGCATGCCAGACATCCCAACTCTCCCAGACGTTCCGGGAGTTTTCTGAATTTTAATAGTGACTCCCTGATGCTTGCAAATTATATTCAATATCCCCAAACACTTTTTTTTGAGAGAGAGCGATAGAGAGTTCTGTGGTCATTTCTAACGATAGACGGCTCTGGAGAAACCGAGAGAGCGAGTGGCAGACATGGTGAGAGAGTTACACAGCGCGTGTCCTGATTGGTCTCTCTTTGTGCTAACTAACCTATCAGTTTTCTCAGTAGGCGGGCATTACAGTCAACCTCTCTCTCTCCAGTTCATCCATCACCTCGGTTCAGTTTAGTGTGTGCAGCACCATGGCAGATACTAAAGAGGAGTACAAAACGCACTTCACCCCAGACTACACTAAAATGAACCCATGCATAATAGGGGTAAAAGACAACGACAGTGTAGCTCGCTGAACTGTTTACATCAGTGACTTCTCAATTGCCCATTGTGGGTTAAATGACTGTAAAAGACATATTGAATTGAGTTTAACCCTCCTATTATGTTGGGAAAAAAATTACATCCATTATGTTATGGGTCAAAATGGCTTCTACAGTTTAAATGCACACAAAAACAGCAAAGAGCAGCTTAAAACAGTAAACATTTATTATGGCATGTCCGAGACAAGTCATAAGAAGAAATATTTGCATGTAAGTTCATGACCTTAAATGAGGAAAGTCAAAAAATTTCAAAGAGAAAAAGAGAGATTAACCAGCATTCCAGACATCTCAAATGTGGAAATGGGTCAAATTGACACATAAGATAATAGGAGGGTTAATGGTTGTCATTCGTCCATTCGCATAGCTAACGTTATTTTAACTAGCTGCTATAAGGAGCTACTGTATTGATGTCTAGGTGCTGAGGCCCAACTCCCTGTATACATGCTATAAGGAGCTACTGAATAATAAAAATGGCTCGATTAGTTGAATAATACAGTACTATAATATAATTTAATATAATATGAAACAGTGTGAGTACATATTTTAATGTCACATCCTCTGCATATATCAGAAAAGCTATTTCCATTAGTGTGTGTAAATAGTGTGTCTAAATAGTTGCAATATGTTGTTCAATAAATAGTTGTGTTCTGTAATAATAAAATGTAATGTCCTTATTCATACATGTTGGGTGGCTGTGTGTATGTTTGAAGCAATTTTTTTGCATTTTGGGATGTCTGTCATTTGTGCGTGTGTTTGTGTGTGTGTGTGTGTGTGTGTGTGTGTGTGTGTTTATCTTTGCTTTTAGTATGTTGCAGTCTCACTTTTCACTTTAGTAGCTCTCTCTAAATGTGGGAAAATATCTTATCAATGGCTACGTTTACATTCACATCAATATTCTGATTAGTATTGAGTCATGTAAACACTGCAATCTGATTGATTCAGATTAAGACAATATTCTGATTCCCCCAAATTCCAATACCCACCCCTGGAATATGACCGTTTCAATCGGAAATTTGTTACATGTAAACACCTTATTCAGAAAGTCCACTGAAAGGAGATATTTGCACATGCTCAGTTCACAAGGAATTGTGGGTGCTAACAGATGCTTAGCTGTAGGCTCTGTATTTTGGAATGGCAACTCAGGCATACTTACATCAGTCATGTATACAGGAATATTCTGATGTACAGGCGAATAAACATCGTATTCAGAATATGACTGCATCCTGAATATAGACCTTAAACGGAATTTGATGTGCATGTAAACGTAATCAATGATGGAAATGTCTGCTCTCCATTATGACTTTCTCTGTTGTAAGCTTTCTCTCACATTCAGTTTCGTTCTCCATAGCATGTTCTCTCAAGTCCAGTTTTATTGGTAATATTTACCAGTTTAACAAATTATTTCCCCCATCAGTAAACAGTGTTACATACAATAAATAAATAAACATAAATATCTTTGTATCATATGTTTACCTTGATTGGAGAAAAACATGTTCACTCGTATGCTGATTGTCAACCTTCAAGCACAGCCTGTAGTTTATTATCTGATCTCTGTTTGCTTGGTAATCACTAATACATACTGGAAGCCAATTCAAATTAAATTCAATATGTTTATTTTCTAATTATGTCCAGTGGTATTTATAGAGTGTGCAGCACTACAAGTTGCTATTTCAAAGTTAATTTCTTCTCCCTGCAATTTTCTGTGTTGACAGAGTAAAATGATTAATGACTATTGCCACTTTTGCTTTCTATTACCCTAAATAGCCTTCCATGTTGGTTTAGTGTCATATGCAAAGGTAATCTAGTAAGAAAAAAAAAACAAGGAAAAAAAGTACAGCTGCAAAAATATCCTTTATGCTGTCTTTTTCACCAGGACATGGATTGGAGACACTAAACAAACAGCAAGTGAGAGAAGTCAATGTTGTGTTTCCTTAAACCAATCTCCTTTTCCCCCCACATATGCTGTTTATTATGGCTGTGGTGAAGAAAAAATTAGCTTTTTCTGTTTCTGCTTTTGGATTTGTACATGTTTGCCCTACATAATCTGTGTACTGTACACCTCACACAGCTAAGAGTTTCACTTTAATTATGAATATTGTACCCTTCTTCTACATCTGCTTTAATACACGATGAACCACAGCAGTCTGCTTCCTATGTGTATGCATGTTTATGACTGACATACTCAAGGAACCTTCTATCTTTCTTTTAAACTGCTTATGCACCCTTAGTTTTACACAGCGTCCTTATCCTAAGCTGTGGCTTAGTCTAGTAGCAATTGCATTGTCTCTTAGTGCTCAGTCTAGCAGAAATAAACATCCTCTGTGAGAGAACAGGAGAAAGATGGAGAGCGAGAGCTGTTTTAATGTACACACATGGAGTCATTTCAGCCCAGAGCTGATCCACATGCTGATGGATGGCACTTAATTTCGGCCTCGGTTAGGCTGGCCTTAAACCCAATGCAGTGGACACAAAACAGAGCACACTGCGAAGCCGACTGACAGCCGCCCTCTCTCTCTCTCTCTCTCTCTCTCTCTCTTCATTCCTCACTATAAGCAGGTTTCCTTCCACTGGAACATAGGATTGTCTGAACATCAAGCCATTGTGTGTGTGTGTGTGTGTGTGTGTGTGTGTGTGTGTGGGTGGGTGGGTGCGCGCACATGTGTGTGTGGCATAAGCGCTTGGGGGTTTCCCACTCCCAGAATCCTTCTTTTAATTCCTTAATTGGATTAATGTCAATTTGAGAGAGGGGACGGCAGTGATTAGTATGCACATGACCTGATTTCCTTAAGCAGTGGACATGTGAGATTCTCTCCTCTCTGTTGCACTCGGTGCATAAGTAATCACTCTCCAGAGAGCCTACGCACCCACGGTCTTACCTAGTGTGCCCAGGCTGTGGCATGTGTTAAACTCTGCACGCTAAACCTGTGGCATAATAGCTCCTCTCCTGTTCTGCTGTGAAGCTGAAGGAGCTCTTCCCACGTCCAACTCTATCCACTCCATCTCCACTATATCCCCCATGTGGTTGTGCTCATTTGGCTTTGCTGTTTGCTTGTGTTGGCAGCTTCCTCTCCATTTCTGGAGAGAGCCTCTAGACCTCCTGCTATCTCTCTGTCCCACCCTCCTTTTTCCAGCCTTGTCCTGCTGTTCCAGTATCAACAGTGTTTAATTTTTTTGAAAGTTGGTTTATTAAAGGTGGAGGAGGAGGGTGTAGAGAGACACAGGGGGAAGGGCCTAGGTAATAATTTCAAGGAACTGCAGATGATGCTCACTGCTGGCATGCCGGAGATGGAAAAATACGAGCGAAAAAGTCAATAAAGCAAAGCAAACAAGAGGAAACGTTTCATTAAAGGGGACTTGGCGGAAGGCATAGAGAGACAGGCGTATGTGCTACTGGAGAGCTGTGCTGGGGAGCACAGGAGTTTGGCGGCTGTGGAGTTTTGCACTGGCTGCAAGATGACAGAAAAAGACAGACAAACAGAGGTTCAATGCAAACCTAGAACCCTGACTTCTGTCTTGCTCTGTGTGGGTTTTTAGTACCATAATTAGGCATTGAGGTATTTACGGTGCTTCTCTCATATCTCAGTCTTCTCATGGACAGCCTATGATACAGGTTTCTTTAAAGTTTCTGAAAGTACTGGCTCCTTGTAACTGTTTGCATGCCAGGCTCAACAATTTTAAGCCAAACTGGTAACAGACACCTCTCATCTTTCAGAACAGCGATGCCGTCTGGTCTGCTCTGAAGGGAGGACTTGTTCTGACAGCAACACTCCACCCATGTTGTAGTGTTGAGACAGTTGTATTGCTAAGGCGTGCAGTAGTCTTAAAGGATGCAGGCCTCTCATTTTGGCCAGCTGTGGGCTGTAGTGGAGCCTGTGGTGGAGCTGCTAGGCTTCTGAGGCGTGGAGTTAAGAGTAGTGGCCCCTTTAGGGACATGGTTCCATTTTTTTTTCATGATGCCCACTTGTGTGGTTTTCCTTGTATTCACTTAAGTTTGGTTTTGATCACAGGCTGATTCTAGATCAGTGCTATGAGACATCTTCTGGCCGCAATGTGGTGGCTTGCCACTGGCAGGGTGAGGAGGGAGTGGGTGTAAGGAGACGAAAGAGTCTGCTTTAGCCCTGGCTCGTACATCCAGTCTCTCCTCAAGCCTGCAATTATGGTGTTTTTCTTTTCTCTTCCTCTGTGTTTTTTTTCTCTCCTCCAGCTGCCATGTTTCCAGCTGGAGGCTTTGGCGGTGGCCATGCACGCTGTTTATTTTGTGAGAGCACTCATTTGGTAATTTCACACCTCTAAACATCTCCTTTAACCTCCTCCTTCTCACCCTGCTTTAATGAACTTTTATCAGTTTAGGAAATGAAAACTCCCTCAGTCTCACCTCAGCCCAATAACAAAGTCAGTTCTCAATGGCAGAAGGAACACAACACTTCAGACAGAGTGCTAAAACTTCCAGGCTTGAATTTATTTCCCTGAAGAATACACAAAATACTCAAAATCCTGTAAATTTAATTTATACATTCAAAGGCTGATTAAATTATTCTGCACTACACCAAGTGTAAATAATTTATAACACCTTATTGCTAAATTAGATTAGATTTGGAGCTTAATAAAGCACAAATATTGGCACAGCATCTGGAGCATTTGCATAAATGTTAATTTGACTTATTTAAACATTAACATTTGTGTTATATTTCTGTTACTTTGAAAGGAAAAAAAACATTATAAATTTAAAGTCATTTTTGTATGTTTGTTCACACCCCATTTCTCTTCCAGCTTATTATGCTTGTCTTTCATTCTTCCCCCATTCTTCCATTTCCCCTAGAGAGTATCCATTTGATCAGCCTGTCTTTTTTGTTTGCGCAGCATATGAATGTGTTCAGAATATGAATTTATGTGTGTATGTGTGGAATATAAATGTATATGTGAGTGCTATATGTGTGTACATGCAGTGTACAGTATGTGAACTTTGTGTGAACCTTTTAAATGTGTCTTTTCCTGATTGAAGGCTGTTTCACTGGTGATAAATGACTATAATTGTATGTGTATATTCATGTGCTTTGCCACTGTTTATATGCTAAATGCGGGCTGATGGGTTGAGTGTATTGTGCTGCACTCAGGATGTGAGTGTATTTTACATGAGAGTGCATTATATTATTTTGATATGTGTGTGTATGTGTGTGTGTGTGTGTGTGTTTAAGCAGTGTGTACCATACATATGGAGAGCAAGCACTAAGCAGTCTTAATAATTGATGTGAATTGGACTGGGTGATAACACCATCGCATTTGGCCGTTGGCCTCCTAATCTGCCCCCTCTCCAAGGGGCTGCCACCCCCTGGGACCCTAATGCTTAAAGGAGGCCAGCACTCCAGCCCTTCGTTTTCATTCCTTCATTATCTGTCTCTTTCTGCCACCTTTTTCCTCTGTCTGCTGTTCTTACAGTTTATTTTTCTCTCTTCCTTTGTTTTTTGTCTCTCCCCCTTCCATCCTCTTTATCTTTGCATGTAGAACTCATCTGCTCTTTATGTTTGATCTTAACACTGGTTATCAGTATCCTGCAACAAAGACTGCCATAATTTAGTTGATGCCATAGAATTCAGTGCCATGTTTTGTATATGACGGTTTGATTAGTTTATTTTATTATTTCAGTGCTGGTAGCAAGACCCAGTGTGTATGTATGAGAAGGGGGATGTCCTCAGTCATTGCTGAGCTGTTACAGCAGAACGATCACAGCAGCTTAATCATGGGAACCATGACTTAGAGCAGATTGTGAATTGAGACTCTTGTATATTAGTGCGCCAATTCTCCATTCTCGCCTTGCTTTGGTCTTTCTTCTCTTTCTCCTTGCCTCACCCACTCTCTTCCCTGCTTCTGCTTCTCACTTCCTTTTGCTTGTTTCTTGCTCGTTTTTTTATCTTCCTGGCATGTGCTCTTCTCTTTTATTCCTTGATCTTTCATCTCCAACTCCCCTTTCCTCATTCTATTTCTCAAGCTTCCCCCCCTTGACATTGTGAGACTGATGATCAGGTGAAAAAAACAAAACAAAACAAAAAAAAACCATATATTTATTTTTTAAATTTATATTTAGTTGATCGTAAATTAGGCACACGGTAGCTTAGTGGTTAGCACTTTCGCCTCATACCTCCGGGGTTCGATTCCCACTGGAACCATGTGTGCGGAGTTTGCATGTTCTCCCCATGATGCGGGGGTTTCCTCCCCCAGTCCAAAGACATGCATGGTAGGTTGATTGGCGTGTCTAAAGTGTCCATAGTGTATGAATGTGTATGTGATTGTGCCCTGCGATGGACTGGCACCCTGTCCAGGGTGTACCCCGCCTTGTGCCTGATGGTCCCTGGGATAGGCTCCAGGTTCCCCGTGACCCTGAAAAGGAGTAAGCGTTAGAAGATGGATGGATGGATGGATGGATGGATGGATGATCTTAAATTATGTGTGAAAATTTATCTTTAGTTTATGTCTATTTTCTTAACAAAATTTTTATTTATAATTCTAAGTACAAATAAACCACAATGTGTTTATATACTTTACTGTATTATTCTAGCATTTTATTTCAGTTCTATTTTATGTTTTAAATGCACCACCATTTTCCTCCAGCCTGAATAAATATTCTTAAGTGACAGATTCTGATTATATCAATTTGGTATTTGGGCCAATTTTGCTTACCTGGCGGTGCTAAATTCAGAATTTTCCATTCAAAACAAATGCTCAGTACTTCTCTGATTCTAAGAGCGTTATGAGTTCAGCTTGCGGTCTCACTCACTCAAAAGCTTAAATTTTTGTTTGATATCAAATTCTTAAATGATGTTGTAAACTTTGTATCAAATCCCACAAGTTAAGCTCTCTTAAGTTAGTGATGCATAAAATACTTTTGATATTTTACAGTTTTGTATATTTGACAGATTTGGCTACTGTCAACTGACAACTGACTAACCTTTTGAAAGGGGAGGAAGATATGGTGGTGTAGAGATGTCTATGTGTAGAGACATAGGGCAATTGTAGGAGTTTCATAATAATTATAAACATATTAAACAATTTATTGTTCTATATAGATTGCAGTTTCAATAGTTACTTATAACTATTGTTATTACTTAGAACTAATAACTATTGTCAAAGACTATTGTTGTTCTGTCTTAAGTCTTTTTCCATCTTAGTTATTCAAACTTTACCTTTGACACACCCCAGGAATAGCAATGAATTCTGGTATGCTGCATGGATCAGAAGATATCAAATCTGTCCTGGCCAGTTTCAGTATCCTGTGTCAGCACAGCCATTTCACTGTCTCATCCTGCCTGTCTCTGCTTGTCTCTGTCCTGCAGGCACTGGGCTAATGGCGAACTCCTCTGCTTCATTCATGGGCACTTTCCTGGCCAGCAGTCTGGGCTCACCCTCATCCCATCATTCCGGACCCCCTTCCTCTCCATCTTCTCCTCCTTATCGCAGTGGACCCCACTCCAGCGGCCACTCCCAGATCTGGTTCCCACACCCACATGAAGGTAAGTTTCCTTTGTCTTTTTCTCTCTGACTCATCTTTTCCTTGTTCAGATGTAGCCAGAGGCTTGTTTTACTGTTTGGTTTGTGTGCTATGGTGTGTTAACGTCACAGCTATGAGAATGTAATGTTTGCACACTCATCCTTAAACACATGCCCTTCCTTGTAACTTTTATCAGTCTTGTGTAAACGTACAGTATCTCATCCAAAACCAGTGTGCCAGCATTTCACATGATCTCTGGTTAAGTCAGTATAACAACTGTCTTTTTGGCTGATTCAAATCTAGAATGCATATTAAAGAAATCCTTACTGCTCCCCTGTGATCATATACACTGTTAACATTAGGAGTGTGTTGAGAGTGTTTTCTGTATGTCAAGTGTTGCAATATGTAGTTATGATGCTATTATCTGTTAGTCTTGCTTGTTTTTGCTGGTGCTATTCTCTAAGTCCATGTTGCTTTTCCCCTAAAACAGGTGTTCCAGGAGCCTGTTCACATGTTAAAGATGTTAAATGTTGGCAGCACATATTTATTTAAGAAATATAATTAAGATTTTGTGAACATTACGCAAATATGTGGCAAATATAAAGCAATTTTTTGCTGAAAGCTTTTTATTCCTGAACTTTTCACCCACACAACCAAACATTGTGTTAAACTGTAGATTAAAAACATTGGCACCCTGTCCAGGGTGTGCCCGATGCTCCCTGGGATAGGCTTCAGGTTTCCCCACGACCCTGAAAAAGAGTAAGCGGTAGAAGATGGATGAATGGATGTATGTAGAAATGAACAGTTTCTATTATACTAACAGCACTTAATTTACTTTTATATATTAAAAAGTGTAATTAGTTGTACAGGTTCTAAGCTGTTACAACATTTAGGCTAAGAAACCAGTAAGCAAAAAAAGTGTTTATTCAGATGTTTTTGGTTATAACAATTTTAGAAAAAAAAGTAGTTAAGGATCTCCATCACTGTGATGTCATTAAAACATGAATAAAGGCTACACATTATGGAACCTGCTTTGCTGTTTGTGTGCTACAGTATAGAACACTTAGCGAACAGCAGAATATAGACATGGATTAATATGAAGCGTCTTTATGTTTGTATCGCCTGCTAATGCTGTGAAATGTCATATCTTTATGTGAATATTTACAGCAGCTGTGTGTGTGTGTGTGTGTGTGTGTGTGTGT
>CM022760.1:17724393-17914393 GCA_012411365.1 Ameiurus melas
TAGAGCAGTATGTAATACTGAAAAGCTCAGCACTCCCTTGAGAGCGCTGTGAGGACGAGTAGAAGCAAGTTAAACAGACAATATGATGCACCAAGTGGATAGAGACAGGAAAAGCGCTACTTGTTTTTTTTTCACAGTAAAGATGAAATGTCCACTATAAAACATGTAGATGGCTTTATATGTCTCCTGGCAGTGATGTGGATAGTTCCTGTCTCTGGTGTCTTTGTCTTCTTTACTCATCACACCCTGCAGTCAGTCCTATTGAAACCTATGCTTCATTCTGCACTTAAGTCAGTGTAATAATGTAGGGTCAGCTTAGTTTAGATATTTCACTATCATTTAAATAACTGTATGCATTGTATATACAGACTGTAGGGAGTTTTTCCTACTACTAACCCATTCTGTGGCTCGCTTTTTCTTCCTCTGTCATTTGTGTGTGTGTGTATGTGTCTGTGTGTGTGTGAGAGAGAGAGAGAGAGAGAGACAGAGAGATACAGAGAGAGAAATAACATGTGTGTGTGTGTGTGTGTGTGTGTGTGTGGTCTCTGAGGGCTTCGAATGGAGTGGGATCTTACTCCTCTCTGCTCTGTAATAGACTGTAGCGTTCTGGTGGAGGCTCACTGGGTTTTATTGCACATCATTAGAGGCTGATTGCTTTTGGACTGCCACGGAGCTCACATCTAATTGTTAGCATTTAAATTAATTGGTGGAAAGGAGAAATGATGAGGGTTTCCGCTCCTCCTTTTAAAATGTCTTAAACGGAAGGCACTACAGTATACTGGAATGTATGAACTCTTTGAACTTGATGCTTCATCTCCTTTGTAGACACAAACACACTCTGCCTCTTTAAACACACAAATACACCTATGCAGGCACGCACCTGTTTACAAATGACTGTGCTGTTGTCATCCTACTCTGGATGGTGGAAATTGAAATTCAGTGGCAGTAGGAAACAGGTGCAGCCAGAAGGCCTCATATTAACCATCTGGACTCCCCTGTGATGTCACTGTCAGCAAAACGCTCCTCGGCTGTCAATTAGTAGGAGCGGCAGAAAGGCAGAGGGGAATCTCTCTCACTCTCGATTTTATACACACACACACACACACACACACACACACACACACACACACACACACACACACACACACACACACACACACACACATACACACACACACACAAACACACACACACAGACTTTTACCTCTCAGGCACTATCTCACTCCAGCTCCCTCTCCTACATGATCGGCCTCTTGTTCTACACCATGTTTTACACCCTCTCGGTTTCTCTTCATGTTTTTTCTTCATGCTCTTTCTTGAGTTATGAAGATGAGCTCAGTTCAGAGTTGCTTATATGTAAGACCATGTGCGCATGTGGACTGAATATTGACTGATGGTGTTTGGGAAGAATGAGTGTGTGGAATGTCGAGGATGATCTATATGGACTGCTGTTTACTTGTCTGAAAACTGCTAAAATTTTAACTGCTCTCAGTTTAAAAAGTGAGTTCCATTATACATGTGGAAACTATAAACTATGCATAATATCTCATATCAATAAGAAACATAAATAGATGAGTTAAAATGTCAGACAGGCAATCTGGTCATATTCCAGTTTATTGCCTCTGTATGTTTGGGCCAGTACTTGTGTGGCTCTTTGTTGCTTGCCGTTGATCTGTGTTCAGGGTCTGCAAGTCAGCTGTCTGCTTAGTTTCAACATGAACATTCCCTCTGCCTTCTGCTGTGGCCTCCACTATCTCAGGATACAGATCCCTGACCTTGGAGGTGCAGAGTAAAGCAAAATGCTGTTTACTTTTCTCTGAAACCATGGGATATGCACAGAACAGCTGCTTGAACGACAAGGGTTTTTTTTTTCCCTTGACTTTTTGCGCATAATATTGTGTGACTTTTATAACAGGACATAAACCATAACAAGCCAAAAAAATGTGAGAAAGCAAACAACTGACATTTTAACAGTTAAAGGGTTGCAAAAGTTCTGTTTACAAAACATAGTAGATCAGCATACAAATTTGCATTTTGAATGTTCTCACACCCAAAGCATGATCATCTGTTGAGATAAAATAACAGCAACACTCACTATATCATTAATAATTGTTATTTTCTTAACAAAACCTGTCAAACTGCTTAGCTGTTGTCCTTGATCGCTTCACACAGCAGCTGCAGCTAAAAGAGGAAATAGAAGCTGAAATCAAAACACTGTGTATATAAAATTTCAAATGAAATCTTTCATTTACAATAAGAGATGATCAGTAGCTCATGTATACTTTATGGCTTACTTATGAATGCAAAGTGAAGCCCAGAATCTGCATGTTCCCGTCAGGGCTGTTGGAAAGGTTCTGTCCTGCTCTAGGGCTTCATGGACCTTCATTCTGCTTCAGCAACAGCACAGCAAAAGGCCAAGTGTGTCACTCTTAGGTTTAGTTTGTCTCTCCTGACAATACTCTCTCTCTCACTTTCTCTCTATTTCTCGTTTTCTCTCTTGGTAGCCCCAGGGTATTCCCGCTTTTCTGGAAGTCTGGCCCCCACCTTTCTACCCATGAGCCCCTTAGATCACCATGGAAACAGTAGCGTTCTCTATGGACAGCACCGATTCTATAACACTTCAAAAGGTGTGTGAAGCTCATTCCATCTGTCTTGCCACAATTAACACGTATGCAAACATATGGTCAGTTCATAAATTATAATCTTAAGAGCATAATGTTAAGATTTTTATGGTGTCTCTCATACTCTCCTTGTCTCGTTGTTTTTTTATTCCTCAGATTTCTATATCAGAAGCCTCTCATCACAGCCCCACCTTCTCTCCACCAATCACAACTTACCATCACTGACTAGGACTGCCCCTAGCCATCCCCTGGGCTCTTGTAGCCGGGAGCGGGACCCTGGGGGATGTGGGCCCACCCAGAAAAGCTCTAAAGAGTCAGATATAGGAGAGCAGGTTATAGCAATTGTAGGAAAAGACAAGGAGAAAAGCAAACAGGAGGTGAAAGGCCGTCAGCACCATGACCAACCTTCGCCAGCCCCCCATCATCACCAACACCTCCATGCTCACCATCATCCTCAGCTCCACCCTTTAGGGCCAGAGGAAAATCCCAGACATAAAGACGATCCAAATCACCTGAGCACCTGCCTCCTTTCTACAAAGACACATAATGGCCCACATACAGGGACAGCAGTCAGGGGCTCCTCCCTCCCCAGTTGTGTAGGGCCAGGGGCCTTGAGTTTAGGAAACGATCCGAAACGGGGTGGTGGAAATATCTGTTGCAAAGAGGTGAGCGGTGAGATGAGAATCAGCGAGCCTCCATCAGACTGCCTGCGCCATAGTGCAATGCTAGCCCATACCCATCAAGTACCATATGCTATGCCTCCTCCCCTTGGCCTGGGCTCAGCAGTTGGAGGATCCTGGCCACACCCTATACACCCCCACCATCACCACCCCCATCATCCACATCCAGACCTATACTGCCCCCCTGCCCCACTAACCATGTCCTCTGCTCAGGATAAAAGTTTAGCTCCTGGAGCAGGCAGGGATCGCAAAGTCATAGGTCCCACATTTGTGCCCTCTGTGGGACCACTGGCTGATAAGAGCAGTGGGCCATTTCAGCTGGGTAACCCTCACTGTCAGGGTCTAAGAGGGATAGTTGATGAAGTTGGAGGAGAGGGAATAGGGAAGGCCAAAGCTTCAGAAAAAAGTAGTAATGGAGGCAGAATAGCTCCTCCTTCTGCACCTACCCTACTAACTCCTAGTACCTGTCATAAAAAGTCTTCACATCAACAGCAGCAGGATGTCTACAGTAAAGCAGACAAGGGTCCAGACTGGTCTCTAGGCCCCCATTCACATTTAACACAGCAGGCACAGCATGGTCATGATCACCAGCCACATTCCAATCTCCCTAACCACTCCTATAGCTCAGAGGCTGCTGAGAATTCCTCAGAGACAGATGCTTATCAACCCTCCCTGCCCCAGGGAGCCAAAGATGGCTGCCAGGCTAAAGGCAGCTCTTATGCCAGCACTCCACCTTTCCGGGACTGTTCAATTTTAGGTTCACCTCATAGAATTCCTTCTGAAAGCAAGCCCAATAATGAAAGTGGGTGTGCACTCCAGCGGGACAGCCAAAGGATTGCTAGGGTACACCATCACCAGCAAAACAGCAAGACTGGAATTCAAGGTCAGGATCCAGATCTGGGTCCAAGCAGCAGTTTTCGAGACAGAAGAAAACAAGATGTGGATATTGCAGCACAAGTGGACACTGGGAATCAAACAGGTTCTTCTTGGGAAGTGCGAGGGCAGCAGTCTCAACTTGACAATGAGCGACGCAAAGCATATGACTCTTTTGGTACAGGAGACCAAGGGCCTCATCCTTTCCCTGCCCACCAGCAGCCCTCAATAGGCCCTCATGGGCCAGAGAACAGTGCCATGAAAAACCTGATGAAGTACAGCAACCAGCAGCCACACCTGCTTTCCCAGAAGAGCCCGTTTGGGGGCCTGGGTAGCCTGAAGCAGGGAGTAGCGAATGGAGACAAGAACGACAGAAGTGAGAGGAATCGAGGGAGTGCAAGCTGTGCCCATCAGGAGGGCAAGCAAACGTTGCCTTCAAGGAGGGCCTCTTCCTCTGGGGAGATTGAGCGCTTAGAGCGGGCAGGCCGTGATTCCGGTGAGGGGGAGGGGGAAGTGAGGCAGCCCCCTGTGGGTATTGCTGTGGCAGTCGCCAGGCAGAGAGAGCCTATGTGCCGCCCACCAGACAGGCCTACCACCCACAGCCGCCACGGCAGAGTGCTGCCCAGCATGAAGGGTAAGCCACCAGCAGGAGGCTTAGAGTGTGTGCGTATGTGAGTCTGTGTGCTATGCGTATGTGTGTCCATTTGAGATAACAAGACAGGCATCATTTTCCAGTTTAGCAGTGATAGTTGTGAATGTTTGGAAACCACACATGTGAATAGCTGAATGTGTGATTACAGGAACAGTCTCCAATTAGTCATTTTTGGTTGCTAAATCACGTAATCAGCTATGTGCAAATTGGTCCTGACATTTCAGAAGTTTAACATGCCAGATTGGGTGTTTTAGTCATTTTAGTGCCAGTTTGAGTTTGGTTGACAAATTGTTCACTGTGCTCAGGTCAACCACACTTCATGTAAGTGTTGTCTTTCAGTCATACTTACTTAAATACAATTTTTGGTAAGTGAATATTCACATTATTGTGTCGCAATATGCAAGATTTGTGTTTTACATAAGGAAAGCAGAGCACTGGGCTTAACAACTTGGTGTTTTACATTAGGTTTAACAGAATACCTACTCTGTTTGTGTTAACAGTGCTGGGTTGCCAGTTTGTTTTGCTGAATCATCCTTCTGTGGCAGGTATTGGGCGCTCTGTATACCCAATAGAAAGGGAGGTGGAGGAGGAAAGGAAGAATATATCTGAGGAGCAGCTGTCTCTGCCTCCGCTGGACAGAGAAAGAGATCTTCTGCTCAGGTATGCTTATTCTGTTTATGTTTTTCTTAACTAATAATTACCACACTTTTTGAGCATATCTGAGCATAAAAAAGACCATATATTAAGACACAATACATCTGTTATACCTTTTGTTCTTATACTTACTCTATTCAGGGAAAACAAGGATCTAGTTGAATTTGCCAGGATCCACCCTTCCAGCAGTTGCCATGGAGACCTGACCTCTCACCTCATCATGCCAGGTGGGAGCCAATTAGGTGCTGATCCATCAGTACATACTCACCCAGCTCATCACTGGATGCCTCGGACAGGAAGTCCTTCCCTTTGGATTGGACACTCATATGGTATGTAAAATGGTAGATTCTCAGTTTATTCTAATTTGCAAGCTTTGTGAATTTAGTTTACATTACTTAATTGCATATAGTTATATTAGTATTAGATTTAAGGTCATTCAAATGATCTTACTTTCTGTATAAAATGGTACCCTTCACCCTATTCCCTTCAAACAGGTTTTGCAGTCAGGGACCCCTCTGGTAGAGATTTATTTTATGAACATAATCCAACTGTTCAAATATTTCGCACATTATTTAAAGGTGTAAATATTTTGTCTATTTATTGGAGCTGTACAGATTTTTATACAACTATTGAGATTCGGATTAAACCAATTCATTTAAAGTGACTTGTTCAAATAAGATAATAAATATAAGAACACAATAATAAATATAACTGTGATTATTATTATGATTTTTTTTGTTTTTGTTTGTTTGTTTGTTTGTTTTGTTTGTTTTTTGTTTTTTACCAGTTTAACAAAAGTTACAAAATGTTCACCTCATGGCCATAGTTCATGGACACCTGGGGTTTCCAAAACCATATTCTGAGAACCATGGCTCTAAAGTACCATTTGGACACTGATGTTAAGCAGTGTATTAGGGGATTTCTCCACCAATATTTCAGACATGACTGAAAATCCCCAAATATAGTATACCATTAGTGATCAGGGTGCATTATTTTGACATTATTTTTTAAATATATGATATTTTGACTGGTTCTGGTTTGACATCAGGTTTGAGTCATGCTGCACTGCACCAGAACCTGCCCCCAGGCTTCTCTGCGGCCATGCCCAGCCCCCTGCAGCCTGTCCTGCCACTTCCACAGGATCCCTCTCCTGCCCTGGTAGTTCTACCAACTGAGCCGGCGGCCCACCCTGCCACCCATCACCTAGGTACACTGGCAAGAACCAGACTATTTTCATCTAATGCAGCAGTATGGATGTTTGAACGTGTTTTAATGAAAATATGCATTTGATTTTAATGATGCACAACAGTCTTTCTAATGCTTTCATTACTTCCTGTAGTCTTTAACTCAATAAATATCCATACTCTTTGAGTTCATTTGCCTTGTCAAGTTGAGAATCTTTTTCTGCTCCCAGTTTTCAATTCTAATTCTGTTATCACTGTAATGCTTTACTAAGCCATGCAACTTATTATTAGGTTAATGTTGATGTATCCATGTCCAGTTCTAAAACTTTATTTGCATGCTCAAAATGGAATTATGAAAACTGTTTAAACAGATTCAAAAATTGTTCTAAGCAGGAAGCTGGTTTGTTCCATCAATTGCTTATTAAAGGTAAAGTGTTGATGCATAGAGGAGGTGTGTCATGAACGTCTAGTGGAAATAGATGTATAATTCACGTAACAGGTGAGGTGGTGTGTAAATATTTGCATGTCAAATTTCTGATTCATATTATACATAGTGAGTCATGAGCCTGTTGTTCTTCCACTGAATGAACATGTGGCAGTCGTGGAGTGTAAGAGAATGTTTTTATGGTAAGCTTGTCTAGACCTGAGTTGTTTGCTGAACACTTTTGAGAGCTATGGAGTTGTTAAGCCCAGTGCTCTGTTTTCCTTATGTTGTTCTTTACTGTAATGTGATTATTTTTTTTCTTTACACTGTCTAGCAGTACACATTGCTGTGTAAAGCAAGCTCATGGACCACTTCATTTGACGTCGGCCCACACCTGCTCACAGAGCTGTTTGCAGCACTTTGATTTGACCATGGACATTATGTGCTGTGTGCCTGTGCGCTGTTCTGTAGTGATCTGCTTTCAGTTTTCCGTAGAAAGTGGAAATGCACCCACCGGACCCTTCCCCAGGGAAACATTACCCCCGTCCCAGTAATATTGCCCAGCAAAGAGTCCCACAATACTTTGGGGAAGGGGGGAATGGGTAGAGAGGGTAGAGGAGGAGGCCAGAATGAGTAGCACGTGAAAAGCAGTTAAAGAATCATGTTGTGTTGAAATATTTGATGGCTGATTCTCCAGCTTGAGACAAAGTATACAGCTGTTGTGAATCCCTCTCAGTGCTTTTTTCTTTTTCTTCCTCCCATCCTTAAAAGCATGTCATATAATATACACAATAATTTGATAAAGTCTGTCCTCATAAGACCCCTCCCTTCAAGTCAACTGCAGATGTCTGCAATCGGAAAAGCATGAATTCAATTCCAAGTATTTGAAAGAACTGCAAGCCTAGGTAGCCTGAGTTTCAACAGTTTGTGTGACATCTTAAAATGTTCTTCATTTCACCCGGAAGACGTGTTGAGATCATATAAGCTCACATGAACGAATGTGCCATTTGGAACTTGGTTGTCATCTTCCTTTCTATCAGCCTGTCAGGAAGGACTCATGCAAAGAACTACATTCATGTGACAGTTTGAGTTTGTTTTGACCTGGATTACTGTGGTAGTAGGGAATAGGCAAGTGTGGAAAGCTCACTGATGGCCATCGTATTGAGTTAATCTGAAGAGGTAAACCACAATTAACAGCAAGGTTAAGTGAGTGGCAACATGAAGTGTTTGATCTGCCTTAGTTTCAAATGTGCAGCCTCATAAGGTAATAAAGAGGCTTTGGGGTGTGTTTTCAAAGGACGATAATAGAGTGCAAAAGAAAATGAGCCAGTAAGATATTAAAGAAAGTGAGTAAATTGAGGGGACCTGTTCTTTCTACCAATAACATGGGGTAAGGAGTGCAAAAAGGTTCTCTCACACTCACTTATCCCTCTATCTGTTTGTCTCTGCCACTCTCTGTAGATGTAATGGAGCAACAGGGATTATGGCCCCCAGTGTATGGGGCTCGAGGTCCTGCTTCTCACATACAGCATTCCTCAGTCTACTCCCGCCAGTTTCTACGGCAACAAGAGCTCTATATGCTGCAGCAGCATCAGCACCAGCAACACCACAGAGCAGCACAGGCAATGGAGCTGGCACATAGGCAGACACATTCTCAGGTAATATATATATATATATATATATATATATATATATATATATATATATATATATATATATATATATATATATATATATATATATATATAATATGTATAATCTGAGAATGTTATGATAATTTTGTTTTTCACACCCACAGAGGAAACCTGAGGATCCACCTATTGATCTGGATGAAGGTCCTCCTGAGCCTCGCACCCTGAAATCAGCAAAACCCTTCTCCTACCCCTCTTCCAGTAAAAGTCGCTCCTCCTCCTCTCCAGGGGGATGCGCTTCTCGTCTCTCACCCTGCTGTCACTCACCAGCCCCACGGCCCCCTCCTAAGAGCACTCCATGCACCCCCTGCCCCGAGCCGAGCCCAGCTGTAGCAGCACCTCGCTCTCCTGCACTCAGCCCCCATGCCACCCCCCACCTACCCAAAGAAGCTGAGTCTCAGGAAAAGAGAGGAGAGGGCCAGCCGCCGCAGGACTACCCTCACTCTCTGGAGCCTGGTGAGTGAAGTAACCATGATTAGAGGCCCTAGTGTACTTGCATTTCAGATCTTATTCTGATCTTTACTGGCTTTATGGTGGTTCTGAAAAATTCATTGCTTGTATTTGCATACAATATCTAGCTACTTTTTGTAGTAGAGAAGTCAGTGTTATACAGGTTCAAAGGGTAAAGTATTTTTCTTCCAACAGTCATACTTCTAAAGGAAAATAACAGCATGCAGATGAGAGAAAAGGGAACACTGCATTGCCATTCTCAAGGTTAAGGTCTTACCATCATGCTTGGCTCCATGGCTCCAGGCCGAAAAATAGAGCGTAAGAGGGATATGGAGGGGAGACTTTGGTCTGCCTCTCAAGGACAGTCAGTCTGGAGAGAAACATACAAAGCTTAAGATAAAAAAGATGGAGTCTTTGAAGAACCACATAGCTGTTTGATTACTGGTGACTGACAATCAGTTTGTATTACAAAAAAGTAGTGTATCCTTTCACCATTTTTCATCCCTGTTTGAATGTCATCTATTTGTTTATACATGCACATGTTTAACATATATAGGTGCATGAGAAAAGCATAGATTTGAGGTTGTTGTAAGAGACAGTGCAAAGGAAGGGAGGCCAGGATGACTGTAGACGGGGGCTCTCTTATCCTTCAGGGGTCCTTGAGGCCTGGCTGGCGGAAGGATACAAATTCATCTGTCTGCTTTGTCAGGAAGGGCGGATGGATACCATCAATAACCGAGTGCTGGGGTGACAGGGCTAGCTTTGCAATCACATCCAGACACCATGCTGTCATCAATATAACCTGCTATGCTGCAGCTCCCTTTCTCTCTCTCTCTCTCTCTCTCTCTCTCTCTCTCTTTCTCTCTCTCGCTCACACACACACACACACACACCTACAAATACAAAAGTGTGTACTGCATAAACACACATACACACACTGCTACTCACACAATCATTTTCACTCTCACCCCAAATGAGATGAATACACATGCTCACTCAAAGACTAAATTATATGCAAACACTCCTACGTGCAATCTCTCACACACAAATAGTGCACACACTGCATCCATAACACCCTTGAACATAATTCAGTGTTCATGGAAATTTTGATCATGCCTGCCCATAGTCTTTATGGTGCAGGCTCTATTATGTGTGTGAGTGGTAATAGATAAATGCAATGCAGTCTCTGAATAGTACACACTGTCAATGGAGATGGAATATACATCATATCCATCACCTGTACACCATAGTTTAGGAGCTGAGCCATGTATTGTAACTTGTAAGGTCACACTGTAACAAATGAATGGTAAAGCTGTGGCAGGAGTTGCTGTTCATGGTCCTGGGAGTTATAACGGAAATGCCTTATACACACAAACTGGCCCTAGCCAGAGGATACTTTGACTAACTAATTTTGACCAACTAATGAGTTTTTATTTGACTATTTCAACCCCAACCACACCCCCCTCCTCCCCCCAGATCTTCCACCAGGCTACACCTATCCTGCCATTTCAATTGGTTATAAGGCTGGACCATCTCCACAAGAAGTCCGGTTAGCTGAACATGCTGACTTGGAAGCAGAGCAAGCCGAACCTGCTGAACCAGAACCACAGCCCATCCCGCTTTCCACAATGGAGGAGGAGTCTGTGTGCCAGGAAGCAAAATCCCCTACTTCAACTGCCAAGGTGGGACCTCAAGTGGAGGATGTCGAGGAGGAGAATAGGGTTATGGCAGAAAAGGAAGAGTTGTATGAAGATCAGAAGGATATGACCTGCTCTCCTACCTCTCTCGCTCCACCTATATGCCAACACCCCTCCAAATCCCTGTGCCCAAGTACTTCACCTATAGGAGAGAACTTACAAATAGAGGCATCTAATACCCTCACCCCTGATCAGCCCAGTTTTTTGGAGGTCCAGGACCCAGCCAAGGAGGTCAAAACTCAGGAAGAAGATATTGTAAATCCTGTCCAGGATTCACTTGCTGCTTCCCAGGAGCTCCATTCTGTGGAGCTGACTGAGGATGTCCAAGAGAGGACTGAGAAAAACTGTACTTCACCCAGTACATCTGTAGATCTGGAGGTCACTCAGGCTACATCACCGTCCTCTCCCTTGTCTGAGCTTTCTGCTCTTGGTAACCAGTATCCTGGATCCTGCATCTGGAGTCTGGAGCTTCTGATTGCAGCGGCTCTCTGTGCCACAAGAGATGCCCAGATGGCTGCCCCCGTGACAATGCCTGCTTATATAGCACCCCCTCAAAATGGCATGGCACTTCTGAGTGAGCTTGCTGAGCTGGAGAGACGACAACAAGAGAAGAATGGCAGCAACATGAAGAGTGAAGGTACTCCAACTAACATGCATATTTCCAATACAGTCACATGCACATCAGATGAGTGTTAATCCAGACCTAAAATTGATTTTGGAAGCCAGGTAGTGCAGCGACAGAGTGGCTGTGTTTTTTTTTTTCTTTTCTTTTATCAGAACAGCAAAAGCTGCCTAACACATATGCTCACCTCACTTGTACACACAATTTAATTTCTCATCAGTGTTTTGCATGCACAGTCTTGTAGCAGTGTGATATAGGCAGCAGAGGAGGACTAAGACTGTGTCTTTCATTTTGTTTTGCTTCTCCTCACAAGACAAGGTGTGTAAAAGAGCTTTTCAGCCCAGCCAGCTTTCTGTCCTTTCTGCAAAGGAAAGATAACAAGCCCCCCTAAATACCTCATAATGGGCACATGCACAAATGTATACACAATGACCATTCCCAACTGACCATCTAGCTTTCTTCCTGGTACGCATACAATACTCTCACCCATTCACACATGTTTAAATTTATACACATACATTACATACACATTCACAACTCTTCAAACCCTTTCTTGCCTATGCTGACCAAATATCAAGTCCTCCGTAGCTTTCTCTCCCTATGGGAGAGACATAGTGAAGACTTGGAAGAGGCTGTACTTAAAAGAGATCGAGCCCATCTTAAAAGGCAGCTATAATGATATGAACCCCCTGGGTCCTGTGGATCGGACCACGTTCACTGACTCATCCTGAGGGAGACAGTGCTACCCTGCCTCTGCCCTTTAACCTGTTTGATCATGTTTATAAAGCTCATTTAAGATGGAAAAAAGGCCCCGCTTTTCCACAGCTGCCTGTGTCTTCCCCCTGTGAAGAGTTGATGAAATGGTAAAAGCAGCTGATCTTTTCCCTCTTAGGATTGCACTGCTTTTGTTGCCTAATTAGCCTCCATTGTTGTGAGAGCTGCTTTAAAGCCTTGTTGCTTTTCCGTGGAGCATTTTGCGCTTCCCTGCCGAAGGATGTTTTTATTTACACTAACATTCTCTAGAAGCTAAGAAATCCCCAATGGCTCCACTACATCATAAAAAACACTTTCTGCATTCATTGCATTTATTACTCAACTTTGTGTGTGTGTGTGTGTGAGTGTGTGTGTGTGTGTGTGTGTGTGTGTGTGTGTGTGTGTTTGGACCAACTATTAAAAGTATCATAAATAGCTTTGTACTTTTTTGTCTCAGCAAACTATTATACAGAGACTAAATGATAATATCTGTAAAGCATGGTGCATGGTGGCTTAGTGGTTAGCACATTTGCCCCACACCTCCAGGATTGGGGGTGTATTTCCCGCCGCTGACTTTTGTGTGCGGAGTTTGCATGTTGTCCATGTACTGCGGGGGTTTCCTCTGGGTACTCCTGTTTCCTCCCCCAGTCCAAAGACATGCATTGTAAGCTGATTGGCATGTTCAAAGTGACCATAGTGTATGAATAGGTGTGTGAATGTGTATGTGATTGTGCACTGTAATGGATTGGCACCCCGTCTTGTGCCCGATCCTCCCTGGGATAGCCTGGAAATGACTGGATGGATGGATCTGTAAAGCATGGTGTCACTGAGTTATTATAAAACTGTGACTGTAAATTCAAATTATTTTAAACTGTAACTGTTAAATAAAATTGTTCTCAGCTTGTATAGGACACCTGCCTCTGAATATTCATGACTCTGAGTGTGACAAGTAAAGTTCTCTTACACAAATCTTACATTATAAAACAGAAGGAAACATAACTCAACATTTCTGTTTGATCAGTTTTACTATAACCCAGTTATTTGTGCAATGTTACAACAACATCATTTTAGCTAGTTTTCCAAAACAATTATAATACAGTATAGAATTTTTTTTATTAAATATATTTAATATTTTTTAAAATATTTAACTTAAGGGAAATAGCAAATGGTCATCAATATCTCCCTTGTATTCTCACATTATGTTAAAAAGAATAATGGTTGAGTGTAGTGAATGTACCAATCAAACTAGGATGGATGTTGCAGTGAGGGTGTTGATCTAGCAGGACTGTACTCTCTGGGATCTTGGTCTTTTCCTTTTCCTCCTCTCCATTCCTTCAGCCCAGAGAGATTGCATGAGCTGTAGCTGGCATGGTGGATTCAGCTTGTCTCATTAGAGCTGACTGTAGATTGATTTCAGCTTGAACACCACTGTGCTATAACTGCCATAGTGATGTCAATCAGATGGGATACTAAATTCCCCTGGGAAACCAAAGACCTCCACTGGATAGAGCAGTTCTACTCCCTTCTCTTTTTTTGTTGTTTGTCTTTTCTATTCAGTTTCCTTTTCGTACTTTTTTGAAATATTTCGAATTTCAAACTTTTTCGAATATTTATAACTTCAATCTTTTTTTAAATTTCATTCTCTCCTTTTTCTTTTCTTTCCCCTTTTTATTTTTCTTCTTATAATCTGTATTTCTTTCCTTCGTTTTCACTTCTCTTTACATTTCTTTCCTTTTAATTTTTTTTCTTTCTTTCTGCCTCACTTCCTCTCACGTCAAAGCTGTAAGGGCTTGTAATCACTCTTAAGCCTTCTTCCAGCTTTGCCAGTTTTTCTTGATTCCTCCTCACCTTCTCCTCATCTTCTCTCCTTCCGTCCCATAATTCTCCCATACTTGTCTCCTGCACCCGCACACTCCACCTTGCCAGTGCACTGTGTGTATTTCCCCGGGTTTTCCCCTCTGTAGAGGAAATTGGATTCTTTCCATGTCAGTAATGAGGGCATGTTTGAGAATAAATAGATGGCTCAATAAACACTTTACCTCTTATTGCCTGCCTCCCACCACCCTCTGGGTTTGCCTTCCTCTTCTCTCCCCCTTCCTGTTCCTCCCTTGCCTCCCTCTCTCACACTCTTTTCCTTCACTGCCCTTTCTCCTGCTCTCATTCCATCTCTCTCTCTCACTCTCCTCACTGAGTGAGTTGACTACGATTCTGGTTTATATGTGTTGGTGTGGTATCTGTGTCTCTCTCTCTCTCGCTTTCATTCACACATGTACACACACACACACACACACAATATACAGTCTCCTTGGTGTCCCTAGGCCAGCTCGGGCTGTCATGAATATTCAAGGCTCATTTGCTATGAGCGTGTGGCCTGCCCTAATGACTGAGATAAATGTAGAACCCCCCTTCTCTCTCTCTCTCTCTCTCTCTCTCTCTGTCTCTCTCTGTCTCTCTCTCTCCTGTCTTTGTGTAACATGGCTCCTGGCATCTAGGCCTTGTGTACAGAGATAAGCTCTCTAGTTAATAGCTATCATCATCACTCATTCAGAGACTGAAAGACATAAGGTGCTGGCAGGATACAACTTCGTACTTAGAGGCTGTTTACTCCTTATTTTGCCCTCTGCTTTATGCACACTATGTCTCGCCCTCCCTTCTCGCACTTGTAATCACTTTTGCCTGTTTAACTCTGTTTGTTTGCATGAGAGATAGTACCACCTCATCAGATCACTTGTCTAAGGGTATGTTTATGAGAATGACAGAAGAAGGTTGACAAAGCTTTGTTTTGCATTACTGGAGACAGGTTTACCTCTGGTGGGCAGCATGTGATGAGTTCAGACATTTCCATGTAGCTGGAGTTAGTGTCTTCCTTCACAGCTCCTGCAAAATCTGTGGAAATAAACTTATCACACACTGATTCTCAGTCTTTGACTCATCATGTGAATACAGAAATGTGCAGCACTTCATTTAAAATATGCTAATTGGTTATCCCTTCAGGAGAAGAGAGACTGCTCATTGACCTAGAGAGTCTAGCGACCCTTGCAACTGCACGGGCACTGGAAGTGTCTCCGCCCGTCACTACTGAGTCTTTCCCTCCTCTACGTCGTAGATTTAACCTGCGCAGGAAGTGGAAATGGACACCGCAACATGAACCGGTATCACCATTCCCTCTGATCCTGTGCCATAATAAATTTTCATGCAATATCATTGTGTTTTGACTGTGATTGCTTTTGATTAGTCTATTTGGTTCATTTTGTAATAAATGCATAAAAAATAACAGTTAATCAATTATCACTTGCTAGCACATCACAATATCTGCTTACAAAATCAGATTTTACAAAAACACGATGTTTAATCACATGAGTGCCAGGGCAAGTATAAAATTATTTTATTTAGGAAGCTAGAGTAATTTAAAATCATCGCTCGAATTTTAATCTAATATGTTTGTTCTTTAAAGTACCCCTGAATGTGATGAATCAATCAAATAGTTTGGCTTTTGGGTCAAAAGTGTGTTGGTCTATTTATCTCCAGTTCTGCATGAACACACAGGTGTAGTCTGATTTGATTTCGGCAGTCCAGCGCATTAGCTGATGTTATGTGGGTTGTGTGGGCGGGGTTTGCAGGCATGTCCGGTGAAGAATATAATGGAGACATTGGACAGGGAGGAGCTTGCAATGAGGGTGCAGCTGGCTGAGCTGCAGCGGCGTTACAAGGAGAAACAGAAAGAGCTGACCAAGCTACAGAGAAAACATGACCACCAGTGAGTGATGGGCCACCCTCACACAGACACACACATGTGCGCACACACACTCACACAGAGTTACACACATAAGACCAAACATGCACACCTAGTCTGCACTTTACACCCATTCTTATAAGCACTTTCCAAGTCATTCTTCCCTCTCCACAAATTTAACAGCTAAGGCCACCCAGCTTGCGCAGTGTCTTCCATTCTTAAGCTATTGACCAGTAGGTTAAGTTCCCTGTGCTTGCTTAAGCCCCTTTCCCTGGCCACAGCAACAATTAGGGTGGCTTAGTGCTGCCCACTATACACCATTAGTGTGAATTAGAATGATTGACAAACTGTTTGTGTGTTCACAGAAAAGAGGATACCTCAAGAAGCCCAGCTCGTCGAGGCCCTGGCAGGCCACGGAAACGCAAGCCCACCCCAGGACCAACTGCCCCCACAGATACAGTCAAGAGGGTCAAGTGAGTTTCTTTTATTTGTGTCCCGAACTGTGCATATCAAAGGTAGCTAGAAAGTGAGTGTGTGAGTGAGTGAGTAAGTGAGTGAGTGAGTGAGTGAGTGAGAGTGTGTAAAATAACATTTAAGTTCTTCAAAAAGCTTTTAAAAAAAAACTCTTAATTTTCCCCACTCATGTTATAACACATACAGAATTAAACTCAGCATTGGTTCATATCTTATGTGTGTATTACTGTACACAGTTGACGCAGTAAACACAGCCTCCTGGCACAGTTCCTACCATCCCTAATTGTGTGTAAGTAAATGGGGCTGATATCTGTTTAAACGAGGCAGACTAAGTACTTAATCAGTGCAAAGAGCCCTACATTAATCATATTTACAACTTCCATTGATTATCTACAAGTGTTGCGACTCCTTCTAACCCCTGACGCACCAACAATATTAATTTGATAAAACAAGGCGTCCAAATGCTGGCACAAAGTCAGAGGAAGAAGTTATCACTGTGATGAATGTGCATTCCCTCCTGAGATGCACTTCTGTTTATGCCAAGCAGACATTTTAAAAAACTCATTCAAACCTGTTTACTCTACCTGATTAAGAAAACTCCTCTTTTATTGTGGACCAGGCTGATTAGTGGAGCACTAATGAGAACAAGAGCTGGAGCTTAATTACACATGCTTTACCAACTTCACATTTAGCCATGGCATTAATAATGTCGTCCACTAAATAAAACAAATGATAACTTCCTGTCGCTGGAATTGATCAGAGTTCTAAAGCTCTTTTTGGAGAGCATGTATGGGAGAGGGAAACCTCAGAGCACTGACCTTCTGTGTATGGTTTATGTATGTTTATGTAATGTTCATGTCACAAACACATGAACAACATGTTTATATATTATTCATGTGCTTACGTATTGTTCATGTGGTAAATGGTAAAACTTCACTGGAGAAAAAAAAGGTTAATTGAATTTGCTTAACTCAAATGCATACATCGGTTCCACATTAATGAATTCAGTTACATTGTGTACAGTTTGTTTCAATATGATTTGATCATGTAATTTCAAAGCTCTGAATTATATGAAGCCTTCCACTTTCACCCAAGTCCAGGATCAAACCCAGGTGTCAGTGGCATTGTGAGGAGGCGGCATTTCCTGCTGCTGCACTATCATGTCATGCATGTGTTAATCAAGTTAATTTAATACTGTAGTTATTTCTTCCCATCGGGTTAACATCCTCACAAGATTTTATAACGTAATTGGATTATATTAAAACTATATGAATTGATCGCACTGATGCTACATAATTCAAACTAGTCATTAGAAACTTGTTTAAATGAAATTTAGTATATGCAGTGAAAATCACAGTTTGATGAGAAACTTAATATTTTTATATAAACTTCATGTAATACGTTCTCTTAAATCTGACCAACACATATTCTTTTTTTTCAGTGTAGATTATGCAATGAAGATCAATTTTATTTGCCGTACTGGGAGACAGTATTTTAGTCTACCCTGATACCCCTGTCCCTCTTGCTCTGGAGTGGAGTGTTGTGTTGCTTGGTGTCAGACAGAGGCTTATGAGGTCAAAGGTCATTGTGAGACATTAGTAGCAAACAGGTCATTATGGCATTGGCACAAAAGAGTTCAGAGAATCAGTGGTGTTATTTGACTTCAGTATGAGCATGTTTTCCCTACTCTACACATGTTCCCAGGTTCCAAACGCTCAAAAGGTAGCTCCTGGTATTGTTTCATGCCTTTAATTTCTTTAATCCTTTAAGTCAGACCTATTGAACTAGCAGCCTACAGGCCAAATGTGGCCCTTTATGATGTTTCAAATGATTCACCTGACTTCTAAATTATAATAGATTATTGTAATACATTATAATAGGTCAAAATTACTAATAGAAAATATAAATTCAACATATGACATCAATGGTGTATTTGTCGAACAGGATGTTTAATTTGCTGAGTTATTCATATTACAAATAGTAGAAGATAGCATTATTTCTCTCCTAGAGAAATATGTTCTCTGCAAGAGAACACACTCTCAAGCTGTATTATGCCATGTTACGTTAGAATGTTTTCTAAGCAGAAAGAGGTTTATTTTTTGTAATTGGGTGGTTGATTTTTTTGGTAAATTGTCTGCACTTATATAGCGCTTTTATCCAAAGCGCTTTACACTGGTTCTCATTCATCCATTCACTCACACACACACATACACACACACACACACACACACACACATGAATGGTAGCAGAGCTGCCTTGCAAGGCGCTAACTTGCCATCGGGAGCAACTTGGTGTTCAGTGTCTTGCTCAAGGATACTTTGGTGTGTGGAGTCATATGTGCCAGGAATGGAACCGCCAACCCTATGATTAGTGGACAACCCACTCTACCGCCTGAGCCATCTGCCCCATTAATGACAAAATCTTTTGTCTAATATGAGTATATTTCATGTGAAGCTTTATTTTTTGGTGTTTTTACATCGATAAGTGAGTAGAGCAATATCACCTGGAAATGATCATGTGTAAATAAAGAGTTAAAAAAAGAGAAAACATAGTTTGTGAATGCATGAAGAATATCCTATATATACTGTATACTATTTGCTACTTCATGCACTTAATTAACAGTAGGGTTAAAGGGACTGTCCCTATGCCCTTTTTTTTTTTGGCTTTTTGTGCACAAAACATTTCGGGACCAAGTTGTGTCTCCACTGTAAACAAATGGAAACTTTTGTTTTCCGATGTTTGAGCTGCAGGCTGAATGACATTATACACCACCTGTATGGTTTTCAGAGATGGTAAGCTATATAATCCATTTGCATGTTGTGAGAAACAGTTTGTATATGTGTGAAACTCAGGTTCCTCAATTCTACTGAGTTTCATCTATAATGTTATGCTGGAAATCAGAAGCGTAGCAAGATGAAACTTCAGAAAATGTATTATTTCACCCTAATGACGAGGGAAACAAGCAAAATAAAGATACAGCCCACAGCTTCTACCACACTATTATCCTATCATTCTCTCCCTCTCGGTTTCTCATTCACTCAGTTACTGCTGTTCGCTCTGGCCGCGATGTCTCTCTCCATTTCTTGCTTACTTGCTCTCCTCCTTGCTCTCTAATCAATCCCCTCCTCTGAATCTCATTACTATGTAATCCTGACCTCTCTCAGGAGAAGGGCCTTTGTAATTAGGGGGCTGTGAATTCTCTGGCAGTGTGTCTCAGACACCCACCCCCTCTCTCTATACACGCACACACAAATACACACACGCTCTGCTCTCCTACCCGCTTGGCTGCTAACAGGAGGAATGTGACACAGGGTTGACACAAGAGCTGGGAGGGTCGTTGTGGGTCAGGAGGTTAGAAGGTCGCCATCGGGTAGCGACAGGCTGAGAAAGGGGGAGGGTCATTTCTGTCAGTTCTGCTCGCACACTGGGCTTTAATAGGCAGCTCCTCCATGGCACTCAATGAGCCCAAACAATCAGTCTCCAAAGCTCACTCCGGAGCTGGTGTCAGGTTACGCTTGAGTTTCCACACTGACCCGCTCCCTTGTGGCATCAGGGGAGGTTTTGATGCTTGGCGCTATATTCAAATGCAGGAGACACGGAATACAGATGTACTTTGTGTCGGGCAGAATGCTTCTACGACTTTTTTTCCTGTAGCTAAGAAAAGGCCTTTTTGTAGCTTCTTATGGCCACTGTGAAAGTGACTATAGAATCTGCAGTTGTTGAAGATTTTAGAGTATTACTGCCTTGAAAACATTCGCACACTTTATAACATGAGAACTGACAATACAATCGTAACATTGTCATGCCTGTAAGATGCCCTGAAATTGAAAACTAAAACTGAGCCTGTCTTCTATTCTGAGACAGATATGACTATCTTGCAAAAGGAACAGCAACCAAGTTAGAGGGTGACAAAGGGAAATTTTCAGTGAGGAAGATGAGAGATGTTTTTATCTTACGGCTGTGTTCTTGTTTCCTCTGCTATTTTGGTGCATACCGGCCAAAGATAATGTGGCATTGCTGTATGGGATTCCAGGTCTATGAGTTTGAGGGGTGCTGGGGTACTGGGGTTGGGTATCAGGACTAGATGGTTGCCTCTATACTGGTGGCAGGTCGATGCAGGTTAGTGTCTATCGATCCAGAGCTGCAATTCAGATTGGCCAACAGGCTCCCTCAAGACTGCCTTCCCATCCCCAACCCTGCTCTCTTTCTCTCTACTTTCCTCTATGTCTCATTATCTCTTCCCACCATCTCTCTCTATTTCAGTTACTCTTCTCTTGTTTCCATTCTACTTGTATGCTAGAATCTTTTTCCCTCACTGATTGCGTCTCCATTTTTGCTTTTTGTACCTTTCTCTATGCTCTTTTCAATCCAGCATTGTCTGGGACAAGGGCTGTGTGTGTATGCATTTATGAATGTGTCTGTGTGTTTTTACATTATTATAAATAATGTATAATATAATAAATAAATAAAAAAATTTCTTCTTTTGCTCATTTTAATAAGAGAATTGATCTTAAATTTTTCCCCCAGAAAAAGTATTCATATTTTACATGTTTTACAGAAAGTAAAAAAGTTTCTTGCATGCAATAGATAGCTTCCCTGCTGAGTATTTGGGTTGTGTACCATGCTCCACCTCCCCTCATCCCCCCATCTGTCCTGGCCCTGTATCTCCTGGCGCACTCTGCAGGCAGCCCTCCCTACCCCCGACACCTTTATGGACCCTCCTGGCAGAGGTTCTTTGCAGCAGGGCTTGGGCTTGGGGGCTGTGGATACAAAGGACACTGATGCCATCTGACAGCACTGGCCAGAGAAAAGGGCAGGCAGCCAGTGTTAACAGCTGAGCGGAAGGGAGAAGCACAGTACAACTGACACAGTGCTTTTTCAGGCCTTGTGTATGTTAGTGAATGTGACGTGCTTGGCATGTTTTAAATGACAGTGTCATGTATATGTTTTTACGTGTATATACATGTGCTTTTTTTAATGCATGCTCCCCTGAGATCTTAGAGCCAGTTTGTGATGCACTTAAGTGCCTTTTTTTGGTCCCACAATGGCGACCAAATCCAGGAGGGCAAACTTATCATGCTGATGCACCACGTAAAATCATAGTTGTAAAGGACAAGCTGCCTTTTCTGAATACATGGGCTAACAGACACTTGTGACTGGCTGCGATTGCAGTGACTGACATGAGAGAGAGTAATGTCACCCTTCCCACCAACAGAGCCAGTCCAATTATGCTTTCTTGGACAGATGGCTACGGCCAGGATTGAAGCTCACAATTGCTCAGACAGTTGTGCTTCTCAGGAGCACTACAAAATGTGTCTTTATGCCCTTACACATAGTCCACAATCTTCCACTAATAGTCTGCTGAGTGAATATCATAGCACATTCCTGGTGAAGTGTGTAGGGTGTAGCAAACTGGCACAGTTTGTCTGTTTTGTCACCTACCAGCCGCAACTAAGACATGGGAGCATGGCATCGACCAACCACATGCCACTGCAGCCTCTGACACTTACCTGCCAATCATTCCAGTGTGAGTGACAGGCTGCCTGACAGCGGCCCCAACCCTCAGAGCAGTGACTAAGACAGGCCTGCGGTGGCTTTGAAGTGGCTGTCTGCTACTAAAGGGGGAAAAACAGTCTCACACACAGCAAAACGAGAGCCCAGCCATGGACCGCACGGCGTGTGTGCAAGCTCAACCCAATTTCAGTTTAATAGGTCTGTTAGATGGCTGCCAGCCATACGCACACTCACTCACTAGCCCTCCCGAAGGCCACTGAATTGTGCTCCTTTGTATGGGCAGAGATGCATTGATATGGTAATAAGAGGGGGGGGGGTATTAATGTAACACTGGAATCCATAGCCTTAAAACCATTGGTGCTAAAGGCAAAATAGTGAGAAAATAGGCAGAGAGAGAAACAAGAAGAAAAAGAGCAAACAAAATTATTAGTGGGACTTTCCTTAACTAGTGCTTTGCTCAGATATTTCTCGGTCTGCTGTCAGATCCCAGTTTTTCAAGCATGCAGCAGGGATAGAGGCCCCTGCCTCTCCATTCATCAAAGGCTGAAAAGAGGGTTATTAGAAAGCCACGAAGAGGGAAGGCAAGCCTTGCGCTCTCCTCTGATCTCTCCTTTTCATCCCTTGCTCCCCACTCCTCTTATGAATTCTCTCTGTTGTGATGGACAGGTTGGTAGGAGCAGGGTCAGGCCTGCTGGCTGCAGAAGAAGAGCTGGCTGGGGGCGGGGACAAGCACACAAAGAGGAAGAAGACGTCCAATAACACCTACGACCACGTCGGTGGCACACAGGTGAGTGGCCCACCAGAGTGAATAGATGTGCCAGTCACATTTCTCCTGTCGATGGGAGCAACTATGAACTGGGGAGGAAAAGTCTATAAAATGTATATTTACATTAATTTTATATAATGGTTTAAAAGGCAGATTTAACTACATTTAAATTTTTTTACCTTCTCCTCTTCTCTTCTTTTCTGTGTTCTTGATTCTTTCGACAAATGAAGGCTCCCTGTAGGCAGAGAGGCAGACCAAGACTTCTGAGCTCCAAGATGGCCCAGCTTAAGCAGAAAGCGAATACCAAGTGTGGATCTAAACTAGAGAGCATATTTTTTTACAGAGAGAAGCCTGCTTCTGCAGAGCAGACACATAGAAACATGACTGGACATCAGAGTGAAATAGGTATGCTAACAGCCAATGGCACTTCCCAACAATCCAATATCACTCATGTTTACGCAGTTGTGAAGTGTTGCATGGGTTTATAATGATTTATTATTCTTTATCTTATTGCCATGAATTTATTTATTTATTTAAGGGAAATAATTCTTCCACCACTCTATTTTCTTATTCAATTAAAGGCTCACTGATTGGTTAGGACTGGTTTTTGAAGAGTTTTTTTTTGCTCCTATCCAACAGGGAGCACTGACACAACAGTTCATCAGAATCTAGATGGCCAGAGGATAATGATGCGGAGAGGACGCAGGGCAAAGCTCAGCCATGATCATGCCTCCTCTCCCCTGCAGACTCGAACTCAGCAGATGATGCCCAACAAAGCCTTAACCAACAGCAAGCGGGAAGTGACAGGGAAGGACAGCTCTTCCTTGGACAGCGAGTTGTCTGAGCCAGGTGAGTTATGATCTTTCCGCAGAGGGAATGTGTTGTGTCCTGCCATGTCGAACATCACACCTTCGACATCCCTGCTCATCTGTCACACTGTAAAAATATATTAACAACTTCTAGTCTATCCAAAACCTGAGCTACAATGCTAGCTGGCCTTGCACAGCTTTTAGAATGTCACACCCAGAGGAAAAAGGGCGGCAGTCGAAAAAAGCCCATACAGTGGTCCAATCCATTTGCACTTATAAGAGATAGTGGTCTATAAATGAACAAAATCCAAATGAAGCCAAATCAATAATGAATATTAATGTGAGCTAAGCCCATGATTCAACTGAGCCTTCTTGGTAGCGCTCTGTTAATTACCATGAAAGTTATCCTTTTCACATTTCACAGGCATGTGAGAGTGTTGACGAGTGCCCTGTAAGTGACAAGTGTGTCGCCACTGTGTTGACACTCGACACTGTTACCACTGTGCCATCTCTGCTCCATGTGAGACACGTTGTCCCCAGTGGGCAACTGCCAATAGATATCTGTGACTCTGGAGCGTGTGTATATAAGCATGCACAGACACGCACATGCGCACACACGCGCACACACACACACACGCACACGCACACGCACACACTTCAGAGACGACTCAGCTAGTTGCTGGTGGTCAGTAAATGCCTAGCAGAAAACCTATCACTGACTTGGCATTACTGACTGCAGTTCTTGCAAACGTTGACAACTACGGCCACATTTGGCTCTCATGATTTGAACTTTGCTAAGTATCAAACATCATACAGAGAGAACTGTCATTACAGTGCTTTTATACTAATTGCCTCTGATATCCTCTGAGTATTGAAGCCCAGTCAGGATGTCAGTCCATTAAATTGATCCTTTATCCCTCAGAAGAGGAAGATGATGGCATCTATGACATCGAAGATGTGCCAGAGGACATAAAAAATCTATCTTGTAAATCGCAGCTGTCTGGAGCTTGTGCTCCCTCCTCCTCCACAGTAAAGCTAGCTATTGGTCAGAATGCCAAAAGCAACAAGCAGAGACAAGGATTTGGTAAGTTTTACATTCTTCCAGGTGAAGTTTGCAATAAATACAAAGACCTGTTCATAACTTTTCTCACTTTCTATCCTCTGCACTTTAGGGTCTGTTACTGCCTTACTTGCTAAAGAGGAAATGAAGCACAGGAAAAGGGCCCCCTGTGGGCCATCACTGCTCAGTGAAGACAGGAATTGCCTACTGGTGGAGAAGAGACAAAATGCGCTCAGGTGGCGAGGACTTTCACAAGAGAACAGCTTACATCGTAATAAGGTTCTCAAATGCATCCCCAATTCATTGGAAAGGACAGCTAGGAAGGATTCTGTAGTTCTTGGAAAGGTAGGTAGAGTGTATTTCTGAATTTTTTATATAAAATTAATTTTTGACATACTTGTGTCATGGACTTAGACATGACATAAGTTACTGCTATGACTCATCTTGGACATGAGCATATGAGACTCAGACTTGAAGATGTGTACAGAATATGCATGCACTAGAAAATGTGTATATTCTGTAAAAAATAAGTTTCCCATTGTTACTCAAACTACACTACCTCACGATAAGAGAATGTTTTTCATTTTACCAAATATTTTGGTTATTTTTGCTCCGCTAACAGAAATCGATCCCAAAGAAGCCACACTCACCTAGTTGGCTAGCTAGCTCACATTGATTTGTACAATCCTGTTACAGGTGCCTCTGGTGAAATTGGCTTCCTTTCTTCGTTTTCATTTTCATCTGTAGAGCTTTCATATTTTAAGTAAATAGTTATATTCATTTAAAATGTATTATTTGGCATGTTCACCGATGATGTTGTTAACTCTACTGTAGTAACCATTTTGAAATATCGCTAGAAGTGGAATTTTATGTTGGATTTATACGGCAAACACAGCTGAGTGGACTGATAGAGTGAAATGTCCCAGTGCGGTTATACTAAATATAATGCAGCTCTTGGAATGCAGCTCGTCCAATTAAATTAGTTGTCTGGAATGAACTATTGTATAATATATATTTATACTCAACCATTGTTGATGCGCTTCTCTTTTTGTGATTGTTTCAGAAGAGAAGTTGCTTGCTAGAAACTGTGCCATCACAGATTGAAGACATTCACTTTAACAAAAAGTTGAAAATCAAACAGGTGACACACTCACTATGACTTGTTTCAGTAGTTTAAATTTCAGAGTTCCGAAGCAACATCATCTAATAGTAATGGAGTTGCAGCACCACAGAACATTTGTTGTCATCCTGTTACCATGGCAGCCTAGATCTAACTGACTTAGCCTCATGGTACCCATAAAAAAAAAAAACTCATCGCGCTGAGAGGGAGTATGTAACCTTGTATCATTTGAACTTTCAGAAGCTCTCATAAATCTCCTCACAATAAAGATAACATGGGTTCTTCATGCTATTTCACAGGCTATATCATGCATTGTTTAAATAAAACACTACTTTTCAAATGGCTGTCAACCTCAATGCCTATGAAGACAATGTTAAGGTGTTGCAAAAGAATTTTGACTACCCAATCAGAGTGGGTGTGGAGGGGAATTCCTGCCTCAAGCAAGTGAATAAAAAACAAAAACTTGAGCCAACACATGATTTCTGATCAATGCTTTGCCCTGAAGTCACAGCAATAAAATATTTTGCAATAGTGAAACTGCTGTCACTTTAATATATGGTGGGCTTTTAAGCAATGTTATGAGACACAAACCATGTACAAGAATAAACCTGTTAGGAGGGCCTATAATGGTGCATTAATTTCTGCATGAGTAAGTCTGTACTTGTGCATGAATACATATGTCTGTATTAAGAGTCCTGATTCATATAGCACTTTTCAACTGGACAGTGATCTGATTCCAGAACTACATTATGATACCCATTAATGTCCTCTGAGCCTCACACTCTGGTTTGTGACTCTTAGGATGCCAAAAGGCGAGGCATGAGGCAGCTGCTGGAGAGCTTCACTGCAGAAGAGGGATTCCACATGGATGATGACAGCAGCTTCTCGGAAGGGGAGGAGGAGCTGGAAGAAGAGGAGCAACACAAGAATACAGTGCCAGGTGAGTAAGCTCACAAGTCCACTTGAACACACTCAAATGTTTGGTCTTTCCTAGGACTTGGTAAACTGATACTGCTCTCATGCATCAATGGCCCATACCTGAAAAGACATGCAAACACTTTGATTAAAGAAAATATGTAGGATATATTTTCACTCTCAATTCAGACCACTAATTCACACCTGCAGAATGCGTTTTTGCGAGTCTTTCCAACGACAATCTTTAATGCCTCTAACACTTGTCATATCTTTTAACGGCAGTTTTTGGAGTTGTCGTGGACAACATAAAATTCAGTATGTTTACATGGACAACAATAATCCAATATTAACCCAATTAAGACAATACTCTGATTAAGAAACTACCATGTAAACACCAATTTTTAACTACCTTAATCCGATTAAGGTCATACTCGAAGTAAACACAAATCGAATTAAGACATGTGGAGTATTCAAGTTTTAGTTGCATCATCGACGTGTATTACAGACATGTACACACCTTAGTCACATTATTAACGTAGAGTTTTCACCGCATTTTGCAACAGAACACGATCACACATGGCAGTGCTCAACTGTTTTATGGCAAACAAGAGAGCATATCTGCATCCAAAATCGCGAATTTACCTACTTTAGGCCTATAATAGGTAAAATAAATGTATCTCAGCTAATATATAGAAGGTAAGTACGCATTTTGGGACGCAGCCCATGGCTTCAAGCAGTCGTCTATTTGCACGTACAGCATGACAAATAATTAACTGTGCTTGAAGCGTTCGTAAAAGTTTTTAATAAAAACACCCAAAACTGTATACAGTACCATAACGAATACCAACTGTACATTGATGCGTGAAATTCTGGAGGGAACGTCAGACGGCGTGGTGCAGTGACGTAATGACGTGTGCTGTTAATCGAATTATGTTCTATAACATCTAAAATGGAAACATGAAAAGAATATTCTAAAAGCAACTCATGTAAACCCCTTAATCACAATATTGTCTTACTCAGAATAAGGTCAATAATTAGATTACTGTTGTCCATTTAAACATAGTCATTGTTCTCAACATAGATTTGTTCTCATAAAAAATCATGTTGTTCTCAAGCCAATAATGTTACTGGTTCTTGGTTCTAGGCCAAAAGCATTTTAAAAAACTGACTCCATTACACTGGAAATGTGCAAAATTGTTCAGAATTATGCACTGGCTGCAGAACTTTGTTGGTGGAATAGTGCTCATTGTAAAACTTTTAATGCGAGATTTAGTCGTTGCATTTATTCAGACCCTAAGAGACGCTTAATTTATACTCATCCATCTGGCCACCAAACACTTAAACACAGTAAATGGTGTGACTCTCATATGCTCCTTCCTCTGTGCTGTGTCCAGCTCTGCCTAACTGTGTGCTTACCAAAGAAGCTCTGAGAGATGGGCTGAAAGTGCTGATTTCCAAGGAGGATGAGCTACTATATGCTGCCTATGTGCACACGCTGGACTTACCTGACATGTAAGGCTCTTATTTCTCTAGGTTCATGTAGACGTGTTGAATCAGCGTAGTAAAATCAGTGGATGAAATGTGGACAAATATAAATGTTGAAGAGTAAACAGTGTAATCCTCCATGAAATATGATCATGCTATGAAACACATATATCACTTAGCCTTACTCTATCTTTTTTCCTTAATCCTCTGTATCACAGTTACAGCATTGTCATCGAAGGAGAGAGAGGAAACAGGCCAAGGATCTACTCTCTGGAACAGTTGCTTCAGGAAGCGGTAAGTTTTAAAGCGTACTTTTCAAAGTGTACGCAAGTGTTTCATGTGTACACAAAAACTTGACGCATGTGCCAAACCTGATATGATGCACACCCACATTACAGACCACCATACCTGCCCACGTGTCTGCTAACGTAGTTTGAAGCTGAACATCTGTTTGTACATGTGTGCGTGAGTGTGTAAATTGTTATGATGGTATATATGATTGGTTCAAATCTGACTTCATGCATTTTATTGCTAATTTTTTATCTCATTGCACACAAATTCCTCAACAGAGAAAAATTTAAACATCTGGTTGGAATAGAGCTGGAGATACAGTATGTTAGAAGGTGTGTGTGTGTGTGTGTGTGTGTGTGTGTGTGTTCTTACATACAGGATCCAGGTTGTTGTTTTTTTTTTCAGGAAGAGCCCAGTTCATGGCTTTGCACTGCACTCAGTGTGTTGCTCCAGGTTACAGACGTAATTCAGACCAGCAGTTCAGTATGTCCCTCCATATAATGTTACAGGTGCATAGTGTAGATGACTGTTCCTGGTTAGTTCTGCTCTACCTCCCCCCTCGGGGTCACTTAAATGTGGACTTGTTTTACTGTTTTTATTGTTTATTTATCTACTTATATGTATGAACATATTTAGGGCTGAATGGTGGGTTATGCTTACATGCATAGTTGGTCTGTGCCACTGGGAAGAGGGGAGCTGATTATGCACTAAAAACCAACAGTGCTTTCTTGGCACACATTCATTTGAATACATTAGATGCATGGCTCCTTTCATTCATCCTGCTCTGTCTCTGTTTCGCAATGGGAAAAAAAAGTCTGACTTACTGCCTGAGCAAGCTTTTGACATGAGGGACAGACTATCGTGAACCCAGCCCCCAGTCTCTCTCTCCGCAACACAGACAGAATCAGATTGTGAATTGCAATTCTCAAATGTGAAATATCAAATGCACAAAATATCTTAAGATATCTTCATGATACAGTCCACCACGACACTACATTATTATTATTTTATTTATTTATTAAAAATAAAAATCAGAATCAAAGAACAACTGCCTAGGTGAAAATTGAAAGCAGAAACAAAGAACAACTGCCTAGGTGAAAATTGTCATTTTTCTTTCCGTTTATTGTATGTGTGATTTTTCTGAGCCACAGAGCTCACATGCTGAATGCTGTATTTTCATGGTGAATCCTTTGATGAAATTTTTGAGAGTGCTCTTCCCCTGCAGCTTGCCCTACCTGCGAGCTTGCCATTGTTCTCATCAGCAACCTGATCAGTCTGTGTGTGTGTGTGTTTATGTGTGTGTGCGTACGTGTGTGTGTGTGTGTGTGTGTGTGTGTGTGTGTGTGCGCACACGTATGTACATGTGTATCTGTGGTAGTGTGTCAACATTATTGCCAGTAGAAGGAAGAATGACTGCTGCTAGACACACACACACACACACGTACACACACACACACACACACACACACAATTTTGTCCTTAAGGTGACTCCTTGCTGACCTATTGTATTATATAGAGCCAAACCAACATCTTATAATACACAGTGCTACATATTTAATGCTATTATTATAGACAGACATGTATACAAACTATATTAATATGGCCATTAGCTGTATATACTGTAGCTAGTTAGCAAGCATATAGTTGTTACAACAATTGCACATTGTTCAGCGTATTCAGTATCCTTTTATATTCACATGCTGGTTTTCAGCTTATCAACCATTAGCAGGTTTTGGGAGTAACAGAATACACATTACGTAATCAGGATAAAAAACTGGTAACTGTAATCCGTTACAGTTATGTCAAAAAAACTAAGTAATAAGATTACATGTACATTTTGTAAAATAAATAAATAAATACATTTTGGGACTTCTACCAGGATTACAATTGCTTTAATTTAAAAGCAAAGAAAGGAATCTTTTGACATAACACAATACAGACAGCTACTTGATTATAGTTCTGGTTCTCTCTTGCTAGTTGTGACTCACATAAGCAACCTCCCGGTGTCTGCACCAAATTTTTTGCACAAAGTTAATTTGGTGGAAATTAACAAAAAATGTTCTCTGAAATGCTTTTGTTAGGATGACAATATGTCCTCTTTTTCCTGGATGTCCTCTTTATAAAACTTTAAAAAAGCATCCTGCCGGGATTTCTAAATTTGTGAAAATGTCCGGGATTCGGCTTTAGTTTCGTTGTGATGTACTTAAGGTCTAATACTGCATCATGTGTGCACATATTTGCATTGCTTTAACCCCTCTCTGTAATTTCCGCCTTCTCACACACCAATTGGTCGATTTTAAAAGGCTTGCAGCAACTATGGGACAAATTCCTGCCTCTTAACCATTAGCCTACTCTCAGTGAACGTGTGAAGGTGAAGTGCTGTTGTGTATGGCTTCAAACATTTGACAATAGCAGCAAATGAAGCTGTCCTGAGTCGAAACAATGCCCATGGCCATATAAGGTCATTTTTAATTTCATGTTATGAAATTGCTTCATATTACATGGCCATTCAGATGTGTAAATGATGGTGGAAGGTACACTCGTAGCATCAGATATTGTATTTTATTACATGGACAGTCAAAAGAATGTGGGGGGAAAAAAGTAAAACGTGGGCAGAGTGAAACCAATTTTATTTATAGATATTTATGTGATGCTAATAGGTGTGATGTTACTCACACAGGGACAGTGATCATTTATTTATTTATTTAAATCAAGTCCAAACATTGAACATGTTTTTAAGCCCTAAAATAAGCTCTAAATAAAAGTATTTTAGAACATATTTCTTTTGACTTTATTTACATATGTGACCTTGAAGTAGTCCAAAAATAATCAGATTACATTACTTTCATATTGTGATATTTGGATTATGTTACTGGACATTTTTTATGAAGTAATTTGTAACTGTAACGGAATATATTTATAAAGTAACCCTCCCAACCCTATCCATTTGCTCTTCCAACACCACTACCTGCAAATCTGTCCCAGAACCAAATCCTCTGCCTGCCTGCCTGCTCTATCAGTGGCCCCTCACCACAGCAACCACATTTGTGCCAAGCCTGAGAGAGCTCCTACTGCCAGGACAGGCTGTGTAGTAGGAGGGAAGCTGGCAATTTCACAATAAAGTCATCGATTTGGGTTCCTTTATTTAATTGTTCTCAAGCATGCGTCTATTCACTGATGCTGATTTTCAGTCTTTTTTGTATCAAATTTGGACTGAAGAAAGTGTACTATGCTGCAAAAACCACAAAGCAAGGGCAGGTTCAGAGGGCTATGTTGCAGCGTGTGTGTGTGAATCTTTGTTGTTTTTGTTTTTTTGTGCAACAACTTAAACTAAAATGTGTTTTTAGCTGCAGCTGCATCTTTACCCCAGTTTTACTAAAAGCAACTATTGTTTCTATTCCCAACACCTTCTATATCAGTCTTATGTTTTTAGTATTATTAGTGTTGTCTGGAATACACATTTTATTTATGTTTGTCAGGTGTTGGATGTGCAACTGGAGACAGCGGATGCACTTACTGATGGAACAAGAGTGTGTGCATACTGGAGTGAGCGCTCAAGGTGCCTGTATCCTGGATATGTCCGCAGAGGTCAGAAAAGAACTCTATCCATACTTCTTAACAAACATTTCTGTTTACTTTTGCAAGAGCTGATTCTCTTCACTTACTGAAAGTTGAAAATGAATAACGTCATGCACAGGTGGTCCTGGAGACGAACAGAAAGAAGGCTCTCTCATGGTGGAGTTTGATGATGGAGATCGTGGCTGGATTTCCCTCCCCAACATTCGCCTTCTTCCACTTGGCTACCAAATATATTGTAAGTGTGCAGTATGTCCTGAGTTTAAGGACAGATTAATAGGAAAATCATTGTGCAAATGAAAAGACACACATTTGGATGAAATATCTAACTGTAACTAATGTTATATGATCTGTGGACATCAGGTGCAGAGCCTTCCCCAGCTCTCCTGGCTTCTCCAACCCGCCGCAGACGGAAAAGCTCCACTCAGAAGAAGAGCTCTCAGCAGATTGATGTTTCTTCTGAATGGCATGGCAACACAGAACCAGGGAAAACAATCAAGGCCAAGCCAGGTAACTGATCACAACTGAAGTGTACATCACTGAAAACAGTGCAGTTCTATATACAGCTGCATCTGAAAAAATTTGAATATCATAGAAAAGTTAATTTTGAATGAAATGTAATTTAATTTAAAAAATGGAACTTTCATATATTCTGGATTCATTACACATAAAGTGAAATATTTCAATAGTTTTTTTTTGTTTGTTTGTTTGTTTGTTTTTATTTTAAAGATTAAGACTTATAGCTCATTGAAATCAAAAATCCAGTATCTCAAAATGTTTCAGAAGAAAGAACTTATAATACAGAAATGTTGACCTGAAAAAAGCTCTAATCAGCTAATTAACTCAAAACACCTGCAAAGGTTTCCTGAGCCTTTAATCTCTCAGTCTGGTTCAGTACACACTACAACAATCATGATGAAGATGAAAGTAAATTCTGCATTTCATTTGGAAATCAAGGTCCCAGATTCTTGAGGAAGAGTGGAGAGGCACAGAATCCAAGTTACTTGAAGTCCAGTGTGAAGTTTCCACAGTCAGTGATGATTTGGGGTGCCATGTAGTCTGCTGGTGTTGGTCCACTTTGTTTTCTAAAGTCGAGAGTCAATGCAACGTCTACCAGGAGATTTTAAAGCACGTCATGCTTCCATCTGCTGACAAGCTTTGTTGATTTCCTTTTCCAGCAGGACTCGGCATCTGCCCACAGTGCCAAAACTACTAGTAACTGGTTTACTGACCGTGGTATTACTGGGCTTGATTGACCAGCCAACTCGCCTGACCTGAACCCCATAGAGAATCTGTGAGAGACACCAGATCTAACAATACAGACGAGTTGAAGGCCGCTATCAAAGCAACCTGGGCTTTCCAGAACACCTCAGCAGTACCACAGGCCGACTGCCTAAATGCCATGCCGTATTGGTGCAGTAATTCGTGCAAAAGGATTAAAGCCCCAACCAAGTATTGAGTGCATAAATTAACATACTTTTCAAAAGGTCAACATTTCTGTCTTATAAATTCTTTATTCTAATATTTTGAGATACTGGATTTTTGAGTTGTAAGCTGAGCTGTAAGCCACAATCATCAAAATTAAAACAAAAAAGGCTTGAAATATTTAATTTGATATGTAATGAATCTAGAATATCTGAAAGTACCACTTGTTTAATTAAATTACACAAAAAATTAACTTTTCCACGATATTCTAATTTTTTGAGATGCAACTCTATGCCTGAGGTCGATGCAGTTCTGTGCAGTATTTTTTTTAGTACAAATGGCTTCCTCAGTGTAATGTAGAAAAGGGAAAATTTACTATTTTATAATTTATGTCCAAAAAAAATTCTAGTCAAAAATAGTGTAAAAAATTTGGGTGGGTGTGTTTTGCAACAAGACACCTGTATAAGAGAATTTCTTCACAGGCCTCTCAGTCTACAGATCAGTGTATGACATTTGGAGTTTGGTGTTTTAACAGAAATGCCAGAAAAGGGGGAATGATTAACCAAGCAATCTATCAGCAGTATAATATCCATCAGGGATATTTCAGGAGTACATCAGTGGTTTATGGTTGTTGATGTTTAGTAGATAATCATTGCACACTGTTGACTATTGGCCTGAGCATTTTTTGTTTCACTTCTTATGGATGGTCCAGTTTATAGCTATTGATGTTACATAGATAAAATAATTACTATTAATTTGTCCCTTTTTATTTCACTTTATTTGGATAGCTATAAATAAAACTTCACAATACCACAGTGTAGTTGAATGCTTGAATTTGATTGGTCAGAATTCTAATAATAAACCAATTTTTTTAAATGTGTTGTTTAACAAAGTAATATATATAAATGTAGATGTGGTGATGTTTGCTGTTAAGAGACCTGAATTTAACATTTATAGAAGGAGTAACACTTTGTAACAGTCAAAGTGCTTTGCAAAGTATCCCAGCAAAGGAAAGTGCTCATGCTTTCAAAATTTTTCCTTTCTGGTTATTTTGTAAAATTACAAGCTGCATTTTTTGAGAGAGATAGAGAACCATTAAAATGCATGACATCCAATACATTAATACAACCCAATTCTGAAAAAGATGGGACAGTATGGAAAATGCTATTAAAAACAAAGAGTAGTGACTTGTAAATGTACTTTCACTTGTATTAAAACAAAGAACATATAAAGACGAAGTATTTGATGTTTTATCTAATCAGCTGCATAGTTTTTTTGAAGGTAAACCTTTATTTTGAAATTGATGCATGCTAAACCTTCCAAATAAGTTGGAACAGGGGCAGTTTAGGACTAATAGTGATGTGACAAGTTGAAATAAGAAGGTGATGTGAAACAGGTGAGGCAATCGTCTAATCATATTATATAAGGAGCCTCCAAAAAAGGTCTAGGGATTCAAGAGCAAGGATGGATCGAGGCTTGCTAATCCGCCAACAGACGTGTCAGTGAATAATCCAACACTGAGAACAACATTCCACAAATACAAATGGGTAGGATTTTGAGCAGTTCACCTTCTGCAGTGCACAATATAATTCAAAGATTCAAGGAATCAGGTCAAATCTCTGTGCATAAAGGGAGAGGCTGAAAACCACTTCTGAATGCACGTGATCTCTGATCCCTCACACGTAACTGTCTTAAAAGCCAGCATGAGCCTGTAATGTATAACCTGACATGGGCTCTGGAATACTTTGGTAAACTTTTGTCAGTCAACACCATTCACTATTTACTATGCAAAGCAGAAGCCACATGTCAACACTGTCCAGAAGTGCCGTCGACTTCTCTGGGCTCAGTCTCATCCGAGATGGGCAGTGCACATTAGAATCATGTTTTGTGGTCTGGCGAGTCAACATTTCAAATAGTTTTTGGACAAAACAGCCGCTGTGTTCTACGGGCCAAAGAGGAAAAGGGCCATCCAAGCTGTTATCAGCCTCAGGTCCAAAAGCCAGCGTCTGTCTTGGTATGGGGGTGTGTCAGTGCCCATGGCATGGGTAACTTACACATCTGTGAGGGCACCATTAATGCAGAAAGATATGTACACATTTTGGAGCAACATATGTTGCCATCCAGAGAAGGACAATGCCAAACCACATTCTGCCCGGATTACAAGCACATGGTTGCGTTAGCAGAGTGCTGGTGCTAGCATGGCCTGCCTGCAGTCCTGACCTGTCTCCGATTGAGAATGTGTGGCAGATTATGAAGTGAAAAATAAGGCAACGAAGGCCCTGTACAGTTGAAGAAATGTATAATGGATAAATTGGGGGGAAATTCCGCTCACTAAACTTAACCAACTGGTGTCTTCAGCGCTCAAACACTTAATAAGTGTTATTAAAAGAAAAGGTGATGTTACAAAGTGGTGAACAGTCGACTGTCAAAATGTTTTTAGAGTGTGTTGCAGTCATCAGATTTATATTTTCAAAAATAAATAAAATAAAATAAAGTAAAATATAAAATAATGTTAATAATATGTTTTCAGTATAGTACAGGGTGAATTGATTTTTCAAATGATTAGTTTTGTTTGGGTTTTTTTTTTTTTTTTGCATTTTCCATACTGTCCCAACTTTTTCGGAATTGCGGTTGTAAATTAGGCACTGTAATCATTGGCAAACTTCTGTAATATAAGGAGAATAACACATTTCATACCATGTGGTTATACGAAATCAATGGATGGTCTGTGCTGTGCTATTCCTTACTTAAACATCTTTGCCTTTTTTATTTTGTGTTAAACCTTTGTATTTGACTAACTAAATGTTGTAATTTTTTTGCTTAGTATTCCATTTGATTATCATTCTATATGCACAGAGATATCTTTTTTTTTACTTTTAATTTCTGTTATGGTTTACAAAAACTTAATCACTAGATGTTTAGTTAACAAAAATGGGCTTATACTAACATAGCAAGTAGCTCTGTGTGAAATGGATGGAGAAGCCTGATGGCAGAAAGTTTACAGAAATGCCTTAGGAACTGAAGGCTGAAATCTGTCTGCCCAACAATCTGTACTCAGCAGATCTTATCTGCAAAAGCATGACAATAGAACAGATCAGGTTTACTTCACATTTGAAGTTCTCAGACATATTAATTTCACACTGTTGTGAAACCCATCTGTTTGTCAAAAGAATTTAACAAATGCAAATAGGTCAAAGCATGCTTAATTGATTTAAGTTGTTAATGTCTTTGTTATTGTTTTTTTTCTTTTCTTTTATCTTTACAGGGAGACCCAAATCAGTCAGTTTATCAACAAGAAGTGGTGTGTCTGAGAATGTAACTGGGAGTGCCCCCTCTCTTCTTACCTGGCCGTCTGTCACCATGTCCAGAAAGAGACCATCTCTGGATTTGTTCCAGTTCAATGGCCTGTCTAGGAAAACTCCAAAAGAGAAGGAGACAGACACCTTCCCCTTGCTTGGCTCCACTATGAGTACACCAGCTAAGGGTATCTTTAGCACCTCCTTCGAGGTAGATTCCTTTAGCAGCATTGCTAATGGTTTTACAACCTTTGGTAATCAACAACTACCATCTGGGTTACAAATTGGTCAGAAGAGCACCTCAAATGTTCGGGGGAGAAAGACAGGAGACAGGAAAGAGTACCTCATCAAATTGGACCACGAAGGAGTAACCTCTCCAAAGACAAAAAATGGAAAAGCACTCATGCTTCTTGGAAATGGGGAGTTTGAGTCTAGAGGAGGGAGAATGGCAAAGGGCTCTGGGACCAAAAACATGGGTGATCAGACCTCTCATATAAACTGCTCCCAGTCAATGTTACTGATGAAGGATGCCAAGAGAAGTAGTAGTCACCTCCTCAAGGGTTCCTCTGACATGCAAAAACATTCTCAGGGTCTAGGGCTTGGTGAATATCCAGATTATGTGTTGAACTGCCACAGTCATTGTCTCAGCTCCTACTCAGACATGGATGAAGATGAAGAAGATGAAGAAGATGCTAGAAGGGCGGTGATGCGTAACCCTAGGCGCTTTCTCTCTCATCTGTCCATCTCCTCCTCTTCCTCAGGTTCCTCAAGCTCATCAAGTTCAGGCTCACTGTCCAGTTCTAGTGCCTGCTCCTCTGACAATGACTCCTCCTACAGCTCAGATGAAGAGGAAGCATCTCAACTTCTCCTGCAGGGCTGCCTGTCCTCCCATCATGCAGTGCTTCAACAACAGCAGCAGCAACATCCTGAACCAACAACTGCCCCACCACAACACTCCTTTATTGCCAAAGCCATGGGTGTGACCAGCCCAAAGGTTCTGGTTAGCAATGGTACAGGCAAGCATCAAAGGAGAAAGGAGATTCCCAGTAACTCCCTGTCTACAGCACAAACCAAATCTTCCAAGGACTGTCCCAAAAAGCAAAAGACAGACAGGCCGCCCAACTCGTCTGCATTTGTGCCAGCACGTCAGCTATGGCGGTGGTCTGGAAACCCCACTCAGGTAAGTTTCATATAATAATTTCTCCAGTGTAATGGAATGTGGACAATTTTCAGACTTCAAACATTTCCTCATGCATCTAATATAAATGTTGTCTTCAGAGGCGAGGTCTAAAAGGAAAGGCACGGAAACTCTTCTACAAGGCCGTGGTCCGAGGTAAAGACATAATCCGAGTGGGCGACTGTGCAGTATTTCTATCTTCTGGCCGTCCTCACCTTCCTTATATTGGCCGCATCGAGAGCCTGTGGGAATCTTGGGCCAGCAATATGGTCGTGAAGGTCAAATGGTTTTACCATCCTGAAGAGACTAAACTGGGCAAAAGGCACCGGGATGGCAAGGTACTCTCTAAAACCCTTTAGAGTTAATAACCAAGTATATTTAATTCTCTCACAATTGTACTAGTCAATAGATAACAGTTTAACTGTACTTTCTCTGCTTTCTCAGCATGCCCTTTATCAGTCTTGCCATGAGGATGAAAATGATGTACAGACCATCTCCCATAAGTGTCAAGTGGTTAGCCGAGCTGAATATGAGCACCTCAGCCGCCTAAGGAAGCCCAACAGCAACAGCCAGGACCTCTACTACCTGGCTGGAACATATGACCCCACTAGTGGCCAGTTGGTCACAGCTGAAGGAGTATCAATAATCTGCTAGCGTTTTTTGTCATATGGATGTACTACTGAAGAAATTTTTCCTTCTTGATGGAGGATAGCTAAAGGGCTGACAATCAGCTGACAAAGGCTGAAAATGATTTTTACTGTGTTCAGAATGGTCTCAGATCAAAGCCCCATAATTGGACACTAAACTAGCACTCCATGGAATAAAGAAGAGGAAGATGAGCTCTTTACTGGTCTACTTTGTACCTGCGCCTCACCCGTCGTTAGTGGGTGAAAACTGGAGCTGACACATTCACAAACTTAACAGCCAAGGAAAGATGTTTTCGTTCTCAGTGAAAATGATGAGGCACTGGACATATTCTAAGCAAGATTCTATTAATTTATGGTAACTGTGTTGAGGTAAATATTTCAGTTTTACTTTTCTGGAAGCCCTGAACAGAGCTGGGTTCACTTTAGACTGATCATCCTTATCAGATCAACTTCATCAGAACTTTTTAAAATTGTTTTTATCTCAGTTGGACCAAAAATATTGCATGGTGTGTGTGTGTGTGTGTGTGTGTGTGTGTGTACAGAGTATGGCCACAAACACACAAACAGAAGGAACTGGGTGTCACGCTGTAGATTAAAAACTCTTGGCATGGCATTACAAGTGCCACTGTCTAAGGTGTACAACACATTCTAATGACGCCTTCTGGGCATCCAGGGATTTTCCAGGAATCATTTTAATGCCCATTCAACTGAAAATAATTTTAAGTTAAATCTCTGAATTAATTTTTCTTTTAAACAAAAAAGGTTGTTTTTTGTTGTTGTTTTTTTCTATCAAGCCATACAATTCAGTACCTCTTACTTACTGTACCTTTTATTCAGGTGTATAGTTGTACAATTGTTTTATTTTATGTGTGTAAATATATAAATATATATAAAAGGTATTACTGTAAATATAATATAAAGGAAGAGAGAACTATATTCCTCTTTATTGCGCTTGATTGTGTTATTTTTTTAATGAGATAACTGTTAGGTTTGATTGGGATTTTTTTTATTTTTTTTATTTTATTTTTTGCTTTGGAGAGATGTGTGATCCACAAGTCACCACCTCAGCACTGTACATGACTTCTTTGAAACAGGTCATGATAAGTTAGTATATACAGTATACTGCATAAGTGTGGCAGAACAGTCCACAAGGTGACAAATGCAGACTGGGCCATTTCTGTCCACATAATTGTTATCTTTTCCACATTTGTTTTTTCTTTTTCATTTAGAGCCTCGTCACAGAATTCATTGTATTGCATTGCCCTCTGAATGGGTTATGAGTAGAACAAATGCAACAAAAGCCTTTGTGGCACATTTTGCACTTCAGACATGCAAGGTAATGTGTTGCCAATGCATCCATGTTTTGCCAGATCCAAACAGTGTGTCGGTAAAAAGTTATTGTACTAGTAGATAGATAGCTAATGTAACAAATCTGGCCTCCCAAGAAGAAACCAAAGCACCTCTAAGGGTTATTTTACAGATTGCAATAAATGAATGAAGTCTGTGTAAATAGATTATAAGGTATGGGAGCCCTGCAATTTCATTGGCTGGTGAACTTTAGATAAATTGACAATGTTCATACTCTATGGTGCAGTTACTGTTTTGTTTGCTTTAATATGACAGAAACAGCTTTTTGCTCTGCATTGTTTTAGTAATGTTGCTGGCAAGATTTTAGTGTTGGTAAGAAGATTGCTGTGAGGTTGGATGATGCAGCACACCAGTGGGCACTTCAGGCACAAGAAAGGCTTCTGAAGGCCTGTGTCACATGTTCATGAAGGACAATCAGAACCCGTTTGAGGGGGTGGTTTAAAATTGATCAAATCTCAATGTTGCCTCTTGTCACTTTTTATTCCTGCTTTGCCAAAAATTGCATTTTCATTTCTTTTCTCCACTGTCTATGTCATATATTTTTGCCTGATATGCAAGCCTGTAAAGACTGTTCATTGTTGATTTGAGGAAAGGACAGAAATGCCTTCCAGTCCTTAAGACTAATTTTTAACAACTTTGTTGCTGTTACACTGCAGAAGCAAAAGCTTTAAAAATCATATGTGAAAATCCATGTAATGTCACTTTTTGGGTCTATAAAAAGAAAACAAGTTATTTTCATAACTAAACACTGGATTCATTGCAGAATACCATGACACTGGCATTAGCAGTGTGGCAGAAAGTTGTTCAAGCCTCAGAAAAAAGGGGAATCATTGTACAACCTGAGTATGAGACCCACTGAGAATTATTATTATTATTATTATTATTATTATTATTATTTTATTTTTGGGAGGGGTTGATGTACTTTTTGACATTGTGGGGAATATAACATTGTGGGGATATTTGCATTCTTTAGGCAAGTTATTTATCTTAATTTTAATGCATTTGTGTTGCCTTTAATTAAAAAAGATGTCAAAATTAATACATTGGTATGTTTTGTTTTATTTTGTTGTACTGATTTGTTCCTGTGCATCCCTAACATAAGGAAGTGAAAGCATGTATCCAAAAGGCACTGTTAAGCAGTAATAGATCATGCTTATTAAATGTCAGAGAGTATAGTTAAAACTTGTGCTGTTATATCTAGAGCTCAGCAGTTTTTATAGAGCAGTAAGCAGCTGGTTAGTTAAGGTCATAATGACAGTCAGGTCATTTTCAGCTCCCATTCTCCTGTCTGTTGTGTAAGTGCGTGAATCCATGCATATGTCTGTTTGAGAGACAGAAGGGACATGGATGCAACAATAAAATAAGAAACAGAATGTGCTGCTGCTAGAATAAGCAGCACATAAGAGTTTGCCTGCAGGCACTGCAGGTGGCATAAATGTTTGAATTTTTGAACGGAATAGACCCATTAAGGAAGTAATGTAATCATATCATGTTCTTCCACCCACTGCAGGAGCACATGGGAATGGGGACTATATGTGTGGAGGAAAGTTGATATACTCCCCACTGAGATGGCGGTGCACCAACAATGTGAAAGGATTCAAACATTTAGTTAAATAAATCCCGTGTGAGATTTACCACCATTATTATTTCCCTTTTGGAAAATGGGAGTTGAATGAAAAAAAATCACAATAGCCATATTTTTGCATCTTTTTTTCTTCTAATTTTATATCATTGAATGTTATATTTTATATATTATGGCAGTTAAAAGAACACTTTAAAACTTTAGTACTTCACAATCACAATCATAAAACCGACATAAAACACACCGAATAAAGTTTTTTTTTTATGAATGTTAAGGCATGCAATCCTAGTGAAGATGAAGAGGTGATAGCTAAGCATTTCCCACAACCCACATGTGTGACTATAGGGTGGATAAATATACAATTAAGGTCCACCCCAACTCCTTATTTGCATGTCACAATTTGCATATCTAGAGTGACCGAAATAATCTAACTCCCGTAGTGAGTCAAATAACCCAGATGAAAAGTGTGGACCAGTGATACTATACTATGCCATAGAGAGATCCAGCATTTCCACAAGCAGTGGAACAGTAAACCATACTGAAAACCCCAAGATAATGGTAAGTGCTCTGACTTATATGGTGCTTTTTTTAACCTTAGTGGTTCTACAAAGCACTTTACACTGGTTCTCATTCACCCATTCACACACACACTCAGACACCAACTGCCATGCAAGGTGCTAGCTTGCCATCGGGAGCAACTTGGGGTTCAGTGTTTTGGCCAAGGACACTTTGAATGTTACATTGTGCATGTGGAGCCAAGTGCGCCGGGAATCGAACCTCCAACCCTACAATTAGTGGACAACCTGCTCTACCATCTGAGCCACAGCCTAATCTGCTCACATCAATTCTATAAGGTTCTGGAAGACTGAAGGTGTGAATGAAGAAAACAGAATTTTAAAGGCGGGTTTACTACATCAGGGTAAAGAATATTTACAGACGTTCAGTGAGGCCTCATGCCCTATAGGTGGGGGTTGGGTCATCCAAGATGAGCCCAATGTCTTCAGGATAGAAATGGTTCATTATAGGATAAAGATGATCAGTCAGAAGACCTTTATATTGATTTGCAATGACCCTTCCCATTAAGGGGACAAGCGAACCCAAACCAGCAAAATGTCCTCTACAGTACAAAAGGGTCATAGAGTCTTCCTTTAATTTGTGACCTCTCTGTAAGTAACTGTTTACCATGAAAACTTTTCAACCTAATAACCATCTTAAACTGTGTCTTCAAAATATATCCCAAATATATATAGAATATAGGTAACATACCTACATGTGGCAGTTCTGATACAGTCATTCATTACTGCATAATATTTTATAAAGAAATTTTGGAAGATTAGTGAAAGTCATACATTAAAATTTAACAATTTTATTTAGCATGGGTGAGCAAAGAGGGCTCAGTTATTATTATAAGGGTAGACAAAATAGTTCTATGTGTACCATTTTTTTTTTCCTTCAGAGATTATTAGTTTGCCTTGTATTAAAAGCACATTCAAGCTTTTAGATGTCTTTTATGAAATGCAAAGCTATCATCTTAGCTTTTGGGATGTGTAATTACCATATCTACTTTATGTAGAGATGTTTTTCAACTGTAATGTGATACATAGTAACAACATGACATAATTAATAAGCACATGCGAATGTTGGGCAAGTGAATTGGAACTGCTAATCAATACCTCCTATACTTCCATGTCGCTCATTCCATAAGCTCATTTATCAGCTAAATTGAATGGCTTAACAGCAATCTTGAAAATCTACTCATAGTGACAATTAATTCTCCCCTCTCTTCTTTAGTCATGCTACATAAAAAAGTGACATTTCACAAGTTTTGACATAAGCCCTTCATAAATCTTCCATTATTGCTTTATGAATGTGCGTGTTCAAATGCCCCCAATAGGAACACTTCATATATATATATATATATATATATATATATATATATATATATATATATATATATATATATATATATATATATATATATATATATATATATATATATATATATATATAGTGTTAAATAATTTTTCTAATAATTTTCAGGATAATGGACTTGCCATTGCTAATTGTTTTTTTTTCCTTTAATAGTATCAAAATCAATATGAAAATACTTTTCAATCGTATTATTAAATGTATTAAAACACAAAAGTGATATATCAGGTTAATAGTGAGTATCTTTCAGTAAAGCTGTGGATGTTTTATTGCTTGAAACATATATCTCACTGACTTATAAACAAGCATAAGTGATGCCTTGACCCTATATAAAATTTCTGTTAATATAGTATTATACAAAATCGAGAATAAATTATAATATAGTGTGACTGGATTTCATTCTGTGTGAGTATTGTTCAGGAATTAAACGCTTCTAAAAGCTCCAGTAAATGAATATGATGGTACAAATTTGCTTAATGTGCTCAGTTGAAATAGAATTCATATAATATACATTGCTCTTATGTTTACGTCTTTCTCACGATTTAAATCCTTTTGGAACAGCCTTTGATACATTACATAGCTTTAGGTATTTGATATGAAATACTGAATATTGCATGTACCAATGATATAGGTGTATGTTTATGTGTATGTGTGAGAGTCCATGTATCCCTATTGCTGTCTCTCTCTCTCTCTCTCTCTCTCTCTCTGTCTATGTATTGTACTTGAGAACCAGGAATGTCACTTGCACAGTGTGCTGTTGTGAGCAAAGGCGAATAACATAAGCTCATAAATGACGTGCCCTCTGCGTGACCCTGTCTGGCCTGCATGGTGAGCGGCTGTCTCAGGGCCAAGGGAGTGGCTGAGGGAGATGTGCAAGTAAGGGGGGTGAATGAGGGGCTGCTGTTGCGTTAAGAAAGGCGTGCATACTGCTCTGATGGTATTGGTTTAAAGGGCTGAGAGCCCATCCATCATATGCTTATAAGCAGCCGACAGATCCCCAGCTTGCCTGTGTGCTGTATGTGAGTGAGTGTGTGAGTGAATGTGTCTGTAAGGCCAGGGGACCCAGGGGAAGCAAGTATGGGAGGGGCAAAAGAGAACATTTGAATCTTAAGTAGTACAATAAGCTCTCTCTCTCTCTCTCTCTCTCTCTCTCTCTCTCTCTCTCTATATATATATATATATATATATATATATATATATATATATATATATGTATATATATATATATATATATATATATATGTATATATATACAGTATATATGTGTATGTATATATATATATATATATATATATATATATATATATATATATATATATATATATATATATATATATATATATGAGTGCCTGTATTTATGATGCCATTGCATTTTGACACAAAGACAAAACATAAAGATGGCTTTGGACCTCATTTCATATGAACAGTTATGCTGTGATGGCTAGGATTACAACTCTTTAGGACTTTAGCTTTAGGACTGCAATTGCCACAAACAATTTTACACTCAAGAATTCGTCAGTGAACAGTGGATAAGTTCAACAATGAATTTTCCTGCTTACACAATTTGCACTATTTGACCATATAGGATTAGCACGTTTGTAGAAGTCTGGTTCCTCTCAAGTTTCTTCCTCATAGTGTCTGAGGGAGTTTTTCCTTGCCACCGTCACCTCTGGCTTGCTCGTTAGGGATAAATTCATACATTTAAAATCTATATCGTGAATTTATATATTTCTGTAAAACTGCTTTGGGACAATATCTGATGTTAAACGTGCTATACAAATAAAACTGAATTAAATTGAACATGTAACAAGTTAGACAGAGTGAGAGAAAATGGAGGGATATAGCGAGTACACAGGGGGACAAAGACTGCTTTCTTTTTCTTGTGTATCAGTATAGGCCTTGCATTTCATCCCAGGGTCCTCAGCAACCCTTTCAGAGGAAAAGGCCCTCAGGTGGGCCGTAATGGCCTATTCCACGTCTGCACATTTCAAACAGCATTGCTTAATTTCAGCACTGCTCAAGTGTAACCATTCGAACAATGGCACAAATATGTTATTAATGTTCCACAGCCCTGCCCCTGTCCCCCTTCCTTTATTCCCCTCTCTTCCTTCCTCTCTCCCACTCTCTCCACATGGCTCTGGCCTTAATGATAACCAGAAGAAATTCTTCATTATCTGAAGAAATACAGATAATGATAAAACAGGAAAAAGGTTCCATGCTGAGAAAATAAATTAGATTTATAGCTACAATTATGCTGCAAGCTCCCTATAATCAGAACATTTGAAAATTGAAAATGTTCAAGGATTATGAAATTGAACACAATCATACGTAATGCACACAGACATATAAACATTTGAATAGCTCCAATGAATCTTTGATTTGAAACGAGATTTTAAAAAAAAAAGGGGGGGGGGTTAAATTCCAGTACAATCTCAAAGAGGATTTTCCATCTGTCATTGAAAGGGTTATTTGGGATGAATAGGGTTATTTATTTTAAATAAATGTAAGGTATTACCTTTTGCTCTATACAGCTTTTTATATATGTTTTTGTTTTCTTTTGTTTTGCATGTGACCTTTATAAATGATCACATCTCAGACCTTTGGGTTTAATCTTATTGATTGTGTGATGTCAAAATGAGCTGGTCTCTCTTCCTAACCAAGGGGAAGCAGCAGTTTCGTTCCTGTGGAAATACACAGGCCTGCAGATTTCCTCAACAGTTCCGGCTGTCCAGACTTGAATATTAACAAAACAATGATAAACAAAAATTTAGGCATACATTAAAAAAAAAAACTCTTTGGGTAATAGAAAGGACACTGTCTATTTTGGAAATTTAATTAGTCAGTTATTGACATAATCAGCTTTTTTTTTATTAGCTGAAGTTAGTAATGCAAACACTTGCAACAAGTACAACATCTCCTTTCATTTTTTTTTATCCAATGCCATAACCTAGAACACCTGCTTGCATCCTGCTGGAAAGCTGCCTTGTGTCCTGATTGGCTGAATGTCAGTGGTGCCCATCATTTGTTTTTTCTCATGTTTAGAGAGCGTTGGGACACCACAGTCACTGGATTTCATTCTCTTAACAGATCCATCCATCCATCTTCTACCGCGTACTCCTTTTCAGGGTCACGGGGAACCTGGAGCCTATCCCAGGGAGCATCGGGCAGGGGCCACCCTGGACAGGGTGCCAGTCCATTGCAGGGCACAATCACATACACACTCACACACTCATTCATACACTTTAGACATGCCAATCAGCTAACAGTCCATGTCTTTGGACTAGGGGAGGAAACCAGAGATATTTTAACATAAAATAAGAGATATTTTGTTATTTTGTTATTATATGTCAGAATGCAAGGTAAAATTCATCAAATATTACAAAATCACATTAAAAATAAAAACAAATTTGTTCACTTGATTTGTATTCAATATATGTTTACATTTTGGAAATAATTTTTCAAAATATTGAAAAATCGCATAAATTTGTATGTTAACAAACCTTGTGTAATCATTATTATTGTGTACCAAATAAAACACTGTTTAGGTTTTCCAACGCATGTCAAACTGGACCATTTTTTTCAGGGTGAATGGGTTTATAGCCAAATGGCCATTAGAATTAGAGTAGCTGAATCATATGCTACATTTGTTAAGTGTGTCAATGGCAGTAAAAGGGAGTATGTGCTCTAAATACGGTGGTAATGCAGCGTGTTTTGGTGGATAACCAGAGGTTACAGTTTTATTGTCGTTGTGTTAAATTGTTCTTTTCTTGACACTTTTGTCATTTATGTGTTTGTTTGATATTATTACCTTTAATGTGACAAGACAGATACTACTGTACACATATTGAGAAATTCTCCAATTGTAATCTATTTTATGGTCATAACAAAGTCTTAATGTAAATACAATATGGTGTTAATCCAATTATGTGACATATACACATGAACCAACAGTTCCAATGCTACCTAACAAAAAAAATTGTCGTACTCTTCAGATATGCAATCTTCTACCCAAGGGGATTGACGTGTTACGTTTCCTTTCCTTGTGTTTCTCTCACTCCTTCTCTTGTAATTGAGAAAGAAAAAGCGAGATTTTCTCTTATATGAGGCACATGTGTGAATGTATTGCTGTCAGCTGCTAATACGTGCTGGACACAGTGATCCACACCAACTCCAAGGCTGAGGCGAGGGAGGGGGTCAAGGGCATGGAAGCATTCCAGCTCACCCCATACATCCATCCTCAACCCAATCTCCTCAGGCCTGCTGCGTATGCTGCATATCCATCCTCAGCACATTCACACCAGTATGCAGAACAGAATGACCTACATGCTGCTGTAGTATTATATTGCACACTGCAGCATTAATGTCCTCTTCTGTAGCATGCTATGTGCTGGTGTTTTTTATTCAACTTATATTTAACATCGTTTCTTAGGATTTCTTTCTTTGGGATTGTTTCTTGTTCTGTCAAGGTTTTGCTGATCACCTGAGGAACAAGAAAAACTATTTTGAGGCTGAACACTAATCTCTGTCTCTGGTACTGCAAATGAAGCACTTTGCAGCTTCGACAGGCTTGAGAGAAGAAAAAATTAATACTTAATTAAGGTAAAAGAACAGCAGGACATTGTCAGAAATTATCATATTGAGATGCATAAGTGAACATCATCTGTGAACAGTGGACAGAGTTGTGGGGTTATTTTTGATCTACACCTTGTAAATCCTGTTGATGTGGAATGTGCTGGTATTAAGTAGGGAAAGGGGAAAGTACAGTTGGGTGTGTATGAGTGTATGTATAAGAGAAAGAGATCGAGAGAGAGAGAGAGAGAGAGCAAGAGAGAGAGAGAGAGAGAGAGCAAGGGAGAGATAAATATAAATATCTTCTCACCTACTGTCGCCAGGGTAGAGTGGGACATCTGGAAGCACCGCCACTCTAACCATTTTTTGACTAACTTGTTAATATTTTCCTGCTGATTTTAATCATACAAATTATTAATTTTTTCCATCCATCCATCCATTTTCTATACTGCTTATCCTACTGGGTCACGGGGAACCTGGAGCCTATCTCAGGGAGCATGGGACACAAGGCAGGATATGTCCTGGATGGGGTGCCAATCCATCACTGGGCACAGTCACATACATATTCACACACCCATTTATACACTACGGACCCACCAATTAGAATATGATGCATGTCTTTGGACTGGGCAATAAAACTGGAGTACCCAAAGGAAACCCCACAGTACGGGGAGAACATGCAAACTCTACACACACATTGCCACTGCGGGAATTGAACTACCAACCCTGGAAGTGTGAGGCAAACGTGCTAACCACTAAGCCCCATAAATCTTTTCACCAACCTTAATTTGTAATGGTATTCTTGTACCTCTAAGCAATGATCATGTAAAATGTATAGTTGTGATGTCAAAACTTTCAAGTATCCTGTGGAATACAGCGAATCTTATACCCGCAGAACCCATTAATTCATTACAGGCTGTCTTTCATCATTAACCATAAATAACTTTATGAATTGTAATTGTTTTGCTAAGTTGTTGTTGTTGTTGTTGTTTTATTTATTTATTTTTAACCATTTAATTGATTCTTTCCAGACATGGAGTTATTTCAATTTATAGTCCACCACTGCTGGAAGGACATACATGTGATTTTCTATTAGTATGTTTTTTTGCTCTCTTCCATGCTGGGTTCTTACCTGAATCCATCGGGAACCTGAAACCTGGTTCTCCTCTAAACCAGATACCTCTTAGATCACCCTTCTCTCACTAATATTACTTCCCTCTCTCCAGGACTGCCAGCAATGTACATATAAAATATACTGTATAACATGCAGATACTCAGGGCATCTTTAAAGTGTATGGAAATGGTGGTCTATGCTGCTGGGACCCTCATGGTGAGTTGTAAATTAGCCATGTAGCAGTGGAAGAACTGGCATGGAGCTCCCACTCCCACACAACCAGCCAAACATCACACTGTATGGCCTGTCAGACAAGCCAGCTATGCAAATTTACTCATGTTCCTAGGCAGGGGGTCATGGGCCCAGGAAGCCTGCACAGGGATCAGAGCTCACAGGGCTGCGAGTAGAGGGAGAGCACCAGGGAGTCTTTCTGGCATTGACACAAAGAGGCCATGAAGAAATATGTTATTAGTTTTGGGCCATGCATTATCTACCTATACATATGTTGAGTAATTGATCAATAACCTAGACAATATATGACATTATTTAATTATGTTATTTGAAAAATGGCTCTGTTCCTGATTGATCATCTCCTTCACCATTTCTTCCATGGCATATGTCTTGCATTATCACCTACACTTGTACAGCTTCCTTACATCCAAGGTGTATTCCCACCTTGAGCCCAGTATTACCAGGATAGACTTCAAATTCTATACTCATTTGCTCATAGTTCTTTGTGTATACATGACTATTTAGTGTGTTAACACCAAACAACTATGTACAGTTGATGACACAGATGATGGCTGATATTTGCCAAACAAATGATCTGTGGAGTAATAGTCTCTATTTACACTAACCTGCCCCATTATTTACCACAGAATAGAAAGGACAGCAGATAATGAACAGTTGAGATGCCATTTCATCATCTCAAAACTGACTATTAATTTAAATAAAGAAGATATGTTTTACACTGTTGTTTTGTGTCAAATACAATTTTATTTAATTTCCACTCAGAACAAAACCAGTTTCTTTGGTACAAAATATGTCAGATAAAAAAAATAATAATAATAAAATAATAAAATAATAATAATAATCCATCCATCCATCTTCTACCGCTTACTCCTTCTTCAGGGTCACGGGGAACCTGGAGCCTATCCCAGGAATCATCGGGCACAAGGCGGGGTACATCCTGGACAGGGTGCCAGTCCATCACAGGTAATAATAATAATAATAATAATAATAATAATAATAATAATAATAATAATAATAATAATAATAATGCAGTGCAGTGCTGTGAAAAAGTATTTGCCCCATTCTGATTTCCTGATATCTCATACGAAATTGTTCAGAAATTAAAACAACATCTAAAATAAAACAAAGCAACTTGAGTAAACACGAAATAATGTTATTTATTGAAGCTAAAAAGTTATCCAATACCAACTGGGCCTGTGTGAAAATGTATTTGCCCCCCGCAGTTACTAATTCTCCAAATCTATAAAACTACCTAAAACACAAGTTTGAGCCACACCTTAGTTCTTGGGTTTCCTGATGTTTTTATATTTGGTTTCTGCTTTCTGAGCATTGATTCTTGAACTCCCATAATAAAGAATGTGCTGCACTTAAATCCTACACCCTTAAAAACTAAAACCGAAACTCCAAAACTAAAATTGTTTTTTTTTATATTTTCTGCTGTGAGAGATGGTTCTAGGTAGAACCCCTTCAAGAAGTTAAGAACTCTTGAGGAATTACCAGTATACAGTATAAGTTACAATCTCTCCTTAATAACTGATACATAGAATAGTTAGGAACAGTATGTAATGTTTAAAAATATGTCATGTTTAAAAAGACCTATAATAATCATATCATTACAAACATGCTACCAGATACATATGTGGCTTCTTCATTTCAGATTTTGTCTGATGTCTCATGTCCCATTTTTCTGATCCCAAACAGGATCTCAATAGTAAGAACTGCTCAACTTGGGTTATCTCCAAAGCAGTTCTTGAGGTGTAGTTTGACAGAGGTACAATCAGTTGAAGGAAATAGGCAGGCTTGTCATTGTTTCCATTGCAAAAGCAGTTCTTCTTTCATACAGAAGAGGGCTCTAAAAATTACAAACCACTCCTTTAACTCCTCCTCCGCAAACCTTGTTTTCATGTTGAACTCAAAGAAGTTGCTTAGCCAGACCTGTGTCACTCATCTCTATCTCCCTCCATCTCACCATCTTGGATCTTATGTGGGCTGCTGGGAAACTCCATTAGATGAGACACAGGGGAAGGTGTGTGTATTATGTCTGTCTGATAATGCAAGAATAACCACAAGACCTACCTGAACTCATCCATCTCACTATTTATATTTGGGAGAAATGTAAACTAAATAATGAAAGGAAATGGAGCACTCTCCTCCCTTTGTGTGGGTCTGTGTATGTTTTCAGGGAATGGGGTGAAAGTGGCTATGAACCAGAATTCAATGCTTTGGACCGATGTTGTCCATGTGCATGGAGTTCTTGGATCCTTTCTTGTTACATGTGTGTGGCCTGCAGTGAGATAATGTCCTGTGAGTATAAGAGGTGTGTGACGTAGAGAGTGTGTGAGGGGAAAGACATCTTTTTACTTCATCCATCATAGTCCCTGTCTGAAGGCTGCAGCCTCTGCAATAGCCTCCTCTGTTTGCACACAGGTGATTCATCACAGGACTAAAACACAGTTTCTCTTGGCCCAGCACAATCCTGTGCTTCCACCTTTGGCCTGTCACAGCCCCCGTGCACCCACTGCGCTAAGCGTCTTCTCCCTTTACCATACAGCTGCAGTCAGAGAAAGAGAAAGGAAAAGGATACAAACATTCAGTTACGTTATTCTGTTTCTTCCCATGTGAGGCAGCTGCAGTCAAGGGGGTGGTGGTAAAAAAATAAAAATGATACTCTAGTAAGCCACTCAGTGGGGAGCTGAAACATATCCTGACATCACAAGTGCGGCTACTCTCCCTGCTGTCTTCTGAGTCTCGCCTTCTGCTCCCCTGACTGTCATTCTTCTTCTCACCTCCACCCTTTTCTCACTCTCCTTCTTCAGAGGGGTTAAATTGGGATTTAGGAGGTGGGGGAGCCCTAATTCTTTTATAGTTGCCATGAAAGAATGTACAAACAGTACTAGTTAATTAGTTTTATTATACAGTTCTCGATGTGGTTGTCATGGAATTGTGAGGAGATAAAGCATGATGAACAAATTTTGCTTTAAGGATCAAATTTGTTTACATATCAGTTAACAATAGTTTATAATTCTGAGATGAAAAGATATATCTATAAACTCATAAAGCACTGTGAAACTATATTAACACGTGATTACAATTTTCACCATTATGCCATTCAATGATTTATATTAAATAAAATAAAAATATAAAATTTTGGAGGTCAGCTCTGCTTGCAATTCACATAAACTAAAGGTGGAAAAGCTCAGCTCTATATTCCCTCCAGTTGCACTAACCATATTTTTAAATTTCATATAAAAATGTTTCCCAACACTTTCTTTCCAATTTGGTAAACTGCCAACAGTCAACCCTCCCTTATTACAAGACAACTATCAACCAATGAAGGTGATGGTTCACACATGCTTTATCTGAGGCTGTGTTTACACTAGTGCATTTTCGTTTTAAAATGCATAACTTTTACTACAGTTACGCCTGACATCTACACTACTCTGGCATTTGTGACCCTCGAAAACTGAGACTTTTAGAAACACTGAAGACCCTGTTTTAGTTTGAAAACTCCAGGGTTGTGTTTCAGTGTAAACAGACCAAAATGCAGACTTTTGAAAACGAAGGCGTGATTGGGTCTTCTAGATCATTCCCTGATTCGTCAAGCCCCTATCACATGACCATTACGCTACCTTCTCGACCACATAAACAACAACATGTAGACTGGACTGCAAGCTTTGTTGGCTTTGTTGTCATTTTTAGCAGCCATTGTGCAGTTAAATTCTGCATTTTATAATACTATGATTAGAGCAACAAAAGTTTTCAAGCAGCCTGGAATGGAATGCCGGTTTTGGGTTAGACCAAGAAGAACTAGTGCCTGGTGGGACATGTTTGTAAGTTCTCCCTAAATCTGTCGAGTATGTCACTGTATTTGTTTTGACATGACTCCCAATCGACATTTTCAACCACCATAGATGCCTTGTAGTCATTAGTTACTTTGAATAACAATTCCACCTCATTATCCTCATTATCTGATTTTCCTCACCAACATGCACATTGTTGTACCTGTTTAGCAACTTGGGGTTCAGTGTCTTGCCCAAGGACACTTCGGCATGTGGAGTCACCCGGGCCGGGAATCGAACCGCCAACCCTACGATTAGTGGACAATCCACTCTACCAACTGCGCCACAGCCGCCCCGTATGTGAAACTCAGTGGAAAATGATCGTTTTCATTTTCAGTATATTGGTCAATCAGTCCCTCCAGAATTTTGCGAAAATAAAACAATCCATCCATCCATCCATCCATCTTCAACCGCTTATTCCTGCTTCAGGGTCGCGGGGAACCTGGAGCCTATCCCAGGAAGCATCGGGCACAAGGCGGGGTACACCCTGGACAGGGTGCCAGTCCATCGCAGGGCAAAATCACATACATACTCACACACCCATTCATACACTACGGACAATTTTACCAAGCTGCCAATCAACCTACCATGCATGTCTTTGGACTGGGGGAGGAAACTGGAGTACCCGGAGGAAACCCCTGCAACACAGGGAGAACATGCAAACTCCGCACACACATGGCCCCGGCGGGAATCGAACCCCGGACCCTGGAGGTGTGAGGCGAACCACTAAGCCACCGTGCGCCCCGAAAATAAAACAAACTCCGCAATAAATGGAAGCGCTTACAATTTTTCAAACTTACCACAAATTCTCTGCAGATTTGGAACATGAGTACAGCTAAAAGGTCTTATTTACCAACAAACAACACTGTGAAAGACAAGTAGTGTCTTTTAGTGCAATAGTAATTTCACCAATTCAAGTGATTTTCAGCAAAAAAGCACAAAAAACTCCACAAATTCCATTGCACACTTTGAAAAAGCTACAGCAAAATCAATCATTTTTGGCCACAACAATCACCGAAAAAACCCCTCAAAATCCTGCACGGTTAATATCTGATATTGGTCTGATATTGACATCTTAGCAGTAATCAAGTCGACTCTCTGTGAATTCCTGTTACCAGGTTATGTGAAACACAAGAGACAAGATGCCAACATGATTTAAGACAGTTAATAAGTCAATATTACACATTTACAGTATTTAAATGTCAAATCTGATACAACAATCCAGTGGTTCAGTCCAGTAGCCTACCAATAGGTTGCTTAGTATCAGACTGGTGCTAATTGGGATTCTTATACATTCAGAATGTCCCTGTTTCTGTGCAAACAATGTGAGTACGTGCATGCTAAGAGATGGCTTCCTCCCTTCGGGTTTATATGAGAGAGTCCAGACGGAAGATGGTTTTAGTGATAGGAGTCTGCAACCCCAGTGGATTTATCACACACGAATACTAGATCTCTCTCACACACAGTGCTCATGCAATACTAACTGCCCACTATTGCCCAGGGGATGGTCAGGTTTGCAGCTCAGTTAACACATCTCAGCCACGTAGCCTGCCTTGTCTTGCCCAACAACTAAAAATATATTTACTGTAAACTAAGAATGGAAGATGACTCCCACAAAGAAGCCACAGACAATACATGCAACATCAGAGCACTGGCACCTTTCTGGCATTTTTTTGTACTTATCAAAATAATAATAATAATAATAATAATGCAACAAAAATCTGCAGTTTCATAATGTATTACCTGCTATGTTCTAGCTTTATTTGTGTAAATGGATGTGAAGTGGAAAAAGCTCTTTAGTCCAATTATAATGCTGCATTTGAATTAATCTGCACAGAATCCATGTGCATGTTTGTATTAGTGTTTCAACATGCACTCTGTGTCTCTTACTTTATGCTATTAACATCCTTTCAAGTGAGTAGAGAAAAACACAAATTGCAAGTAGGAAAGATAGAGAGAGAGAACGAGATTTATGGAAGGAACACAGAGAAGTGTGTCTGGGCTCAGCACGTGTGTGTGTATGTGTGTGCCTCTGGCATTAGAGCCGCCCGTGCTGAGCTCGTCTGGTGGTGGTTGATCTTTGTAACCACTCGCACATGTTGGCACAGGATGGCACAGCAGTTCCCGCATGCCCAGCCCGCCACCCAGCCCACCAGTGCCAGGCTGACGTTCTGGGAGGCCGAGGGCTCCACTTTCCTCAGCGTGTCTTGCGACCACAGACAAATTGGCCCACAGCAGCTTTCCCAGGAATCTGCCCCATCAAAGACAAAAGTCCACACGCCTGCCTACTATTGACTGCCAGTGCAAAAACCTTCCACATAACTGACTCAGACATACAGTATACAACACAAATTGAGTAGGACGCTTGTAGCTACAAGGCTTTGAAGTGTCTTGTTTTTAATCCCATACTTATTATTATATGGTGAAGTCTGTTTTTCATGAGTGACTACAGCAATGTATAATAAAAGAGTAATGAGAGGGTGGTCAGAACGGTAATATATCAGATTATTATAAAAAAAATTGCAATCTCAAGAAAGGCTAGATCAAAGGTTTTGGGCATCTGTGTGTGCTGTTGCTGCTTCTGGCTGTAAGCATTAATCTCAGGCTGATGAGTGATTGTTCTTTCACAATAGAGCACAGTAAAGGAGTTTCCAGTCAGCAATACGTTGATTTACTCACCGCCTCAACACATCAGTGCTACTCACAAGTCTACCAAGTTCGGGATGTGTTTTTGTATGCTCTCTGTTCACATGGCTACTAATCCACAATGTGTGTCTAAAACTCTGTGTCTCCTGGTTTATCCACTGCTTTTTTCCAGATCTGCAGTCTTCAGAAAACCACTCCTCAGAGACACCCTTCACTTATGTTCTACGGGTGGGGGACTGTATGGAAGCAGATGACAGATATGCAGATCTTCTGGGCTGGACTGCAGGAGTGTGGAGAATAGGCATGGAGAGATCTTTGGGAATGTTGTGATTCACACAGCAAAGAATGAATAATGTGTTTCCTCTCCTCTGTCTTCTTTTGTCCTCTAGATTATAGTCCAGAGGAGTCCAACAATGGGAGCACCAGAACTGGACCAGAACAAAATGGCAGTGAGCAGTGGGAAAATTCTGGACCATGCATCTCAAAATCTCCAAATAACACACAATCACTAACTGTAGATCTTTCACACACACACACACGCACACCAAATATAAATGCTGCATTCGACTAAAGGTTCTAACTCTTCATTTCCAACTAAGGCCTTAGGCCGTGTTTACACTAGTGTGTTTTAGTTTTAAAACGCATAACTACGGGTACACCTGTAGTCTACACTAGTCCGGTGTCTTCGATCCTCGAAAACGGAGACTTTTGGAAACGCCGAAGACCCCGTTTTAGTTTGGAAACTCGGAACTCGCGTTTCAGTGTAAACAGAACAAAACGAAGACCTTTGAAAACGAAGGGGTGGCTTCGCCTACATTCGCTCCCTGATTGGCTCTTCTGGATCGTTGCGTTTACTTCCCTGATTCGTCAAGCCCCTACCACATGACCATTACGCTACCTTGATACACAACACGGAGACTGAACCGCAAGCTTTGCTGGCTTTGTTGTTGTTCTTAGCAGCCATTGTGCAGTTAAATTCTGTATTTTATAATACTGCAGCTGCCTGCATGCGCAAGAGGCAAACTATGATTAGTGCAATCGGCAACAAATCTCATTTCGAGCGGCGTAAGACATAGAACACCGGTTTGGACTAGCAACCAACTTTCTGTTTACACTTGTGTGCGCATGCCCAGTGTGCATGAAAGGTCATGTGACATGCGTATTCGGTCGTGTCGTGGCGACTGAGATCGTTTCTGAAACACAGCGGAAACGCCAGTGTGGACGAGGATCGTCCATCCACCCATCTTCTACCGCTTATTCCTTTTACATGGTCACGGGGAACTTGGAGCCTATCCCAGGACGCATCGGCGTTTTCATTTTAAAACGAAAACGCACTGGTGTAAACATGGCCTAAGAACAACAAAAGTAAACGCCCTCTCAACTTCAGAGTTCCTACTGGGGAACTCGGGATAGTGTCCTCAATACCAAGTTCAGCAAGTGACTACAAATTAACATGTCTTCGCACAGTATCAATAGTAAACAAAGTAGCACTTCTTACCTTTAAAGGAATAATTCCGTATATGTAAGTATTTGCTTTACATCAATCAGCATACAGATATATGCTGTATATATAGAAGTATATTAGTTAACTCTATAACATTGATTATACAGATTGCTGTTAAGAGGAGGGAAATGTACACCGCTCGTCACATATAGCAGGCTAGTTTGCTGCTAACAAAAGACAAACATGGAGGCATCAATGGTTTTCTCCCCCTCACACTTTGTTGCTCGAATGCCACAGGTCAAAACTTGACATCATTCCAAACTTCGTCTTCCCACTATCGAAGTAAGTCAAATGCAACAATAAACCAACTGCCTATGTAGTCTTGGCCATATGAGCTCCTCACACACTTCATCAGGTGGACTGATGGCTGGTCCTTGTTGTTAGGTTACGAAGAACTCACAAGTGACACCACATTCTAAATATTTGTACCATAGTTGTGAGCACACAAACATTTTTTCAAGATTGTATAATGTGTGCAAATCCTAATTCCTATATACTTTCACCCAGAGGAAAGCACACATGCAGTCCCAGTCTGCAGATATGAGGATACTGTTTGCTCAAACAGCAGCACAACTGTCAGGCATAGCCTCCAGTGAGGAACGTGGCAGGAGCATCAGCTGTGGTAAAACAACCTTCGGCTCTCTTTTGCCCACCATACACTTCTGTCATGTGGGGGATGGGGTGTGTATTTGTGTGTGTGTGTGTTTGTGTGTGTGTGTGCATGTGTCTATTAGTGTCTGTCTGTCTTGCTGAGTCAGGAGAGAGACAGGGCACTTAGAAAAGCCCCCAGCCACTCTGCTCCATTCTCTTTCTCTGCTGCTGGCAGACACTCACCCTGAGCAGGTAATCCATCAAAACTGCTATGACAGAAGACAGTGTGAGGTTGTGTGAAAGAGAGCAAGTAAAAAAGGAGAGAATGAGTTTGAGAAAGAGAGACAGAGAGCAAGAGAATGTGTGTGGGGGGTGGGGGGTTTGGGGGGGCAGTTGTGAGAGATAAAGAAAGAATGTGTGTGCAAATTTGTCTCAATTAGGGATGTACACAGTTAAACCATAAAACAGAATTACATTACTAAATGTTTATTTTATTGATAATTACATGATTAAATAATTTAAGTGCAAAAACAGTGTGTAAAACAATGTTTATCTTTAGAGCTGTATTTTTCTTTTTTACATATAGCAGGGGTTTTTTCTTCTTTTTTTTCCTCTTTTTTTTTTTACCAGATAATGTGGTATGGCATGGTACAGTAACAAATGCATGATTCCATATTTTGTTGTTTTTTCTATTGCTGAGTGACTCATATACTCATGATGAATTTGGTTACACTTCTTCATACATTTATTGCAGACTATTGATTTATCAAACACTATTGTCACATAACTGTCAAAAATCCAACAACATATTTGCTAGGGCTGTGCTGTTAATCATATACTATCAGACAGAGTAGTATGTCAAAATAGTAGGCACCAATTTGTTTAAGTTTATTACATTTATTAAAACAATACTGTGTGGTTTGGATATAACCTAGCTGTCAAGAAAAACTTTCCTACCTGTCTATGCAGCACAGCAATAATCAGTAGTAATCACAATCAATCACAATTTATTTATATAGCACATTTAAAGCAACACAAGTTGACCTATGTGCTTTACACTCAAAGTTACCATACACGCACATTTAACCATATACAATATAACACTTGAACACCAAATACAATACATTTAAGGACAGTTATACGTAGCAGTGTAAAGTTGAGTCTTCAACAACGATTTATAAGATTCAATTTCATCACAAGTTCTAATGTGGACTGGGAGGCTGTTCCAGACCCAGGCAGCTACAACAGAGAAGGCGCAATCTCCTTTAGATTTCAATCATGACTTTGAAACACTTAAAAGAAAACTCTGTGTTGATCTTAAAAGTCTAGGCGATTGATATAGCTGTAGAAGGTCTGTAATATATGCTGGTGGAAATCCATGTAAACCCTTAAAAACTTTATATTGAACCCTGTATTTAACTAGGAGCCAGTTCAGGAGAACCATGACAGGAAAGATGCTAACGTACTTCTTAGTGCCAGTCAGGAGTCTAGCCGCTGCATTTTGTACTAACTATAAGCATGATAAATCATTATTTGCCCACCCCAAATATAAAGAATTACAATAATCTAGTCTGGACAAAATAAAAGCACGAATCACAGTTTCCATATCCTTAAATGACAGGAATTTTTTTTATTTTAGTAATGGCTTGAGTTGAAAAAAGCTACTTTTTACCACTGCATTAATTTGCTTGTAGAATTTTAGATTGGAATCAAAGATTACACCAAGATTTCTCACATGATTATTTAAATGAACAGATAGAGGACCAAGACATTTAATTACTTGTTTGGCTAAATCAGTAGAGCCAAACACTATTTACTTCAGATTTTGATTCATTAAGCTGCAGGAAGTTTGCAGCCATGTCATTTAGACAATCATACAGAGAAGACAGTTTATAATAAGCATTATATTTTAAAGGTAGACACAGCTGGGTATTATCTGCATAACAATGGTGTTCAACATGGTGTTTTTGACAAATCAATCCCAACAGAACCGAACAGAAAGAAAATAAAATGGCCAAGAATAGAACCTTGAGGAACCCCAGATGAGATGGGAACAGAGGCAGAAATAACATTCACTTATTCAAAAGAAAATGTTCTCTCCTTCAAATAAAAAGAGAGACACTTTCCCCACCCGTTGACCCATGATCTATTGTATCAAAAACCACGCTCTGTTCAAGAAGTACTAAAATAGCACAATTACATGAGTCCATCAACATCAACAAATCGTTAGACACTTTGAGAAGTGCAGATTCGGTGCTATGATTTGATTTAAAAACCTGACTGAAATTGATAAAAAAAAATTCCATTTTAAACATATAGATAGTTGATTATAAACAACCTTCTCCAATATGTTAGGTAAAAAAAAAGGTAATCTTGAAATCGATGCTGCACCATGGTATGCTGAAAATAAGGTGGGTCTTTACCATTTAGTAAACTATTCTTCACTATTGTCAAGAGACTAGATCCAATAACATCCAAAACTTGAATTGAAAGACTTAAGATGTTTGATAATGTCCACCAAGTAATCAAATTGTATTGTTTGTTTACATTCATCACTCTGTTCAAGGTGTCCCCCACCTTGTGCCCTGAGTTCCCTGGAATAGGTTCCAGGCTTCCCACGACCATGTGTAGGATAAGTGGTACAGAAAAAGAAAGGGTGGATGGATGGATGCTTACATGCCCATCAAAACCCTAGTTAGCTGCTTTATGTCTCTTCACATTAAACCAAATGCAGAATTAAAAAAAACTAACCAGGCCTTGTAGTCCCTCCATTTTTGCTACTGTTCTTAGTGTTTACTGTTATCATTAGTGTTGAATGGGAAATTATGTTTTGCAGGTTGATCTACCCACTGGGAAACAAACTAGCTAATGGAAAATGGCTAATAACAGGCCATTTTGGTGGTAATGAATATGTGGCCACCCTATTTTCTGTTTTTTCTATGTTGCCTTTTTTATTTATTGAATGTTATTAATGTTATATATATATATATATATATATATATATATATATATATATATATATATATAATATATATATTTATTATTATTATTTTTTTTTTTTTGAGTTTTCACTGTAGCTGTGGTAATGCAGCAAGTCAAATGGGTAAAGCTCAGTAAAATTATGAAAGGTTTTCAGTAAACAATATGTTTCATGCATGGTGGATGCACCTTTTTTAGGGCTACCATACAAAGTATAGTTAGTCAAAACAAAAACTGCTGTTGCTAGGAGTAACCTACAGCAAACACATCAAATAAAAAGCCTATAGCATGTCACTGTACTGGTGCTATATGGAACTCATTGAAAGACATGTTATAGGCTACTCATCCTACTCATCTACACCATACAGTCATACAGTGCCAGGACTGAACCCAGGATCCCGGAGTTATGAGGCTACCCACTCTGTGTCTGTGTGTGTGCGTGTGTGTGTGTGTGTGTGTGTGATCTCTATCCTTTCATCCCTATGAATCATTTCCAGTCCCCGTGAATCACTCTGTGTGATAGTGTGCTGAACAAAGGTTTTTACGTTTAATGATAAAATCTGTCCACACACAGAGAGAGAGAGATACACACACGCGCACACACACGAGAGAGAGAGAGACACACACACATTACTGCTACTGTGGAGCGCATATCTACATGCGGTTGTTATGATGGTGGCATTCTAATGCACAGGAGAAACCATTGCACACCTCCCCCAGCCCTAGCATGTCTTTCATTAAAGTCCCACGCAGCAGTGGCCATCACAGTGAGCAGTTTCCATGGTAACCCCCACCCCCCACCCCCAGCAAACACTGGTGATGGAGGAAACACTTGCAGGGGTCTCGTCATCCCGGACACTCCTGCAAGAAGCACAATCAGCGGTACGATGACTGCATGGAGGCTATGTCGGGGATTTCTACCATGTGCTCAGACTGATTTGTCAGACAGAATCATTCTGAATCGTGAACCTACCTTCTGTAACCTCTCTGCCATTACCATCTTATTCACCATTACTCCTCATCACACTTGGCATTTTGGTTTGTGGTCTGTATTCTCAAGAATCTTCAGTGGTGTTTGTATTATTTTCTCTATACAGGTATTATCTCACTATAGTATATCTCACCTGGTTAGGAGTCGATTTGTTTCAGAATACTGTAACAAATTCTTTAAAAAAATAAATAAATATATATATATATATATATATATATATATATATATATATAAAAAAAAAAAAAAAAAAAAAAAAAAAAAAAAAAAAAAAAAAAAAAAAAATATTTTTTTTTAAAAAACTAATTAGAATGGTTATCTTTAAATAATATAACATAATAAAGATATTCAGGAAATGAGTGCAGCTTATTGGCAATGTTAATAAATACTGAGATATATATATATAATTATATAAGTATATATGATTATACTTGGGTAGGACTTTCAAGGAGGTGTACTATACATATATATAAAGTTTAAACTTTCACTTACTATAAAAACAAATTATAGTAATAAGGTGACTTTTTGTTTCATACTGCAGCAAGGAGCTGATTAAAATGATTTGGTGGCTTTCAGCAAAAGGGGGGTGGTAGGGTGGCATTTACATTTACATTTAAATTTATTCACTTAGCAGACACTTTTATCCAAAGCGACTTATGAATGCAAAAAATACAAGCAAAGAACAGAATAGAAACCAAGCTTTTGATGTTCAGGACATCTTCCACAAATCTCAAAAACACATACAGGTAAATTATATAATATCTATCACTATAAATATCTATTAGTTGTTAGCTACATTTATTGTGCTAATGTTTGAAAGGTTATGTAGCTGTTGTTACATATAGAGACATTTTCTTTCCTTTCAGTGAACAAAATAGTTCACTAAAATACATTAAACTTTATGTTTCTGCAGTACATGTTAACGTAGTTGCAGCCACACTAAAAATTAACAATAATGATTAATGGTGTGCTGAAAGGGTGTAAATGTGTTTGTACTAATATAATTTAATTGTACAAAAATAGTATCAGCCTTTAATCGAGTTAAGTATACTTAACTGTGCTGCAATTGAACTATTTCAAATATACTTTGGTATACTTTAAATATACTCTGGGATATGTATTTTCACAGAAATATTTTTATAAAAAGTATACTATAATGGAGTTTTATTTAAAGTATAATCAAAGCATAATTGCTACTTTACTCTAGCATAATTTAAATACTGTAAAGAATTTTTTTTTTTTTTTGTACCAGAAATTCTATCTGAGAATTTGTAACTATTTGCACTTGTACATGAGAATGTAATTTCTTCCCCCTCTGGTCATATCCACTGATCTGATGACACAAGAAATTATCATGACCAAGCTTGGACCAAAGTGATCCAAAGTGAGCAGTAAATCTGCTGTCAATAAAGTTAAAACTCTTTCCTCCCCAAAAGGCATCGTTCTATGTAGTCACAGGTATCCACGTAAGCCTTTTCTGTGTCATTGAGCCTTGGGTATTAAAAGAGAGGGAGTGGCTGTCATTTGACGGAAAGCTGGTGTATCATGTCTCTCACGCAAATATTTTATAATGGTTCATGAGTCACTTCCTTTACGCAGGTTAGATTCTGTTGCTGTAATCTTTGGAGTAGATGACTTTTTGCTCAATTGTGGCTAATAAAGCAACTGGCTAAAATGTGATTTCCACAGTCCATTTTAGACAAAGCCATTTGTTCATGTTCTGATTTTAACTCGCCATTCTCCACACTAAAACATGTTGCTGCAATTGACAGGGGAGAGATTTGGACACTAGGGATAATTCAGTTGCACTAAAATCACTTAATAGCCTATCCATCCCCGGGGAGTTGCAAAACCAGAGCCTACACCAGAGCACTGCTGTGTTCTGGTGCTCAGCTTTCGAAATGCTATTAATGCTGTGTTTCGAATAAAAGCCAAACAGATCAACATTGCACAAGTGAAGAAACTACTACTGGTGTCTTAACATTTCATGTTTAAACCCATATTTTGTCATTCCTTGTGTAATGCATGTGCAAGTCCTGTATTTATTTATTTTTTACCAACATTTCCACTGTGTGTGTGTGTGTGTGTGTGTGTGTTTCCAACTGTGCTGGTCGTGGTCACACCTAACGTTTATTCTCTCCTCTCCTGTCACTCTTTTCACCCTATTCACTATCCCTGAGGTACAGTTCCTCTTTTGCACGCCTTTCGAAAGCATGTGGAACATGTCACTGTGCTTTTATAATGGGAGTGTGTTAGGCTGTCAATCAAGCAATCCCAGGGGGGTGTAAATGAGACCCCCCACCAGCTGCTGATCCCTCACACTGTTACTGACGAGCCAAGCCCGCTGCAGCACGGCATTCTGCCAAGCTCTTAAACATGTCTAAATCAAACACTTCCCTCACTAAGTCAGTGTTTATGCAGACCTGCTTTTAAAATATCACCTTTTCTTGGAGACAAGAGTAGCGATGGGCCGGTGTGAACTCAGACGCGTGCTCAGCCGAAGCTACTCTGATGATATTCTAACGTGAGTCATGCCATTCCGTTTGCTAGCTTATTCGGCAGCTCAGTAGAGTGAGGAATGTCAGACTGGGAGAAAAACCAAGCATATGTGGTCAAGTGTCATTTGCTCCATAAATGGTATCTGCTTTCAAGGCACATTATCCTATGAAACATGATTTTTTTATTTGTAAATGTGATGTGGAATCAATGTCATGAAACAAGTGACTAAATCTAATTGCGAAAAAAAATTCAAACCGCAGGCCATTTTAGAGATTTCATTTAGGTTTTTTTCTCCATGTAGCATTGATTGATTCAAGGTACCATCCAGTGGAGGTTGGACATCTGGTCACCTAGCAATGGGTGTGTTTGGATGACTGAGAGGCATAGTGCCACTGTATATAAAGATAGATTGCTGCAATGTCATTAATGGAACTTATATGACTTGCCCTGCCTGCGGGGTTTTGTGTGTGTGCGAGTGTGTGTGAGTGTGTGTGTGTGTGTGTGTGTGCGTGCATGTGCATGTGTGTATGCGTGTGTGTGTATGCGTGTGTGTGTGCATGCGTGTGTGTGTCGGGGTGACAGAGTGTGGAGCTGAGGGAGTCGAGGTGTTGGTGACATGGGGGAAGAAATGGGAAGAAAGAGGGATAGATATTGAGTGGATGAGATTGCAAAAACAACAGATCTGTATGAAGGAGGGGGATGAAATCCAGCAAAGGGGGGTGAACGAGAGAAAGAGGGGAAGGAGTGAGACAGAACCCCGGAGAGAGTGGTAGGGTGGAGTTTTGAAAAAAAATGGAGAGAATGACGAGAGGAGGCGAGAGGGGGTGATGATAGTGGAGGAGATGCCTCGGGGAGGCACAGTCAGAAAGCTGGTGTGGTGGAAGCATAAACACTCTTTGTCTGTGTTTTCCTCAGGCACTACAATAAGCAGAGAAAGAGAGCAAGACAGAGACAGAGAGAGTGAGTGAGAGGGCTGAGAGAGGGAGAAATACAGACAAACAAGAGAGGAAGAGGTAGTCACAGAGATAGAGCCTTAGATTAAACATGAGACTGAGGGAGACGGGGACAGATAAACGATAAGGTATGAGGGAGCAAAGAAAAGAAGATATTCAAAGACAGATGGCAAAGATGAATAAAAGTGAGGGTGGAGATTTAGGGAGAGATATAGTGAAACTGCGAGAGGGATGGATAAGATGGAGTGGACTGTTGAAACGCGTTTTTGTCACTAAAAGCTCCCTGCTACTTCAATTCCTGTTCAACCTACCAACCCCCTAAGCAAACCCCCAAACACACACACACACACGCACTTAGAAAACAGGCTTTATACTAAACTAAAGCACAGGTGTGCCAGGGGGCCTGAGGCAGCGCTCAGACAGTCACACTAAACCTGTTTGCTGCTGCTCTGTCATCACGCACTCCAGCCACCACTGCTTACTACACAGTACAGGAACCTGCATAACCCTTATTAATCCCAACAAGACTTTGACTAATGCACTCATAAATGCCACTTGCATCTTGATAGCAGATGTTATTGTGTCAATATCAAACAGTGTGGGCACTTCAAAAGTGAAGCCCCTCTGTGCAAACCTTTGTTTATCAAAGATTATGACGTCTTATAATTCAAGTGATCACAATCCATAGCACAAAATGACAGGATATTAGATGAAAAGTAAAGACCTAACAACAAGAAAACAAGCCAGTTGTAAGGAATAAAATACGATGGGATGTGCTGTTAAAGGGAAATTAATAGATTACATTTAATAGATTACTCTTTAATTATTAATGACTGGCACATCACGCTTTTTAGCCATTTACAGTTACATTTCATGTTGTGTAATGTCCACAAGAAGTTACTTTCTGTTATCACTCATGTTATAGCAGCTATAAACCATCAATTCCTCACCAGCCTCTCTTTCTTTCATTCTCTTGAAGTTAAAAAGAACCACAAAGCTCAAACTCCTCTGTCTTGAAGACCTTCTTGTGTCTAAAAACTACTGAATGTTACAAAGTGCTGACACCCAAGACTACATAAATATTAAATAAACATACTGAAAACTTCATTATAGACTATTTGGCCAAAATTTTGCGGACACCTGATCAACACACCCATGTATGAGCCTTTTCTAAACTGTAGGCACAAAGTTTGAACCACGTAATTTTCTAGAATGTCTTTGTATGATGTAGAATTACAATTTCCCTTCTCTGGCACTAAGGGGTTGAGCCCAAACCTGTTCCAGTGCTCCTGATAGTGACCAATGACAGTGCCCCAGTGTACAAAGGAATGTCCATTAAGACATGGTTTGCCAAAGTTGGAGTGGAAGAACTCGAGTGGCGTGACCTCAACCTCAATGAACACCTTTAAGATGAACTGGAACACTGACTGCACCCCAGGCCTCCTCGACATAAGTTGATTGACATCAGTGCCTGACCTCAGTAATGCTCTTGTAGCTGAATGGACAAATTCCCACAACCACATTCCAAAATCTAGTGGAAAGCTTTTCCAGAAGAGTGGAGGTTGATATCACAGCAAAAGGGACTGAATCTAGAATGGGATGTTTAAAAAAGCTCACAGGGATGTGATGGTCCGGTGTCCACAAACTTTTGGCCATGTTTTGTATCAATGATAAAATGTTTAATTTTGTTAAATAACATTTTTATCCATTTATTATTAGCCTTAATGTAAGTTATGTGGAGTATCCTCCATTCAAGTCCCTGTGAATGAGTTACTGTAGAACAAAATGTATTATTTGAATGAGTGATTTGAATTACAGTTGGAATTACTGTCTGAGCCTCACTATTATAAATAGAAAATAGTTTATGTGTGTGCAAGTTAAAGGCCTTTAATAGCCTAAATTCCTTTATGACCCCTATCAAACAGAAAAACTACTGCTGTTAAAGGATTTTCTCTGTGAAATAAACCCTAAACATTAAAATAATTAGTTAAGCAAATTATGTATAATTTGTTTAAGGAATCAGTCTTATACTATAATGGGGATGTTGGGAAAGCTTGAAGTTATTATGGTTTGCAGGTGGGTAATGGGGAAGTATGATTTAACTGCCATTTTCAGATCATTATTTTCTGTGGTTGTTATAAATATGTGCCAAACGACCATTATGTTTATATTTGGTACTAGCTCTTTGCTCATTATTATTCAAAAGACAAGTTGTAAAATACTGTTCCGGCTCCTCTGGTACAAAGGCATATTATGTGTATATGGGTATGTTGTATGTACTGTATTTCCACAAATTTCTGGCTTTTTTTTTTTTAATTCTGGCTTTTTCCTTGCTGTAATTAAACTTCAGGAGAAGCTCTTTAATTGAGCTGACAGTTCAAAAAGGTAACCTTAGATGTGTCTGTAACACTGAAGGTGATGGTGTTGTTTCTGGCTGCACTGATTCTTATTGTATGATTCTGAAGACAAAATTTGGCCAAGTTGTAATCTGACATTTATTTGCATTTGCAAAGTGGATGAAAATTGTGTCGGCTTAATGACTGAATAATAAAAATAAGAGCTTATATGCATATACACTTGCTAAATTATGCAGGTTTATCATGGTTCATTTATTATTAAATGGTAACTCGTTATACCTTTAAAATAATTGTAAAAATATTTTAAAATATAAGTCAATAAATCTGAATGTGGTTATTTTGTTAAAGCATCATCACTGAACACTTCCGTATTTATACAAAATCAAAATTATATTCTGTACCAAAAAAATATATAATAATAATAATAATAATAATAATAATAATAATAATAATAATAAATCTGGCATTTTTGTATTAAGGTTTATTTTAGTTGTGACCATCAGTTGTCAATTCAAGTTCTCTGTAAACCAGTGTGTATTGTACATAAACAATATATAATCTTACACAATATTAAATAATGTTACATTTTTAATGATAGAGTCTTTCAGAGTAAGTGAGTGAGCTAAAGAGAAACAAATATGTCAAATAGTTGTTTTGATAAAAGCGTTTATTAATATGGGCAAAGGAGAAATGACCCAATACAGTGACAATACAGTATAAAAAAGTTTACAGATAGAATGAAAAGAAATATAAGGAGAAGACCAGAGAAGATCTGGTCAACGTTTGTATTTTTTTGTTTGTTTATTTGTTTCAGGGTCATTTTTATACAGATGTTGCACAATTATAGCAAAGGGTTTTCAAGTTCTAAAATTGTAACGGCAATTTTATTCATCTCCATTCAGTTTTTTAAAAATACGAAGATAATCAAATTAAATTTTGACAGTGACTTGAGGACAGTAATAGGTGAAAGTGGTTGAGATGCATGACATCAGCTAAAAGAATGTAACATGCATCACTCATCCAGTACTTTCTTGTGCTAGGCATTTGAACTATGCCCATTCTCAACTATGCCCATTCTGCATTTTTATTACATTAATAAAACATTTCTATTGCACATATTTTGTGCCAAGTTTTCAATGGAATATTGCTTTGTTTTTAATCAATAGACATCTTAAAATTTCAGGAATCCTTCATGTAAAATACTTGCTTGGAATGTATGGTAATTTTGTCCACATGCTGGTAATCAGACTGAAAACAACAAGAGGATTATGAAACAGTTATGTATAGAATGTGCCACATGTAATTTTATTGGCATTATCATAAAAATAGATAATGTTTCAGATTAGTTGCATAAATTAATGAGTGTTAAAATATAGTGAAATGATTTTACAGAAAAATAGAGAAAGTTAGTTTATTAAAAATCAGTTAATTACACTTCATTACATAGAAAAAAAAATCACACTTTACCAACCCTGAATTTGTAGCACTTGTTTAGAATGACCCAAACACAATTTATGATTTCACGAATTGAAAATATATGTATATTAAACAAATTTGGAAATATTGCTGGAGACACAGGTGTTGACTCCCTGAAGGACATCTTCACATAAGAGCTTCTGCCCACGCCTTGTCACCGAGTGTTTTTTAATGAATACCTACCATCATGACTGTGATGTGGTATTAATGGCATAGGGTGTCTTATGAAGTGGGCCTCTGTTAATTAAGAAACACCTGCAATGAAAAGCATAGAGAGAAAGTTTCCAACCATACTGGGTGCCCCTTTTGAAGCCTGCTTCAAACTGATTGTCCAAGCTATTATTTGTGTCAGCATTTTGATTTCACTCCTCATGAAGTAGGCTTTTTATTCCTTTCACTCCTTTTTTATCATGATGGCTTGCTGTGAGTTGTAATGAGTTTGATCAAGATGTGTCCAATTGAGTGCTAGCACTAATCTTTCTTAGCCATCTTCAACGGGTCGGCCACCAGGTGCGGTGTCACAAGAAGTTGACCTTCTTCTAATGACCCGTTTAAGATGTAATTATAACACCAACTGTCCACGCTGCCACTTGTTTCCCCCATGCTGAAGCTTTGTTTTGTTAGCTGTTGATGTCTGGACTGTCGTGCATTCTCACCCTGACGCAAACTGTTCAACGCTTTGCAGATTAATGGTAAAGGAAACTGCTGGACCATTACACCTGTATGGAGATGGAGTGTGTGATGTGGGCTGCCTGATCTGATAGTTTATCTGTCTTTTGAGAATCATCACTGCAGCAATTAAGGTGCTCATGGTGGGGCAGAAGGACCCACCTCATGTTCATATTGAACACAGGACCAGCATCAGCCAGGTGACTTTCATGCAAAATCTCCATCATCCTGCCTGGTGGTCTAAACATCAACCAGTATGTCTTGTACACATGAACATGTAAACACACATTAGCACATAAAAACACAAGGGCAAACTTTCTTCAAAGGCATTTTATCTACAGGCAGATACAAGATAAAGCCACAAACCTTACTGTCAAGTGTAGGGAATGTCATGGTTGTGAGCCAGGAAGCTTCAGGTGGCCAATGCTTCATTCACATGATCATATAATTGTATTTTAAATTGATGATTGTGGCTTCTTGGATAAACACTGACTTGATTTACAGTTCCATTTGAACAGACCTGGAGAGCTGTTAACACTTTAAAGTTCAGAGGGGGGAAATTAGACAAACAAAAAGACAAAAAAAAACCCTGGTAGACAAAGGAGAAAGAAATACACACCATTTTACACTTTTTCATTTGTCGTTTGTTTTTATCAAAAGCAATCTACAATTGAGAAAGGATACAATCCAAGCATACAGGTGAACAGTGGGTGGAGAAGAATCTTGCCCAAGTGCCCATCTGAGGCTCTATGGCAGTCACAAGCTCTGGATCACAAGCTCAGAGCCATAAGCACTGAATTGAGTGCATCAGAGGGTCACTTGTAAGATGGAAATATGAAGAGCTGGTAGTGAAACACCAGTAAATGGCCTTATTTATCCATCCTTTCTTTCAAAAGTTTCCTCTCTTTTCTTGTTTTAGCCAAAGTCATTACAACAATAAGTAAACTTTCAGTTACTGAGCCACTGCCATGATTTGTATACACTTTTCACAGATCTCCATGAAAGTTATTATTCCCAGTAAAATAAGCAACGAAATAGATTAATTCTGCACATATGCAAAAGATTATCTCTTTGTTAAGTTGAATACCAAAGGGGCATGACTATTAAAAAAAGAGAAGAAGAAGAAAAGGGGCTTTCACATTGCTCTAGCTTCAACAGAGGCAGTTTAGCCTAGAGCAGAAAGATGATATGCATATGAGGCCATAAAAGGTCTGTGTCTGCTCTTACCGTGTGGAGTGTGTTGGACACATAGTGATTGATTTGCATGATGTATTGCATTCCTAAAAGTGGAACATGTTGTGCTCTGTAGCCCATTGAGAGACTTGCCAGAGAGTAGGTTGAACTGTATGGCTATTAAGACATGTTCATAAAAAGTGTTGTATGATCAAGATCTTATGCTAGCACTAGCGAGTCTTGTGAGCACATGGGACTGTTGGCATTCCAAAAAAAATCATTTTAGCAACATGAAATACAGCCTGATTCAGCAACTGCACTGAAACATTATGAGCAGAGACTCACCAATGTGCGACATCTCCTACCACAACTACATCAAGCACAGTAAGCCTTAAGTCATCTTCATCCAGGGTGAGCTTTTCTGTGATTTTGCACAGCCTGCAGCATCACTGTATAATTAAAAACAGGGCCAAATAATCAGAGGAATGACTCTGTTGAAAAGCTAATTGATCTCACACACAAACAGAATTAAGTTAAAAGCTTTTGGTGTTTATCTGGTGGTCTGTTATCACCAAGGCTGAGTTGGAGTCGGGCAGTCCTGTCTTTCCAGAGGGCGAGGGAGGGGAAATAATGTTCAAGGACTGGGAAAGAAAAACAATGAGCGAGAGAGAGAGAGAGAGAGAGAGAGAGAGGTAGAGAGAGAGAGAATTGTCACATTAGAATCATTTAATCAGGGGCTCAAAAGCTTGAACGAAGGTCCATCTGTTCTGTGTAGCATCTCATTGCATTCGTAACACCTTCCTCCTTCTTCTTCCGCAGTTTCCATGTTGCTGGTCTTATTCATCCTGAAACTGACTCTCAGAAATGGGTGTTTTTAAACAGGACCATTCTTGTTGTTAACAGGACTGGCTGTGGCATAACTGTTCCATTACTGCTCTATACAAGATGGTCAGATAATCATTTGCGCTGCTGAGAGCTGAACCCAACCCTGGAGCAAATTCAATCTGCACACAGCCAAATATGCCAAACAACATCCTCTGTGACCATGCAGCTAATTGGCAAGATAGGGAGGGGGGAATAGGGAAGTCTCGGTAAAAGCGGTAAATGTCAGTTGCAAATCAACATCCATAACGACATCAGGAACAGCAAGACAGACAAAAGCATTATCTTTTCACCCATTTGTGAAGGCACATTACCACAGCTTTACTGCTGTGTGTTCTGTTGTAAAATTAGATATAAAATAGAATCTAGTAGTGCCATGCAGTATCATGGTGGGTGTATTTCAGCAGAGCACTTCATGTTTCTCACATAATTGTTGAAATGCAATCAAGAAACCTTAGACATCTTGTTGCCATAACCATTCACTTGATCATTTATATACACCATGCAGTTTTATATGGAAACATCGATTTTTGGGAAGAGATCCATTAAAGAAGGCAGCCCTGACTGAGCCCACTATCAGCTCACAATGGTACCAGATTTACCCAGCAACTAGTTCCTGTTATTGGCAAGAAATCTATGGGACAGTTTCTTTCGCACTCTTAACCATGAAAGATGCTCACTTCCATTAGGAAAAAGGGCACTCAGGCTGTATATTTCTACCCTGTCAGAAGTGGCTGAGTGGAAAAGGGAGAGACCCAGAGAGCACAATGCCACATGTAGCAGATTTCTATTTGATCCACAGCACACGAACTCTCACACTTTAACTCTCTGTGGGTAACGATAAACTTCATTGTGGGCCAAGAGTGTTCACGACTTGCTGATCCTTCTTATGTATATGCAAGCTATGGAAATTAGTGTCCATATCACCCATATGCTGATAATGTTGTCACAAATTTTACAGTTGCACAGACCTGACCTACAGACAAGCATTGCCTTACCGTTCCAGGATCCCTGGTTTGATCCAGCAGTTGGTTTACTGTATGTGTGGTGTTAATTAGCAACAGTAAATTGCTCTTAGCTCTGCATGTGTGTGTGCACATTGCCCTGCAATGGACTGGGTACCCGTCCAGGATGTGTTCCCATTTTGCAACCATTAGTCCTGACATTGGCTTCAGGTCCACAGTGAAAGCAGGCCTAATAAATACTTATGAATACAGGCCTAATACATTTCAAAATAATGTTGTGATTGGTCACAGATGAAGCAGATGCTAATGAAGTAGGAGTGCAGTTATGAATATGCATGTCATGTAACCGTGGTATAGGATTTGGGTATGCTGCAGATGAGGAGGTCTCAGCAGTGGTAAGTCTATACCATCTTATTTGGGATGATTGAGGTTGAGATTTTGGACTTTTGTATTATACAGTGTAGTTGTAAACAGGCATTAGACCACTTCAGATATTTGGTTAGGGGGTGACAGGGGATCTGATCTTGTTCTCATAAAGACCAAGGAGTTACATACAACCCAGTCTGGTCTTCTCCCTACAAGCCATCCTGGTCTTCGAGCAAACTACGGCTTGCACTACTGGTACAACTATAAATATTTTTTTCCTTAGCTTCACAAAGTAATGTCCTCCATTTCTTAGGGTTCCCCTGTTTGTAAGCCCTATTTCTTTCAATATGCCAATTAAAATTGTGATTTACTTTCTCCAATACATTGAAATTCTAAATCAACTGTACTACACTTTATACATTTTTGTACTTCTTTCTCTCTTTTATTTAAATGTGAAGCCTGTTTTACACAACCAGCCAGGATACAATGCTGTAATAAAATAGCATAGGGCATAACGAGCCAACCGGCAGTGACAATTAAGACCAAACAAAAATAAAAATAGCGGATCTGTTGCCATGGCATTAAAAAACAAGTGACATTTACAGACCTGTATTTAATCACCAGCTCACACTGTTTGCCAGGTACCCCATTACACCATGTAATAAATCTTTTATAGCATGAAGTGTGTGTGTGTGTGTGTGTGTGTGTGTGTGTGTGTGTGTGTGTGTGTGTGTGTGTGTGTTAAAGAGTGAAAGTACTACATTGATGAATGCACAGGCATTGAATAAATACATTTAAGCAAATGAAAGTAAGACAAAGATCTATTTACACAAGGATGAACAAGTGTCTTGATGGCCTGTGCAAAGAAGTATGAATGTTGTGGATATCAAATAGGATAAATGGAAGTAAGATTAAATGCTGTAAAGCACCAGCATGTGATCAACTAGTCTGCCTCCTGTAACTGACGCAAACTTTTACTAAAGCGAGGTCTCAGGCAAGTGCAGGCATACCTTACATACTAACGTTTCACAGCATGTACTTCACCTATAACATCTCATTCATCATCTCAGACATTGTCTGTTCTTTACCTATTAATTTAGTTTTGTGGCATTTCTTCAAACATGCTAAATATACTTAACTTGTGCTTAAGTATAGGTTTAAAAAGTGTACAATTTTTTGTGACCCCCATCCCACCTTCTCCTCGTTGTCTGATAAATTCTCTGCAATGCCCTCCTATAGTCTTCCCCTGGCTAAAGCAGACATATCAAGCAGACGGTTGCTGCCAGGTGGCACTTAGACCTCTCTGTGCATGGATATACTGTATATCTACTGCATAATGACCGTGGACAGCTACGTAGATCCCCAAGGCATGGAAACAGACGAACGGCTGAGAGCAGGGGAAGCTTGTGATTTAGGTGTGTTGTTGTTGAAGGCATGCTTGTCTTGTTGTCATTATCTCAAGCTGCTGTAGTGGAACAAGCCAATGCTACATGTAGGAGTAAGCATACAATGGACCCCGCCTTCTTCGAGCGGCATGTAATCTACTGCTTTAGCATCATGTCAAACTGTGCTTAATGTGCTCACAATCCTGTTATGAGGATTTTTGATTGTTGAAAAAAAAAAAAAGACAGATGAGATTCCTCAACCCACTCTCACTCTGCTTGCCTTTCTGAGGAGCCTTGACTTTGATACATTATCAACTATATGAGAATGATTCTCCACGTATCAACTTACAGTCATGCCGATGGAACTTGAGCCAAATTCTGAGCAAGTCAGCTCTTGCAATATGTGTCGTAAAGGGATATCAATCACAAAGAGGGGATGGTGAAAGATCCAGGCTCTTGTTATTGTTTCCATTGTTGGGAAATACCTGTTTTTCATGTTCTGATGACCGTTTTCCTCATTCAGAGCAAAAGCCGTGACTTCCTGCCATCTGGGTAAGCATGTTTTATTGTTTCTGCTGGAAAACAAGTGCTCTAATTATAGAAGTTAGATTTGTGTTGTAACTTTGAAGTCAACTCTGATCTACATTACAAATAATGTTATAATTTCTTAGCCAAGCCTTATGAGAGTCAGAGGTAGTGGATTAAGGGTGTTTAGGGTAAACGATAGAAGTAGAAAGTTATTGGAAGACTAGAACATTTTAGGTAGGGAGGAGGTGATCAGGACAAACCATTATGGGGTACTTTCAGACAAAACCAGGGTGAAAAATGATGACAGTGTGTAGCTTTCATTATCAGTGACCCCCTGTTCAATCAATGCTTGGGGGAAAAGAGCCACGGTTGAGAGCATAAGGCTACAAGACAAAGTCAGGGCTCATCATCACTCAAGCTCCACAGCTCCTCCCTGACAATCCCAATAGTGACCTTTCTGTGGCACAAAATTTTGCCCCTTTAATGACTCTATACATCCATAAGTGTCCCATGCAAACACACTCACCCTGGCTCATTGATGAGATGAGATCTGAGCAACCTCAGGCCAGATCTGGACCTCTGCCCTTAGAACACAAAGATACCATCAGACATGCAGTCAAAGCAGGTTCCATGGCAACCCATTGCCATGACTACCTAGTGACTGATTGTCTGAACTGGTAGGGGCTGACCGTGTTGATATTTTATACCCAGAGAAGAGTATCATTCAAGCCTGTATATTCCTGCCAGCTCGATCAATGGCATATAAATCACACATTCAGAATGTTAGAATTATAAACCATTGCTTCTATGTTTAAAAGTTTTTTAAACAGTCTTCCTCAGGCTTTTCACATTGTCCCAAGCCAACCCAGGCTCCCACTTTCAAATTTATTTGCACAATTTGCACAACTCAAGTCATATGATAAGTTACAAAGGTTAAGAATAGGGTTGGGACGAGGATAGTGTTTGTACAGTACCTGTGAAATTGAATAAAATCCAACCACATCACTCTGGCTCATTCAAATTTGTTCAAATTCCTCATGAGATCAGGTTGCCCAGACAGTGCAAGTACTCATAAAGAGATGTCTCCTGCACTGCCGCTTGCTTTATAAATGGCCTCTGTGATGTACTTGGGTGCTTGTGAAATGTGGAATGCTAATCAAGGAGTGGCAAACAGCAGGAGAAAGGCATGAGTGTGAAAGGAGGGGTGGATGCTCAGTCATCTCATTTGTTCTTACCAGCCTCAGAAAAGCAGCCAATTAAAGCAGATTGGTGAAGATTCACATTTTGATTGTAAAATTCTAAATGTACTGTTTGCGGGTGGTAGTACCTAATAGCTGTCTGTGTGCTACCAGGGGTGTGCATGCTATCAATGTCATTTAGGGCTAGAGTACAGGCATGCCCAAGCCAGATGTGAGATTCTCAATATGAGGATACACTCGGGGGGAGGAGATCTGAGGGCTGGTGCATGGTGGGCAGATTGATAGATTAAGAGGTGCACCACCCTCTGGAGCAGGTATCATCATTCAGCATGGCAGCTATTGTGTGAGCGTTATAGGGCTACCTGCTGAGGATTAGTGGTGGTAGCACACCTGTTCTGAGTTCCCATGGCCCATATTAAAGAATAGAAAGTTTAATTTAGAATTAATGTATAAAGTGGAATAAAAAAAATAGGATCACAACAGATCACATAAAACAAGTGTTTTTATGATAAATAAATTATAATGGCTGCTACGACTGTATCATACCATTACACATAACAGACTCGACTATGGTAAATGTCTAAGGGTGTAAGGAGGAAAAAAAGAAGAGAAAAGATAGAGCTCTCTCAACCCCTCTCAATCTTTCAGCAGAGCTGTGAAACAGATGCTGGGAGAAGCATTAACAAAAGAGAGCGTAGCACTTCTGACCGTGAGCCCCTTTGCTTGGCAAGTCCTGAAGGTAATAATGGTTAGCAACCTGAAAAATGTTCTTATCTGAAAAAAGCTCCAGACAGTAATAAATGAAATAATTGTACTAAACACATTAATCCATGTCAGTGGGCCCCGGGGGAGGGTCTGTGTGAGCGTTAGAGGTAGTGAATGGCACTAACCTGCCAACAAAAAGAGTCTCTCTTTTACACACACACACACACACACTCTCTCTCTCTCTCTCTCTCTTTCTCTGTCTCTCTCTCTCTCTCTCTCTCTCTCTCTCTCTGTCCCACTCACACCCACTCAGTCTCTCACTCCTCTGCAAACAGTGTATTTTTTTGCCCTGCCTTTCGGGAGGGACAGCTCGTTATTAATCTTACTGGCTTGCTTAGCTTCAGGCATCACAGCAGGGCAGCATCTGGGAGAGAGAGAGAGAGAGAGAGAGAGAGAGAGAGAGAGAGAGAGAGAGAAGAAGGTCTATAGATGAGGGTGTCTGAGTCAGGACATGGATAATGCCTCTGCAATTTGTGAGCGCTTGTGAGGCAAACTAAGACAAAGCATGTGTATACGTGTGATTGGACACGTTTGTGAGTAAATTACAAAAATGTGTGCAATATCATCACTCAACAAAGTACAAGTGATTGAGAAAGAGGGGCAGAGAGAATGACAGAAAGAAAAATCACCCTCTAAACTAATTAACTCATTAACTCATGTCTCAGAATGCAAAGGCACACTTCAGTTGGCCAGGCATTAATGACAGAAGAAGTAGGGAGGGGACAGGATCACAACAGCAACCACTTTGGTAATCATAAGCAGAAGACAAAATGTGTGCTTCCACAGCATGGCGAGTGTGTGGTCAGTCTTGGATCCAGACGTTATGAGAGTGTGGCGTTGACATCTGGATCTGACACAATTTCACTTTGGAGCGGAGTGTAGTGCAGTGGTTTATGGGTTGCAGTGCTGTGACCTTTGTGTGCACTTCATTGGAAGGCAGATTTTTGTTTTTCTTTTTTGCATTTCAAAACTCTTTCCTGAACCTCAGCCTAAAAAGAGGATGCTTAATTGGGGGAGGAATTCAGATTCTATTATCTGTACCATTGTGTAAAGGAAAGGAGATCTACTGATTGGGGTGGGGAACTCGAAATGGAAGGATCTGTCCAGCAGCAGTGAAGTGAATGAACTGAGGCCTGAAGACTCACATTGTCCTAAAGCTGATGGCAGTGTGCAGAGCACGAGTTGGTCAGATTTAGGCCAGTAGACACACTAAATGGGCGGATGGATGGGAACAGAACTGTATTTATAACAACAACCCCAAATTGTATGTTAGATGATGGTGGAGTCTGAACACGCACCGGCTGTCCGATTGGCTGATGGCGTGTGATTGGCTTCGGACAGTGTTCTTTCCCCGGACTTGTGTATTATAATGGAGAAGTAACGTGTGCGTGTGACGTCCATTCAGATTTACGGTGATTGCAAATATCGGTGTGTGCAGAAATACATTGAGAGTGTGTGTGTGTGAGAGAGAGAGAGAGAGAGAGAGAGAGAGAGAGAGAGAGTGTGTGTGTGTGTGTGTGTGTGAGAGAGAGAGAGAGAGAGAGAGAGAGAGAGAGAGAGAGAGAGAGAGAGAGAGAGAGAGAGAGATGGCAGGAGAAGAGCTGAATCAAATGAAATATGAAATACCACACACGCGCAATGCTGCAAGACACAGGCAAAGGCGGAGAAAATGTGGAGTTAAATATCATATCAAATAATCATGTTTTTAAAAGAAATCATATTAAGGTTGTTAAGAGGTGCGGTACAAAATGTCAGAGCCGTGTTCGTTTCACTTGCTGTCTCGTAGATGCGAAGCGACGAGCCGACTGCGCTCTCTCTCTCTCACTCTCACTCTCACTCACACTCACACACGCACACACAGCACACACACACATACACAAACTCTTACTCTCTCTCTCTTTCTCTCACTCACTCAGGGGTATTTCCTTCCACAGAGAACAAGGTAAGGGCGGGCACGAGTCCGAGGCGTCTACCCAATCACATCACGTGAGGAGGAGCTTATTGATGCTTCTGTAGCCAATATAAGCTCCGCAACAAGCGAGCGCCCCACGTGGGACAGAAATCCTGAACGTATGAACGGACATGCATTGAGTCCACTCTAACCAATCATAGACGAACAAAGTGTTAATCTCAACACGGATTGGTCGGCGTATTCTTGCGGTTCTCTATTCATCTTAATGTGCTCGACTTTTAACCCATTCCTCCCTAACATTTGGGTTTGCCCGTTTTCACTTTGTAAAATATTATGGTCTATATTACTGCAACGTACTATTATTATAATACATTTATCCAATGTAAAATACACTTAAATATAATTCTAATGTAGCATTTTATTACAATAATAATATTGTCTCAAAATAACCTACTAATGAAATGCCTTTAAACGGTGTACTTTACTGTATATAATAAAATTTATTTAACTCTGCTAGATACATATTATATATGCTATATTATTATTCTATATTCTATTCGTGCCTCTATTCCATCATGCCTACTCCTCATCATAACATTAGCTATATGATTTAACCCTTATTGATTTTAGATTGGTTTAGGTCCTCTCTGTATTCCTGTGAATAATCCAATGTTGAATCTAAAATCTGTTTATTTTTTTGATTACTATCTGCACTCACCAACACAAATTCCAAAATAAAACTGGTACTGAATATGATGCTCTATATTGCTGTGATATTGCTGTAATTTCCGGAGTCTAACTATAAAACCTCCAATTTAAGGCCAATCATCATTTATAAATGTTTATTGCATTTAGACTTACATTCACTTAAAGACAACCACAATCGTTATACAACATAGAGAGCTAGGTGATCATGTACAGTAAAAAGGATTTTAAAATATTCCACAAATAAATGGATTGTTTTGTTAATCAAAAGTTTGTATAAATTGTGTTGGGCAGTAAACGGTTGGGCATCACTCTACATAGCTTACAGAAAATCTATAACAAAAAGACAGAATAAAATTGACATTCTGACTCAAATACGCAGTTTTTCTAAAATGTTTAATTTCTGCGTTGATTTGTTGTTGTTGTTGTTGTTGTTGTTGGTACGCTATTATATTTAAGATGTTTTGTTTTGTTTTTGTAATTCTGTGGAATGTCACATATTTACTTAACAGAGTATTGTCCTATCATCTTTGTAGTCAAAGAGGTAGCACAACTGACAAACCAAGCATTAGTCTGTTTTCTTTTTCTTTTAGGTGTTTATGTCCTTTCACTCCAACCTGTAAAGCAATAGTGCCACCTTTAGGTCAACTGGAGGCTTCTGTGTGATGGAGAATGCTCTTGCCGTTTACCCTCCATAAATATAACAGGACACCAATTTCCCTGCCGCTGGTGTGGATGAGGCTTTCGTGCAAATCCTCATGGCTCTAGCACTATAGCTTCCAGCCTCTTATAAAAAGCAAAACACTTTACACACCTTTCAACTTCCCATCTTTTCTCATTTCTTCCTGCACTACTCAGCATCTACACAAGCAATTCTAATATTGTAATCAATAAATGGTTAAGTGCATGGAGTTTGCATGAGGGAACATCACTCATCTTGTGGTAGGCTATATTATGACTCCTTTCACAAAAGGAGTACTACATAAATACTCTCTAGAGTCTGTGTACACTTTGAAAATGAAAGAATATTGTCACTAATAACTTATCTAATATCTTGCACTGCCAATTATCTTTGCTCCATTTTCTTTGCTCCACAAATCATGCAACAGTGACCAGGGTGGTGTGAACTGTAGGTTTGAGTCAGCGCACTGGTCATAGGTGACTGAGCAAACTGGACACTGGCAGTGTGAGCCATCTGCCCTTCTCAGCACTGCCACATCTTAATTGAAACATGTTACTGTCATAAAGGCAAGGGGGTGGGGTGGCAGGGGATGAAAAAAGGCTACACGAAAGGATGAGGGTGGAAAATTGATGGAAGGAGAAAAGGGATTCAGAGTCTTTGGTAGAAAAATAGAAGAAAAAAGAAAAATAAAGAGCAGACAGAGTGATGGAAATGAATCTTTGGTTTCTAAAGGCAAGGATCATTGGAGAGGGGGTTGAGGGGAGGAGGGTGAGAAAAATTGAGGAAGGGGCAAATGGGAGGAGGGGAAGAAAGAAAGAGAGGTTGTCAGAGGGTGGAGAAAAAGATCATGGTAAAGGAGGATGCAGGAGACAGGAAAGTGAAACAGATGATGAAGAGATGGAATGATGGAGAGATTGACATAGATACATAGCGTGAGAGAGGTGTACATGATTTGGTAGTGTTGAGGATAGTGCGTCACTCCCAACAGTACAGAGGAAGAGCAGTATAACAGTTAATAGGGTAGAAAAAGCTGGAGGCTGTTAACTCTCTGAAATGTTCATTTTAAACTCCTTTTTTCTAGCTTTATTCCATTCACTCCTCCACCTCTCTCTCACCCTCTATATGTCTCTCTTTCTTTCTCTCTTTCTCTCTCTCTCTCTCTCTCTCTCTCTCTCTCTCGCTCACTCACTCTGTAACAGTCACACTCCCTCCCTGGGCTGCGTGGTAATGATAGCTATTTGAGTGTCATCAGAGGAGCAGGGTAATGGGCTCTAAAGCACCATTTCAGAGTGAACCTGGCAGGACTGGCCTCCCAAAAACATCTGCTTGCCTATCAAGAGCCACTGCTGTTGCAGCCACACCGCACATACATACACATCACAACATATGACCACTCTGCACCATGCTGGATCAGGTCTAGGTAATGGGCCATGGAAATGCACTTGGTGCAGAACATCAACAAATAGAACGTTGTTGGTAATAATTTAGTTGTAGTAGTCTGTTGTGTTGGGGGGGATAGGACAGAGAGGTTCACAACTCCAAGGGCTGATCTTCCTTATTGTAGAACAACACCTCAAGTTGTTGTGTTTGTACTCATGGTAGTAACTAAATACTTTATATCCTCTGAGTGTATTAGTCAGTTTGCTCTAGAGTGTAGTTCCTGTTATTGTGGATTTATCACAGACAAATGGCTTCACTTATACTATAATGTAGATGAGTAATATAATCCCTTAAACTCCAAAAACCTGCTAACAGATCCAGACTCATTCTTCACTCTCATAACTACATATTTTTACAACAGTAGTTTTACTTTAATTACTACATAAAGAATTCATAGTAATAAATGAATAATATGCTTTATAAGGAGTAAGTGAATAGTAACAGATTAAGGGTTTAACTTTTCAGGATGAATACTACACTCTCTTAATATTTGTCTAAACTACTGGGTCTGTAAGCTTTTATTTGTGTATAATATTCATGAAAAAAGCACTGTATGGCAGAAACATGACTCACGTTTATGAGGCAGAATTAGATAATACTTATATACGTAACACAGTATATATAAACACTTATACTAACTTGTTTCATTTTATAGGCTGGGTGAAATACCTTTTACAGCTAATACAGCTAAAGATTTAACTCAGTGCTCAAATGACTAAATGTAGCCAAATAGAGATTGCGTCTACTCCTCTCTACTCCTATAACTTTACTGTCCTCTAGTGGTTTTATCTAGTACATGCTTGAGCCGATTTTGTGCTCTACAGTACTATTCATACAGGAATTTTTGCCATAGACCTATGTGTCAAATATTTGGCGGTAAAATTGCATGAAATGCTACTTTTAATTCAGATGACATCATATTTTATAATGTAGCGTATATGTTTAAAATTCCATATGGAAGTCCCACATGCATGGTATAAATAACGTTCAGAAAAGTAAACTCTTTCATAATTTTATGCATTAGAGCCAATAAGAGCTCTAACAAAATGTTTAGGCATTGTGCCTGGTGGTGTGTTCAGACTGTGTAATCTGGCTTACAGGTCACAGTAGCCTATTTGTCAAACAAAGTCTGTCAAGCTCGCCCTGTTTTAACCCACACTGTTAACAAATCTCCATCCATTCAAAAGCGAAAAGTGTTAAACATGTGTTGTACATGAACAAGCCATGGACACCACAAGGAACTTCACCAAGGAACTTGACCATTAAATTGGTTTTTGGAGGGAATGTGTAAACAAAATGAGAGGCTTTCCCATAGGTTACTGATAGATATTAAACTCAGTTTATATGATTTGAAACCTGGTATTTGCCTGTATGCATGTGGCTTCCTCTTATTCATGCACCTGAAGTCAGTTGCTGTCAGATAGAACATCCTGTAATCAAGACAAACTAGAGAAGAGAGGATGGTGTGGAGGGTTGTTAGTGGATTAGAACGAGCTAATAATGTACTAGGATAATTGAAAGGACGATTAAAGGGCCACTCAGATATACCATCTTTTTCCCTCCTGAACTAATATGTTTGGGATTTCAAACTGCTGGACAATAAGCTCAGTATTGTCCCTCCAGACCATGCAAGAAATATCTTAGCAATTTATTAATTCTGGAAGATAAATAAATATAGAGACATAATATTTATTTAAAATGAAAAACACATTTCACTTTCTGCATTTTAGTTTTCTTTGAATTCTTCTTCTTTATAATGCAAAATGTGCACACACACATATACAAAAAACCCCTCTAACCAAGAACCACGGAGCTTGAAATCAGAGAAGGCCTGTAACTCTATATCAAGTGTGTGCTGGAAAAGTGATCATATACTGAAGTCACCAGGGAGGGCTCTGGTTACCCAGCTTTCTGTCCAATCACCATCAGCAAAGAGTTGGAGACTGGGGAACATAATTAAAACAGAGGAACTACGGACAGGATGGATAACAGAGCTTCAAAAGTGTGTCTGGAATAAGAATAGCAAGAAGGAAAGAATGGACAAAAAGAAATATTAATAGAGAGAAGAAGAAGAAATGCCAAGGGGTGGCAGGTAATACGTACATATTACAAGAGTGGTTACATCATTTGTAACAATAAATTTGCAGGTCATCTTCATGAGGATTTACAAAAAGTCTGCTTGCTGAGATTCAGATATGCTTCTATTTACAGGCCAACTTAAGACTGGTTTTAAAACTAAGATGTGAATAAAGAAGAAGGTCTGCAAAGAGGCAAAGGACAGGAGTAAATAAAGCAGACAGGAAAGAAGTGATGACTAGTTCTGCATGGCCCCAGACCATGTCTCTTTAGGATTCAGTAATCCCGCAAGTAATTGCTGGTAGGACAAACAAGATAAGGTTTGTGAATGCATTGAGAAACAGTAAGAAAGATGGAGAGTAGGAGAGGAAGAGAGTGAGTGAGTCAAGAAAAAAAAGGAACTGGTGGGATCAAGGTGACGTCAGCAGCTCACTGGATTGAGGTATTGAGTACTGCTGATTTTAATCTGAGCTGATTAGGAAACAGAAAAACAGAGCCTTGATAATCTCCCTTGAGAGAAAGACTACATGAGCAGGCTTTTTTTTTTTAAGGAAGTGACACAACGGACTTTATCAAATCACCAAAAGAAAACTCAAAGAACCAATATAAGAATGCAGTAAGTAAGTTACAAACAACCAATAGATTGTTTAGGAGGATTTTGTAAACTTCATGCTTGAGAATTAGCTTATTAGTGACATACTTATCAAGACAGGGAGGAGAGGTATTTATTTTGCTAATTGGTTTAATCGCTGGACTTTTATTACTCTGTTGCTTTCACCTGAGTTCTACACCACAATGCCTATAAATGGCAATAAAGCCCTCAAGCTTCAGTTTGGGCTGATTAATTATGAAAATCGCTACCTGACAGCAGAGGCTTTTGGATTCAAAGTGAATGCTTCAGCTCCAAGTCTCAAGAAGAAGCAGATCTGGACACTTGAGCAAGATGAGATTGACGGCCAAGTGGTGTACTTGCTGAGCCACCTGGGCCGCTATTTGGCTTCTGACAAAGATGGCAAGGTGAGCTGTGAAGTTGAGACACGGGAGAATGTCTGCAGGTTCATAATTGTGGCACGGTCAGATGGCCGCTGGGCCTTGCAGTCTGAGCCACACTTGCGCTTCTTTGGAGGGTCGAAAGATCACCTATCCTGCTTTGCTCAGTCCATTGGTGAGGCAGAGCTCTGGACTATGCACCTGGCCCTTCACCCACAAGCCAACTTGCTAAGCGTGGCCCGCAAGCGTTATGCTCATCTGTCTGCACCCGACAGTGAAATATCTGTGGACAGCAACATTCCATGGGGTGTTGATGCTCTTCTAACTCTGGTTTATGTGGATGGCAAGTACTGCCTAAAGACAAGTGATAGCCGCTTCTTAAGCAATGATGGGAAACTCTTGGTTGAAAATGGCCGTGGAACTGTATACACATTGGAGCTGAAATCAGGCAAGTTAGCCTTTAAGGACTGTGAGGGAAAGTATTTGAGCCCAATGGGACCAACGGGTACCCTACGCTCAGGACGCTGCTCTAAACCAGGCAAGGATGAGTTGTTTGACCTAGAGGAGAGTCATCCACAGGTGGTCTTTCAAGCTGCCAATAACAGATTTGTCTCCATTCGACAAGGTAAGTTGTGCTGGCTGAATTCTAGTTGTATGTATTAGGGAGTATTATTAGGTAATCAAATACTAATACATTATTTGGAATGGGGAAAATGTGTTCTAAAAAGCTACAAATACAGATATGAATTGGAGGTACACTATTTATTTGTTTGTTTTATTTTATTTGATGGTTTTAAAGCTTGCCCACATCTGGGTGAGACTAGAAGTGTGCATCAGGATGGGAATCGAGAGTTTATTACTTTAATGTAGGTAAGCAGTTAAATATGAAGCTTGTGGTTGTGAGTTAATAGTCAGTTATAAAGCTTGTGGATATGGTGGTTTAAATTAAGGTAGTAGTCCATTTATATTTTGGGAAATAGTTTGAGAACCAACTAAATTATTTAGAAAAAATTGCAAGCAGGTACAAATATAAATAATGAATGAGTGAGTAGAGGAAAAAAAAACAATCCCTCACACATAACTGGCTAAAGTCGAGGAACTTTTATAGCCAGTATTAATATACCATGCTGACAGTGCTGGCATTTCTACCTTTGGGTTTATTCAATATGTCACTATTTTTTAAAAAAACTCAGAATTTATGTGAAATAGAGCTATAGATAAGAATATTTGGAGCACTGAACATGTACAGATAGTAGCATTGTCCTAAACCCCTAAATTAAATATACTAAGAAAGCAGGTTATTACATTTTGCTAATCAAAGCAGCAACAGGATAAATAATGTGAGACTGGAAGATTAAGTTTAAGTGACGTTCAACAGAAAACTAACTTTTATTAATTTGCTGGCTTTTCAATGATCTATCTGAACTTGTCCTACGATCTTTTCTGATATCGTGGCAGATATGTCTCTTTATCATTCTCTGTTCTCCTGTAGGAGTTTTATACAACAGAGTTCATTATCACAGCTTCAGTCACCATCAGCTGATCAACCTATTGTGTAACAGAGACTAGAGTACTTCTGTGTGCTTTACAGAAGGTTGTGCATTAGTTACAATCATTACAGGCTAGCAACATGCATTAAGCAATCTTGGGGTAATTTGTCTTTTAAAAATAGGAATTCTAGAAGGGTTTTTCAATTTCTCTCTCTAATACATTTATGGCTAAATCAGTGTTTGCTTATATGCTTTTGCTTTATATTTGTATTTGTGTAGTCTTACTGTTATGCCATGAAACAAATATTAATAGCAAAGACTGTAGCATCGAACAAACCTGATGCCTGGAGTCAACAAGTAAAGAAAATTTAGAGCTTAACATAAAAACAATTAAAAGTGACTATTTTTGTGAAGACAAATGTCTACCTTTGGACATTATAATTGGCATCACAATTGGAATCACAATTATTTAACTATTGGTAGCTACATAGGGAAATGCATTATATTAAATGCATTATATTAAATAAATTTTAGCCAAACTGCCTGTGTAAGATTTGAGCCTCAAATATTTCACATGGTCTTGCAAATGTGTGACTGAATGACTGAATCATTCTGTTGGGAAAAGTTAAAGTTAAGGTTACGTTTAGTGTTGGGGTGAGTCAAGCCCTAATCTACAACTTCATTAATAAAAAATGTAAAAAGAGAATACAAGAACTCTGTCTTTGTTCTTTTGAATCTGCACATTTTCATGATATGTAATTTAGATTTTTGTGCTCTAGCCTCATTATTGATTTTTTCTATTTATCCACATTCACAAACTTGAACATATGAGGTAGATAACTGTCAGGCTTCACCACCCAGTTCTTTTACACAAAGAATAATTTAGTTTAGTCACCTACTTCTACTTAAATAATGTACATGGTCTGTAAGTTAATTAATTAGACCCAGCAAGTATAGTAGTAAATTCTAAACTCAGTGTTATAAAAAGGTGAACTATTCCAGTTTGACTTTTTTGCCAGTTGTTGTCAGGTGTTTTTATCCATTTTGTCTTGATTGTAGAACACAGTGCCTCCGGTATAATGTTGAAGTAGTACGGGTTTTATTGGTATAGTGAACAAATGGCAAGCACAAGTGTATACAAGTTACCATCACTGATTCAAAGTTAAAGAATTACCATACCATCCTGAAGCTGTTCTTGGTGTGTCTTCTACACACAAAGTGAATATAGTTTTCTTTACTTTAAAAGTGAAACTATTACTAACATGATCTCTGATAGTGCATAATTGATAGACTGCATTTTCTCTGTGTTACTCAAATCATTTTATGATACTCAATCAGTTTAGCAAATGATGTTTCCTCACTTTCACTATTTTAGAATGCATGGTTTTAGAGGAAAGAAATGAATCATGAAAGAATAATACAAAATCTTCTTAGCAAGCATTCTGAGAAATAAATAAATCACCACATTAGTGCAAGGCAAATGTTGCAGTTTCATGAATTGTAATGATATTATAAAGCTGGTGGGGGGGAGGCCCTGTGCATGAGCTTGACCTTACCAATATAATTTACTGCAACTGTCTCTTCAGTTGGGCATTGCTTTATTGTTTGGCCAGATGCTGCTGTTTTATATTCGCTGGCTAAGTAAACTGATAGCAAGCACGCTGCACATTTTTTGTTTTTCTCTTTGACCAGGCATCTACGTTGACTTGCTTGTTGCAGCAATAGTGTAACGTATACTTTGCATGCTGCAATGGTTTCCACTATCTCCAGCATAGTGTTCCTGGTAAGCACTTTGAGCCACCTGCAGTAGATAAATTACTGTAGCAACTCATTGGCTCTGAATATGCATTGTAGGGCACAGAATATGATTCCATTCTTTCCAATTCACTCTTTTAACATACATATAGAAAGACACGCATACTTGCTTATACATTTTCACAGAGCAATGGTGTCACTTTCCCTTTTTCATTGGCAGTAGGATGATGATCATGGACACACAGTACTAGATAAAAACCGCACATGCGGACACACACAAAGACGTGGACACTCACATACAGACACCCGACAGCAGCAAGGTGCAATAAATAATTGAGTGGACAGGGTCATTTCAATGATGGTGGAGTCAGTTTTCAGAAACACAAGCCTTTCACTGCTTTTCTTCATCTGGGGACCATGCTATAAGAAAGGCCACAAAAGGGAGGCAAATCAGAGAATCCACAGGGAGAGCTGGTTGTCTAGTCAGACAGGCAAAAAACCAACAGGGAAGGAAAGGCAATGGAGAGTGTGATTGTGTACAATAGAGGCTAGGACGAGCAAACACACCATGAGTGTTGGTGGGGAAAGCTGAATTATAATGGATACTTGTCATTGTGTATCTTGTTTACTTATAGTTTACAAATTACAAGTGACTTTTTTGATCATTTGTCTGACCATAGCTTCCTCAACCCATCAACCACATTTTAAGACAGCTATGTAACTCATGAGTGTGTTTTTCTCTCTACTAGGATCAAATTTTTAACTATTTCTGATTTTAGCACCTAAACAGGTTACAGTGCTTTGCACATTCTACTTTTGCAGAATTAGCTTTGTTGAGAGTGCCATAAACTATCCTAATTGTTTACACAATTTGTTCGAAATGATTAGAAATATACACCTGATTAATGCAACAAAATTCTGGTGGATACATAATTAAGGGCTCTTAAATATCACTTTAATTTCCTTGAACAATCATATCTGAAAACAACTTCACAAACTGTCATTTCTTCTTTTGAAATATTGACAATGAATACAAATTCTATGTTGTGAAAAATGAGGCAGAGATGCATTGCCAAAGTTTAGATGTTTTGGTAGTGAGAAGGAAATATAGAGAGAGTGAGAGAGAGAGAGAGAGAGAGAGAGAGAGAATGGTGCACAGCAGATGGAGTAGTTGTAGCTAATGGAAAAGAAGCATCTCTATCCATCTACTGCATATTCATCCCATACAAAAAGCAATTAAGCAAAGTAATTCTGCTAATGGATGCAGCATTTCATTTCTCCCAGAGAGTCTGTGCATGATGAAGGAAGGCCAAGATGACTTCCGACAAGTCCTCCAATCAGCACTGCAGGTCTGGGGTTCATTAAGCCCTGGGTGCCTCACTCTAGGATGCAATACAAACTCAGATGATCTTGTAATCAATAATGTGAAGTGACATTGGGTGGCTTTTATTCAAAACCATTTCTCTGATCATTCAGATGAAATTTGCTTGGATTGGAGACTTACTAGTATGTGTTGGATTGCAACCAAGATTAGGAGGAAGTGGATTTGTTGGTGAGGTGACAGGGAGCTTATTCATTAAAATAGAAAAATATGGCACACACTCTAGTGAGTAAATCTGTTTTCAATGTCCTGTACCACATTCAGACATCATAAAAGTGAAAAACAGATGGACAGGTCCAGCATATATGATGAGACATGCTGGTTGTATGTTTATGGTCTATATAGTTCTCTACTATCTATGCTATAAGCAAAGGAGAACTGACAAAATGAAGAAGGGTACTTGGCAATTGGTCAACCACAAGAGATTTACCATTCATAATTCATCTCTGTGTAAATGTCTTTGATACCAGTAACCACTCTAGCAATGGCCTGAGGATTCTTAAGTGCACTAACATAAGGATGCATGTCCAGAGGATGGACCCCATACAGTTGTTGGTTCAGGCTCTGGTCTTGATATATAAATGAACAACCTCTACAGTGTATGGTCGCTATTATAAATTATCACATCATTTAATCAAGTTGATGTTTAACAAGATCCACATATACTGTTCTACCTGCCCCAGTTTGCAGAAGCTCTCTCTCTTTCTCTGTCTCAGTATCTTTGGGTACTGTTACATTCCCCAGAAAAGGGTTAGTAAATTGAGAGGGAGTATTCTGTGATGGGCCTGAGGTCATTCTGAAGCGTGCAGGATTGAGCTTTGTGGTCATCTCATTGTGAAGGAGAACTGATCAAACGAGTAGATAAGGGGAGAGTCCAGTCACAGCTGGGCTCTCACTTTCTATCTGATGTGCAAAAGTAAAGCAGAATCAGACATGAAATTGGAAAATGAAGTGTAACGGGACTCTGAGATGAAGGGTCTGCAGTGAAGTGATCGAAAAGATAAAAAAAAAACTTTTCGCTCAGATATCATTCTAAGCTGGGTTGTGATTGAAACAAGCAGTCCATGATAAATATGATAAACAAGCAATCCATGTTCTCTGTGCTGGCAGAAATGATAACGTAAATTACTAATTGTAACAGCTTGCATGATATAATAATAATAATTGGTGATACATTGCTAGGCAATAATTGTACAGAAAGCAGCATACACACATGCATGAAACATAAATGTAAAATTGGGAATTGTGAAAAGGCATTCCATGGTTGAGAGATGGATGCCCGTAGGTTGTGCTGATAGCCCTGGTTTCAGTCTCAGCATGCCTCAGAAATCCTGCTGTGTCCCATCAAAACAGAGGCAATGCTCCAGTCTCCTTCTTTTCTTTTCTATGCTACTTGGGAACCTGAGCATCAGAGCTGAAGGATTGTACATACGCCACTCAAAGCTGCTTATTGGGCCCCACGGTGCAGCTTTGCATTTCTCTACAGAAGGCATTATGGGAGCACAGAATGAGAGGAGAGGGGGAGGGCTGAAGAGTGGAGGGGTAAGGTTCAAGATCTGGGCTTTTAAAGGATTAAGGAAATAATCAAGGGGTATTTTAAGGATGCATCTACTTTGGGCATGAGCAATTACAATCTATCTAGGGCATTTTGACCAAAGTCTTTTGTTTATCAATAGAATAAAAGCAGAAAACCATTGTGCAACAAGGTCTCAAGTCCATTTTAATGAGTACATCTTGTGAAAAAAGCAAGTAACAAAACACAAATAAGCAAACTAATATGAAGCTCCTAATGGGCTGTGTGGAATAAATACATTTACATATTTTTGCGTATGAGTTTGAGTATGTATATTGGTATGTATTTGTGGACACTGCTTTTAATAAATGAAAATTTTCTTTGCAAATGCTGCATGAACAAGCTTCACAAGGAAAACTACTTGTGACCATATTGTAAAAGTAATATATTAGATGTGAAAACTTGAATGGGGATCATTTTTGTCCATGAGATTATTTGAAAATATTTAGATTATTCAAACTATTTGTATACATTTCTACACTTTTAAAACAGATATGTTAAAAAGAATAGATCATGAGCTAATTTTTAACACACCTGCATGTCTATTTAAGAACAAAACTGTCATGTATCTGGAAACTCTGGACTCCATTTCCCATCAGCCACTGCACTGCACCACATGACCACATGCACCACCACATGCACCTGATTCACGTTTTGGTTAATGAGCACTCATGTGTTTATCTAGTCCTTGTCTGCACTGGTTTCTGGTCTTTCGTTGTTGTAGACTCATGTTGTTTATGTCTCAGTGTTTTGTCTCATGCCACAGTGTTTTGCCAAGTGTCTTAGTGTCTTTGTTTTGTAGTCTGTTAGTTTATATTAAAAGTTGTTGTCTGCACTTGCTTCTGCCTCAACCGTGATTCGTGATAGAACGAAAGACCATTTTTTCGGAAGCAGCAGACCAACTCCCACCTTCCCTCCCCTATTATGGCTCTCGCTCAGCAATCATGGTAAGCGGAGGATATCACTCTACCGCCCCGCTATGTGAGAGAGGACGCTCCATCTCCTAGCAGACTCAAGGATTCCCCACTGTTCAGCTACCTCAAGGTCGCTCGGCCGTCATGTTCAGTGGAGGATATCACTCTACCGCCCCGCTACGTGAGAGTTGACGCTCCATCTCCTAGCGGACTCGAGGATTCCCCACTGTTCAGCTACCTTAAAGTGCCTCAGCCTCCCTGTTCTGCTGTGGTCATCGCTCAGCCTCCCTGTTCGGCTGTGGACATCGCTCAGCCGTCCTGCTCGGCTGTGGATGTCGCTCAGCCGTCCTGCTCGGCTGTGGACGTCGCTCAGCCGTCCTGCTCGGCTGTGGACGTCGCTCAGCCGTCCTGCTCGGCTGTGGACGTCGCTCAGCCGTCCTGCTCGGCTGTGGACGTCGCTCAGCCGTCCTGCTCGGCTGTGGACGTCGCTCAGCCGTCCTGCTCGGCTGTGGACGTCGCTCAGCCGTCCTGCTCGGCTGTGGACGTCGCTCAGCCGTCCTGCTCGGCTGCGGACGTCGCTCAGCCGTCCTGCTCGGCTGCGGACGTCGCTCAGCCGTCCTGCTCGGCTGCGGACGTCGCTCAGCCGTCCTGCTCGGCTGCGGACGTCGCTCAGCCGTCCTGCTCGGCTGCGGACGTCGCTCAGCCGTCCTGCTCGGCTGCGGTGGTCTCTCTGCCATCCTGCTTCACTAAGGACATCACTCTGCCTCCATGCTCCGCTGAAGACGTCGCTCCTTTCCTTTGCTGCGCTCAGTGTGTCGCTCCCCCTTCCTGCTCCACGGAGGACGCCGTTCCCCCCTCATGTTCCACGGAGACCATCGTTCCTCCCTTGGGCCTCACGGAGAACCTCACTCCTCTCCCTGGCCTTGCGGAGAACCTCGCTCACCCCGCTTTCATGCTCTGCCAAGGACGTCCCTCTGCCCCCCTTTACCGTTGTGCAAGCTGCTCGGCCTCCTGGTTTTGCTGGGGACTTTTTGCCCAGAGGGCCGGGACCTCCGGATTGTGGACGTGTGATTTTGGGCGCTCCGGGATTAGCGCCCTTGGGGGAGGGTTCTGCCACGTATCTGGAAATTCTGGACTCCATTTCCCATCAGCCACTGCACTGCACCACATGACCACATGCACCTGATTCACGTTTTGGTTAATGAGCACTCATGTGTTTTTCTAGTCCTTGTCTGCACTGGTTTCTGGTCTTTCGTTGTTGTAGACTCATGTCGTCTATGTCTCAGTGTTTTGTCTCATGCCACAGTGTTTTGCCAAGTGTCTTAGTGTCTTTGTTTTGTAGTCTGTTAGTTTATATTAAAAGTTGTTGTCTGCACTTGCTTCTGCCTCAACCGTGATTCGTGATAAACACATTTTTTGTTGCTTTTAAAACAGTGTTAGTACATTTAACACATGTGATATTGTTAACACATCTTTGTGTGGAAATATTTAACACATCATGTGTTCATTTTTAACACACATTTTAACACACCTTGCTTTCAACGCAAGCGGTGTGTTAGTACAATTACAGAGGGGGAAATATTGAAGTAAATATTGAAGTATTGAATGCGTCAACATTTTTCAGTAAATATGTTTCCAATGAGGCTATTCACATAAAAGTCACCAGACATCAGTATTAACTCAAGATATACAGATATATACAGAATTTACAACACTAAAGTCCATAAATAAGTTGTGTAATAAAGTGGACACAGGAAAAAAAGTATTGAACACGCTAAGAAAAAGCAGTTCTACAAGGCAAGATAAGGCAAGGAACCAGTTGAAATAGATAAATAATTATACCTCCTATCTGTGCAAATTAATATCAGCTGGGTTAATAAATTGATGGTCTATAAAAACGGCTTTTCGTTACCAAGGTGTCACACAAGAAACATCTCATGATGGGTAAAACCAAAGCTCTCCCAACACCTTGGCAACCTTATTTTTGCAAAACCTATTGATGGAATCAATATTGTGTTAATGCGTCCAATACTTAGTATTTCCCCCACTGTAACACATGCTGCGTGTCATGTCACGGCAAATTAGCAACTCCATTTCCTAGAATGCACTGCAAACTACAAACACGGTTGACGATGACTATGACTCACAATCACAACACACTATAAAAGAGACTGATCATTCACTGGACCTTTGCAAAGTAAATGCTCAGTTAATCTAGTCTCTGTCGTTACTAAGCCGTTCTACTGTGTTATTCTGATTCTGTTTTTCCCTAGATTCTGATTATCTGTCTGACCTGCTCTAGTCTGTTTGCCTGTCTTTGTTGTTGATTTTGCCATGCTCTTTGGATTATATTCTCTACAATAAAAACTCTTAAATGCACTTGCATCTGTCCTAAATCACCATTACAAGACAGATTACTTCACCAACACCATGGATGCAGCAGGAGAGAGAAGAGAGCGTCATGCAGGGATCTTTATTCCAGCGTTTGATTCTGTGCAATTTCCCCAGTGGGACCGCCTGTATGTTCTGGCTCTCTTCATTGGCTTTCAGGTGTATCCAGAATGTTATCTTCTGCAATGTCTGTTTTATTTTGCAAGCCTGGTGGACCCCAAGCCCACAGAAAAGCAGTGGATGGGATTCATGCTGTCCCAGCTCACGGGCCCAGCCTGCGGGTGGGTGAAGCTCCTGATTACTAAAAGATCCAGTGGCCTTAGCAACGTAGCCCAGTTTGTAGAACTTTTAGTTAAGGTGTTTGGGCATCCAGCATTCAAACCCGACCAGAGGTCAACATGGTGAACTCATCTCCAGAGCTTCAGCTAGAGACCCACAATGAGGTATCTCCTGTTTAGTTCCAGTTGAAGGTCAACGTGGCAACCTCCTCCCCAAAGCTCTAGCATGAGACCCATGAGGTGGTCTCTCCTGCAGAACTTCAGCTGGTGGTCAACATGGCAACCTCCCACATCAAATTCACGTCCCTGCTAGAGGTGAACGAGGTGACCCCACAAACCATGTTCCAGTTGGAGGCCAACGAGGCAACCTCCCCTGCCAAGTTCCAGTCAGGGGCCGATGAGATGGCCTCCCAAGCCATGTTCTTGTCTGAGGTTGACGAGACGGCCTCTCAAACACTGTTCCTGTCTGAGGGTGATGAGACAACGTCCCACACCCACTGCCTCTGTAGCCAGGTATGTGCCTAAGATCGATGGCATAGCCTTCCATACCATGCTCCTGTTTGAGGGTGACGAGGCAGCTAACAAAGCTCTGACTGCACCTGAGACTGCTGACATGGCCAACCAAGCTCTACTCACACCTGAGGCCAACGTCACAGCCAATCAAGTTATGCTCATGCCTGAGACTGATGACATGGCCAACCAAGCTCTGCTTACACCTGTCTCTGCTGACCTTGCTGACCCTGCCAACCAAGTTCTGCTCATGCCTGAGACTGATGCCATAGCCAACCAAGCTCTGCTTACACCTCTCTCTGCTGACCCTGCCAACCAAGTTCTTCTCACTCTTAAGGCCGATGGGATGGCCCACCAAGTCTTGCTCCTGTCTGAAATTGACAACACAGCTTCCCAAGCCTGGGTCTTGCCTATTGACCCTGGCAATCCTGCCCCAGCTTCATGTCTGAAGCTGTCTGTTGAACTCTAACTTACCTACTTACCTGTTGTCATTTGGTTTCCTCACCTCAGGACTCAGGCTCTGCTGTCACAATCAATAGCTCAAAGCAGCAAACATTCACTTTGAGGCGAGTTCAGAGTTGGCTGATGACGTCAACAGCACAGTCTGCAACGTGATTGGACAATAATTTAACTCATGTTGTGTTGGTCACACCTGTGAATAATTTTTTATTGGATAATTTAACATATATACAACATGTATTAACATAATATAAAGCATGTGTTGAAATAGTAATAACACAAAAAAGGTGTAGAATATTAACTAGAGATGCACCGATGTATCGGCCGATAATCTGTATAGGCCGATAAAGGCTATTTTTCCCACTATTGGCTATCGGCCGATAGTTTAAAAACATCCGATGATCAGGGCCAATTATATCCTGTCAATCAAAAGAGGGCAGGAAAACACATCGATTTTGTAAAGAAGATGTTTCTTGTGTGGAATGATGACAAAACTGCAGTTTGTAAGCTCTGTAAGCTCTGCACTGCTACTAACCCCATATGGAATCATCTCCTGTGGTATGATGAGACCAAGATAATCTTATTTGGTTCAGATGGTGTCAAGCGTGTGTGGCAGCAACCAGGTAAGGAGTACAAAGACAAGTGTGTCTTGCCTACAGTCAAGAATGGTGGTGGGAGTGTCATGGTCTGGGGCTGCAGGGGTGCTGCCAGCACTGTGGAGCTTCAGTTTATTGAGGGAACCATAAATGCCAGCATGTACTGTGACATACCGAAGCAGACACTGGGCCGCAGGGCAGTATTCCAGCATGGTAACGACTCCAAACACACATACAAGAGGACAACTGCCTTCCTAAAGAAGCTGAGGGTGAAGGTGATGGACTGGCTAAGCATGTCTCCAGACCTAAACCTTATTGAGCATCTGTGGGGCATCCTCAAATGGAAGGTGGAGGAGCACAAGGTCTTTAACATCCACCAGCTCCTTGATGTCATCATGGAGGAGTGGAAAAGGACTCCAGTGGCAATCTGTGAAGCTCTGGTAAACTCCATACCCAAGAGGGTTAAGGCAGCGCTGGAAAATAATGGTGGCCACACAAAATATTGACATTTTTGGCCCAATTTGGACATTTTCACTTAGGGGTGTACTCACTTTTGTTGCCAGCGGTTTAGACATTAATGGCTGTGTGTTTAGTTATTTTGAGGGGACAGCAAATTTACACTGTTACCCAAGCTGTACACTCACTACTTTACATTGTAGCAAAGTGTCATTTCTTCAGTGTTGTCACATAAAAAGTTATAATCAAATATTTACAAAAATGTGAGGGGTGTACTCACTTTTGTGAGATACTGTATATTACCAGTTTGATGTTTAATGATAAAGTAGAAATGTTTTTTTGTTTGTGGTGAGTGAATGTAAGCCTAACAGGATTCTGTTAATATGAATTAATAACATTCAATAATTAAGAAAGCTTACTTTAATCCTCAGAATTTAGTTAATGTGTTAATGTTAATTTGAGTAATATGTTTTCTGTTTATGAAACCAGTTACTGTAAAACAACTTGTTGAAATGGAGAGAAAAAAGTTTTTATTTGCATTTATTTCAGAATTGTGGAATTAATTATTATTCATTTAAAAGAAGGCATAAAAGGCAGAACTATCGGTATGGGTTGTCGGTATCGGCCGATATCACTCTTAATAATTGGTTATCGTATCGGCTATTAGTATCGATGCATCTCTAATATTAACACATCCTTTCTGAGAGTGTATATTATCAAGTCGAATCATTTTACTGTATTGGCAGGTAATTTTACTCCTTTATAAAAAAAAAAGGGAAATGATCTGCTAATGGAATACAAATTAGCAAAATGTATGTCAAATAATTTCATAATTATTTTGAGACAGAGAAATACTAATTATAGTGTCTACAGTTGCAATGTTTTTACTCCTCCAAGAGTAAAGAGTAAAACGTCCATGATATAACTCTTGGGTTAACTGAGATTGAAACATATCATGAAACAGCAAAGCTTCAAAATGTATCATGGTCACAAACAGCATATGAATGATTCATCTGTGCAATAGGTAATAAGAGTTCAGTCATACATTAGAAATAAAAAAGTGGATATTAATTAGAAACAGTCAACTTCATGAACCACTGATATTTCAAAGAAAATAGGTAAATGGTAGTTTGAACATAAAAAGTATTTTATATTGTCAATTATGTGTTTCTTTAAATCATTATAGATCTACTGAAATTTATGTCAGCATGAGGTAACATTTGTGGATTTATTTTTCTATCGTATTACATTTAGTTATGTGAGATAGCATGGCTTAGAATTGTTATAATAAAAACCAAAATTATGGCAAATTAATCTGCTTACTCAGAATTAGAACACTAGAGGATAGGTCAAGAGCGATGAAAAATCATGTTTTGTGTACATAAAATGTGTAATAGTGTTTGTGTGTATATTGTCTGTGAAATAGTAGATACATTGATTAATGCATTGCACTTGTGAATCATACAAATCTTCAATCAGTAGGTAAAGTTGTTTGTCATGTTTTTGTCACAGGGGTGAACATCTCCGCAAATCAGGATGATGAAACAGACATGGAGACTTTTCAAATGGAGATTGATAAAGAAAGTAAAAAGTGCAAATTCAGGACAAATGAAGGCAACTACTGGATGCTTGTAGCTCATGGAGGCATCCAGTCCACAGCCAAAGAAGTGTAAGTCTGACCATTATTATTAAAAACTGCCCTCAACTACATTTTTACAAGCAGTCTGCTGTCAGCCAGTCCTTTGTCCTGGCATCAGACTCAGTTATTACTCATTTACAATTGTTTTAAATATCGTTGTTATTATTATTGTTGTTTTATTGTATGAGAAGAGATACCCTTGATCTTATAGTTGCAATATTATTATAAGTACCATATTCAGCCCTGAAATCACTTTTCTGATTGGTCAGATAATATTGATTAATTGTCTATAAAAGCAAGTAAGGCAACTCAGGTTTGTTTGGCAGACACTCCTCCTAAACAGATTTAAATATTGTGTGTAATCTTTGAAGGAGTCTCCAGTGTCAGCACTTTTTAAGAGTCAGAGGTAATGCTGTTTCTTTAATTTTTGTGACCCATGAAATTCTTCAGGAGAGACGGCTTGGGGTGGCTGTGGTTCAGGTAGTAGAACCCGCTCTGCAATCGCAGGTTAGGCAGTTCAATCCCCGGCCCACAAGCCGAAGTGTCCTTGGGCAAGACACTGAACCCCAAGTTGCTCCGGATAGCAAGCTACTACCTTGCATGGCAGCTCTGCTGTCATTGGTGTGTGAATGGGTGAATGAGAAACAGTGAAAAGCTCTTTGTAGAACCGTTAAGATTAAAAAGGTGCTATACAAGTGCAGACCAATTACCATTTATCAGAAAGGGTTGATTTTTTGTTATAACAGGAACTAATTTGTTTTTGGGCATTTCACAACAGTAAACGTAGCTATTAACAAAAAAAGTATGATGTGTCTTTCTTCAATAATAAAGAAAATGTTACTGTTGGCAAATTGTTGTGGTATAAGTGGAATAAAACATGGGTACATTTACATTTACATTTACATTTATTTACTTGCCAGACGCTTTTATCCAAAACGACTTACAAATAAGCAAAGCGATATATCAAGCAGGGAACAATACAAGTAGTACATGCTGTAATTGTAAAATAATCAACTTTATGGTGGTATCACACCACCACAATCACTAATTATTTTGTGTAACAGCATGTGTTTTATTCCTTACATACGTTTTCCAATAATTCTCCCTAAATGTGAAGTAGACCAAGGTTATTTCTTTTTCTGCCTTTGCAGAAGTGCCAACACTATGTTTGATATTGTGTGGCTTGGACGACGTGTGGCACTACAAGCTAGCAATGGGAAATATGTATGCACCAAAAAGAATGGACAACTTGCTGCAGTTAGTGACTCAATAGGTGGGTGCTGGCATATACCAAAACAAATCTGTAACAGATCCAATAAATTGCACTCAGACATGTTCATATTGTTAGTAAGTGATGTTCACATATCCTAACATGTTATTCCCTTTGAACTTAAACTGAAACAATTAATTTCTTTTTTCTACATGAATCTCTTCATGCCTTTTGCAGGTGTGGATGAACAGTTCATTCTGAAGCTGATCAATAGGCCCATCCTAATTCTCCGGGGCGAGAATGGATATGTGTGCCATCACAAAAACTCTAACACACTAGATGCAAACCGCTCAATTTATGATATCTTCACATTACAATTCAGTGATGGGGCCTACCATATTAAAGGTGAATGTTTGATTTATTTTACACAGAGATGTCAAAGTACTCTATTTATTTATCTCAATCTTTTGGCAGATTTCTAACCATTAAAGATTTAAATATAAATTTGATTTTTTTTTTTTTATAATATTATATTATATTGAAAATGCATGGTTGACAATGACTTACAGTCATTGTTAATCTAGTTTTCAGGCAATTTTCATGTGTGATAGATATGACTCTTACAGGTGCAGGAGGGCAGTTCTGGTATGTGTCCAGCACTGGCTTGGTGTGTTCAGATGGAGACACACCTGAAGACTTCTGCATTGAGTTCTTGGAGCATGGCCGCATTGGAATAAAGGGCAAAAGTGGCAAGTACCTGCGTGGAGACCAGGGAGGCACACTGAAATGTGATGGAGAAACAGCAGATAGCTCATCTCTCTGGGAATATTGACACCTAGTGGTCATTTTGGGGACATTCTATCTCCTGCCTCTCAAAAACCTTGTTTTAGGTTATTATGGGGCTCAGGGGTATTTTTAAACATGGATTTTTGGAATAATACACATGTGGGCTAAAATGTATGTTTTCTTTGTATATAAGCATATGTCAATACTTTCTCAATAGCTAAATGCTAATCTTCCAGATTTTGACTGTGATAGATAGTAAACCAAAGACTTTTAACATGAAAAATTAAGGATTTTTAAAATTGTTTTTAATATTTCTGAGAGATAAAGTATTAAGTAGCTTAATGCAGCTTTTGCCCTACATTTACACACTACATGTTGAATTGTAGCACTGTTTGTACAGTGTTTGTACAAAATTTGTACAGTCCTAAGTTGGTATCTGCCAAAAGGCCTTAACCAATATTGTTCTTTCTGATCACTTCCTCTATGGGCTTATTTGCCTTTATCATTAAAATAATATTATATATATATATATATATATATATAATTCTTGCCAATCGTTAAACAAGAGGTAGTGTAAGTACTGCTGTTGCAAAGTGCTGCGTCTGTTGTGTAGCACTCACACGAAAATGGTTTTGTTAAAGGGCTTGTCGTGTTTTTCCTAAAAACAGCATGATTAAATTGCAATAGATAAAACTCGAAATGATTACTTCCATCAACCATCTGGTCTTTCACCCTATAACTATATTTAAGATTTCTGTAACTGTATGCTATCTCTGTTTTTCCTCTCTGATTATGAAAGAATAAAAAGCTTTGTGTGTGACTTGAGTGGATTTCATTAGTGTTATAACAATTTGCCAACTTAATATAGCTTTACGATAATGAATATTCAAATATAACTTTTAAAAAGGGGCACAAGTGGCTTAGTGGAAAGCACGTTCGCCTCACACAGCCAGGGTTGGGGGTTTGATTCCTTATGAGTTTGCATGTTCTCCCCGTGCTGCGGAGGTTTCCTCCAGGTATTCCAGTTTGTTCCCCCAGTCTAAAGACATGGTAGGCTGACTGGCATGTCCAAAGTGTCTGTAGTATATGTGTGAATGTGCATGTGATTGGGCCCTGCGATGGATCGGCACACTGTCCAGGGTGTACCCCGCCTAGTGCCCGATGATTCCTGGGATAGGCTCCAGGTTCCCCGTGACCCTGAAGAAGGAGTAAGCGGTAGAAAATGGATGGATGGACTATAGTGTTTTATTCAGTCTAATATTACTTAACCATGTTTCTATTTCCAAGGAGAGTTGGACATCAAGATATCAGCATATCAGCAGCACATTTAGATACTTGACTTTTTGTGACTCTCTTCTTTTATGGCAGTGATTTTGAACTTGTCTCCTGGTACACAGTTATCCGCAAGTGAACATATAAAGCCTCAATATCTTGCCAGTTTAGTAATAATCTCTCAGTGCGATATATTCGATGTCAATTCCATGCGGGGTTTTTTTTTGTTTTGTTTGTTTAGTTTAGTTTTTTATTTGTTTGTTTGTTTTTGTTTTGTTGTTTATTTTAATCACAAGGTCTTAATAATCTGTCTTTACGGATGTCACCTGGACTAATTTGCAGCAGCTCCACTAGATGTCGCTGTGTCCAGCAGTGTTTCTGCGCATGCGTGTCACATGTCTTAGCTTAGCCAATGAAATTGGTTCGGAAATTTAAACTTTACCAACTGACCTTCGTCGGCGTCCTAGTGCGTTAAAGTATTTAGTCACTTCGTAAATATGGACCATATTAACGACGAGCCGACAGCGTTTTACTTTTATGAAAAAAGGCTTTCAACCTTCGATGGTTGGCCATTTCAGGAAGACTGCGTTTGTACTCCTGAGAACGTAAGTAATACCACAACAACAAATCTGAATTTTTAAACCGATGGGCTTACCTGCAACTTACTATTTATTTATGATTGTACTAATGCTTTTTGTTATTGTTTGTTTGGAGATATTTTTAATATAAGATATGTGTTGGAAGGAGTGGACATGATGGTTTAAAGTTCTCGTTGCAGATGGCTAAAGCAGGATTCATTCACGTGCCCTCTGAGAACAGTCCGGATATAGCGCAGTGCTTCTTCTGTCTTAAAGAGCTGGAAGGCTGGGAGCCAGAAGATGATCCAGAGTGAGTACTACAACTCCTCTCACATTTCTCTCACAGACAGAGTGACCATTATGGTAATAATCCTGATATCACCATAAATGATTTGCGGAATACTGTAGGAAGTGACTGTGAAGCATTTTGTACTAAATATTTTTTTTTCTTTAATTACTTTCTAGAGCTCCAATGAAATATTGTTAAATCCTACTACTGGTTTGTCTGGCATTAGTACAAACACTACTTAAACACTACTTGTCTGCTTAAAGTATGAAAGTAAAAGCAGGGCTACAAGAAATAATACAACATAAATAAAATATTTTTTTTAAAAAATAACTTTCTGTCCTAAATGGCATACTCTGAAAATAACCTGGAGCTCTTATAACATTGTCATTACTGGAAAATAATAATTTTTTTTTTCCCGGAGACCGGAGATTATTAGGAGATTTCTTAAATGCAAACCTGTCTGTTTTTTTTTCACCTTTTGGTTCGATACAGTCCTTCCTTTTTTAGTTTTAAATTATGTGTACTTTTGTTTTTTTTTTTTTTATCTGCCTGGTGCTGTCTAATGCAGAAAAACAGTCCTCTTATAATTTCCCAAATCCAAAAGATTATAGAGTAGCACATACTGTGCCATACCATTTAAGAAAATGTGTAGGTGTAAAGAGTTTATTTGCATGTTCTCTCTGATACTGAGATCAGATTTCTGTCTGACTAATTTGAGACGTGTTTGTGAAAATAAACTTTTGTTTGAGACGTGTTTGTTAGCCAAACTAAATATCAAGACATCATTCTACATGCAGTTCCTGCGCTTTTTTTTTTTTATATATATATATATATATATATATATATATATATATATATATATAACATTCTTTTTTTTCTTCTTCTTTAGAAAGGAGCATAAAGCACATTCACCCAGTTGCAATTTTATTACATTGAAGAAGTCTGTGGAGAGTCTGACTGTGGAGGAGTTTCTCAGGCTTCAGAAAGAGAGGCAGAAATGTATTATTGTAAGTATTAAAGTACAACCAAACTCACCTTGCCTGTTTCTGGAAAAGGAAAAATATCAGTTGTACTAAAAACTGATCCTTGGTCCAAAAAGCAGGCACAGGCTCTTTACCTAAGAAAACTGAACTTCATGAGGTTTTTATTTGTTTCAAATGGGGGTTAATGATTCTGTGCTATGTTGTACAGTCATAAGGGGGTTTCACTGTTATGCTCTTACTACCTTTCCTGATTGGCTGCTGGCTTATGGCTTGTGAGCACATTGTGTTTCCTGCCTGTTTCATGCTTACAAACCTGCTGCAGGGCTGACTGTGATGCAAAAAACATGCAGATTTAAAGTAAAATGAAGTTTAAATGAATCCTGCTTATTTTTGATAGAAAAAGATGTGCGGCCAGGCCATTGACAAATTTGAGGAAGCTGTGAAGTTGAAAAGGGGACAGATCATCCAGTCTGCCATGGGTGAAGAATGAAGATAATAAAGGCTACTGCTATTATTACTTTTCACAAGACACATTATTTCCAGTTGTTCATAATTTTATCTCTTTCTTGTAATCGACTTCTTTTGAATGAGGTGTTGTTTGTGTATATATGCGCGCGCGTGTGTGTGTGTGTGTGTGTGTGTATAGCCTGTCTCTGTAGACTTTATTTGGAATGGACACTGAAATGTTTCAGTTTGGGAATCTTTTACATTCTCTCTCTTTGGAATAAAACTTTAATTTAAAAAATTATGGTTGACTTCTGAGTCATTTAAAGTCATATCAGGTTGTCATGTAAGTGTGTAAGTACTTTTCCTGATCCCCTTAAAATGTTGCTGTGTTAGAAATTTACAATTTGTATATCGTGTTACAAAAGGAGCTGTGTAAGAACTGACTGAATGTGTTTCGTTGTTGTGTATTGTGTACTTTGTACTATGGCGCATCAGTGGTTACGGTAGGCTTTTGGAACCTAAGCTAAAATGTAACTTGTTTGTGAATACATGCAAATATTTTGAATAAATACTTTTCAGTTTGTTTTCTGGTCCTTTCAATTGGTTGCTGTGGGAAACTTTGATTTGTTACCAGTACCTACTGGTGTGAGGTTATTACTCAAGTAATTGTTTGAGAATATATTCTGAACCACATACACTATATGGCCAAAAGTTTGTGGACAATCAGACCCATACTTGGGCCTTCCCTAATCTGTTGCCACAAAGTTATGTACATAATTGTAAAGAATGTCTAATGTATCCAGTAGCTTTAAGATTCCCCTTCACATGTCCCTGTGTGCAAAGTGAGGTCCATAAAGACAAGGTTGGTGTGGAAGAACTCGCTAGTCCCGCAAAAACTCTGACCCCATCAAACAACTACCATGCTGACTGCACATTAGACCAGACATCAGTATCTGACTTGACTAATGCTCTTGCGGTTGAATGGGCACAAATTACCACATCACATTAAAAAATATAGCATAAAGTCTTCCCACAATACTAGAAGCAATTCTATCACCAATGGGAGGACAAACTCTGGAATAGTGTGATGGCTTAGTGCCCAGATACTTTTGGCCATATATTGTGTTTTTGAAATAAGTTGGTCGTGAGAATAAATACACTGTGTAATGTTGAACAGTTCAAAGAATGCAAGACAAAGTCACAATGGCGAATGGATATTACAGCTGGTGTAAGGAGTATCTATTTTCAGTAATACAAGATTTAAATATGGGGCCTATATAGCTGGGTACTGAGGAATGACCAATTTATGTAATCATGTCAAAATCTATTGACACACACACATACATATATATATATATATATATATATATATATATATATATATATATATATATATATATAAAACAATAGTATATGGTGAAATTTTGACATTTCCTACTGTAATATAGTTCTGAAAACTATGTATTTCCCTGACCTGAAATGTTTATCTTTGCAAGTTTCGCAGCCACAAGTAAACTTGTAGCATGTTAAAATCTGATTACTCCCAAATGTGAAAATGGAGAAATTTGCATAAAAAAATTACGCTAAGGCACAACCATTCAATAAATATCTTTAAACAACTGCTATTTATTGATTTCATTTGCGTTTAAGATATTGCATATTATAAGTTTATGATACCAAAATGTATAATCACTGATCATATGAAGTTAAGTAACATCGAGATCTACGGGAAAGACTTCAGTAAATAGGGTTTGGGAATTGTGATCTCAATGGCTGTGATGATCTGAGAGCCTGTTGGTTCTTCATGATTTTGCATTTAATTTCCCCTGGATAATGAAGTAGACGCAACATGTATAAAACATGCTTATCTCACTATATCATGAATAATTCAAACGCAATCAAGGAGCTTTGGCTTTTTTTTTTTTCCTTTTTGTAGATTCTCACTACAAGTGACTTGTAGTGAGTAAGTGGTTCCGGTCATGGATATGCATATATTTATCCACATTTAATGCTTCCCATTGGCGGAGAGCTTTGAAGACGCTTAAGTGTTTTCTATAACGTAATCACGACCAAATTGTACTCGTTAACGCGCAAAATTATATTACAGGCACCAAAAAGCCTTCGATAGGTGGTGCTTATGACGTTTTTTACCCGCCTTGTGAGACTTCGCCTTTAATGAACATAAATGCATGAAGACAGTGTATTTCATCATTCTGCATGGCAAGTGCTAAAGTTTTGGCACCGGTTTGTATTTTGCTTCGAATAATAATCTGCTGTATTGATCGCTATGGGAGTTGGATTTGGCGCTGTGGTTCTCGGCGCTGGATTAAGCGCGATTCTCAGCTTCAGCTTTCTGGCGCTCGCCATCGGAACCGAGTACTGGTACATTATAGAGGATAAACGGGCGAATCACACAGACCCACAGCATGTGCATTCTGGACTGTGGGGAGTGGAAAATGGTAAGGCACTTTTCTTCTAAATTCGTCAAGAATCATTTTTCCTACAATGGGCTAATAAAGAGTAACTTTTTACTTATAATAAAGTATCATTATTCCTGTGGTGATGTGTCTGCAGATGAACTGCCCGTTACAGGAGACCCGTCAAGGTTTACAGAATCAGAAAGGCAAATGCAGGGTAAGCATACCTCATATGCAAGTTTATCAAGCAATGCATTGACATGCATTTCACTTAATGCATTTCATTGTTAACCACATCACTGATGTAGAGAAGCAGTCATTTATCACAAGCATGCTTTTGCCCATTCTGCGCTAACACACAAACAAATAACACAGACTGTAACATTACTCTTCACCGTACATTACTCTTCACTTGGATTTTAAGTTTATTTTTTGTTAATAAGCATTATTTTTCTTCTTTATATGTAAGATATTTTTTTTTTTTTTTTTTTTTTTGTTTCTTTTTTTTTTTTTTTTTTTGGCTCTCAGTCTGGTGCTCTTAGTATCTGGAGGGATATGTGGTATGGCCAGCTCTCTCGCCCAGAGTAGACTTCTCCTGATGGGAACTGCATCCTATTTTCTGCTTTGCAGTAAGTTTCAGCCATGTACAAGTCTGCATGTCCTTGTGTTGTTTTATGTAATTGGTTTATATTTGGTGTAACTGCTGGTGTTCGGCTGAGCATGAGAGCATATGACTGCAGAGAGCAACCCGTCTCATAACTGCCCTTCTAAGATAATAGTCTAATTACAGCAGCATCTTGTATAATTCTAATTGCTTCACATTTCCATGATCTCTTTATGAGTATAGTGGTTTTGCTGGCTAACTCAAAGGAAACCAAAGAGTAAATTGGCTGTTTTGATAGTTGTGTTTTGGGACCAGTGTTATTACAGTATATTATCTTTTAATGCCTATGGGCAAAATTAACGCTTTTATTGAATTCTTGTTTCCCCCAGCTTGTATATTAGAGTGTTACCGAGTAGATGAAAAAGTGAGGAGATGTTCCTCTGGACATTTCTTTAATGTTCCAGAAAAGTTACTAGATTTTCCTTACCTACTAAATGTGATAATTTTGCTTTTACAAAAAGTATTTGTACTAGTCAGAATTGTATACACCATTTCAAGTGTTCTGATTCATGAGGTGAGATTGGAGGTATGAGTTGTTTCAGTCTCCTGCCCTATAAAATAAATAAAATAAAATGAAATAAAATAAAGCACTTTAGTTCTGGTTACTGAATGCCTGCTCTTCTCAAGAAAGAGTTCCACGTGTGGACCATTCCCAGATCAAAACAACTTTCACAAGACCTTAACAAGAAGAACTGTAGAGATGCATGAAGCTAGAAAATGCTGCAAAGGCATTTTTTAAGACATGAGTGTTTGTCATGCCACAATAAGACAAATTCAGTATTTTTGCTACTTTCCCAAGATGTGGACATCCTGCAAACATCACACCAACATGTAGTGCTGAAGGAGTGAATAAGAAGCCAAGGGTGATGCCAAAAGACCTGCACAAAACACTAGAACCTGCTAAAGTTCTCAGGTTCTAAAGGGTTCATTAGTCCACTATTAAGAAAAACACTGAATAAGAATGGTGTTAAAGGAAGGACAACATGGAGGAAATTAATGCTTTTCAAAAGCTTTTACTGATCTTATTTAGAATTTTACATGAGCATTTCAGTTCAGTGGTCTGTCACCAGCACGTTCACCTCACACCTCCAGGGGTCCGGGGTTCGATTCCTGCCAGGGCCATGTGTGTGTGGAGTTTGTATGTTCTCCCCGTGCTGCGGGGGTTTCCTCCGGGTACTCCGGTTTCCTCCCCCAGTCCAAAGACATGCATGGTAGGTTGATTGGCAGCTTGGTAAATTGTCCGTAGTTTATGAATGGGTGTGTGAGCGTGTATGTGATTGTGCCCTGCGATGGACTGGCACCCTGTCCAGGGTGTACCCCGCCTTGTGCCCGATGCTTCCTGGGATAGGCTCCAGGTTCCCCGCGACCCTGAAGCAGGAATAAGCGGTTGAAGATGGATGGATGGATGGATATATAGATATACACACACACACAAACACACACATTTGGCTGTGATAGCCCTTCTTCCTGCTCTTGTTTCCTTACTATGAATTGCCTACCCATGATATGATCAGCCTTAAATGTGGAAGAGATCACACCAGATCAAAACCCACCTTTCTCGCAGACACTGCATTACAAGGTATTATTGTTTGCATTCTTTGTTTATGCAGAATTGTTTCTTTCTTATGACTTGCATGAAGATTGGCTACATTTTATGAATAATTAATGCAGAAATCAAGGTAAATCTGAAGGTTTCCAAACGTAACTGTAGTAAAACCTAAACTCTAGAAATAATCAGGTGTAAGTATATTTGACAGAACAGTCTTTGGTTTTATGCCCTTTCCCAGGGGAATATGCACAGTGAACTTTATTAATGACACACCTAACAGCCCTTTTAAAGCCTCAGTGTCTTTTCAATAGTTATCCAAAAGCATGAGACATACAGTATAAAGGTCTCTTTGCCTTGAAACATGAGAAGCTGCCAGAAAATAATCCTTTGCACTTATCACAATGGTAACCAAGAACACATAAGAAATGTTTAATACTCAAATTTAGCTGAGCAGTTCAGTTCCTATTGTCATTTTCTATTACATTTCTTTCTGAAATCTTCTTAAATATTTCAGTCTTATGTATTTATTGATGAAATGATTAAATTGGCTTCAAATGATTACAGCAAGCTTTATGTCAGCAATTAAAGTAATGTTTACTGTGTATGCAGGAGAACGATCACCCTTGTAAACTAATAAGAAGATGAAGATCATGATTACAAAAGACTTAATGCAATATGTATGTTATCATAAAACACAAATATGGAAGTCTCAATCTCCTCATTATTTAAACAGGATGCTGGTATTGGTTGTGTATATCAAGCATGTGGGCATTTGGATAAATATTTTCAAATATTCAGCATTTTATGGCCTTGTGTCTGATAGCACCTAAGGTATAAAAGCACCCCCCCACACACACACACACACACACATACAAAGAAAGTCTGCTTTTTCTTTTGTCTCTCCCTTTTGTTCTAATTAGAACCAGCATTAATTTGACTCTTTATTGCCCATTAAGTTTTGTGCTTAATCTGTCTCATTTTGTTAGTGTTAATCTAGATGTGAGTTCTGACGTTACAGACCTGCAATGGCATGCACTTATGTTGATTTGGTTCTAATGCCTGCTGTCTTAGTGTTTTAGCGATGGTCCAATATGAGCTCCTCTCTGTACAAGTGCAAGCAGCTGTACAAGCCTGGTTTAAATCTTTTAGCCCTTTTCTATTAATAACTTGAAAATCAGCTTGTCAGATTGTGTTTTTGTTTGTGACACAGCATACCACTGAGACCCTTATTTCCTGAGTGTAATTATTAAGAACATAGATGGCTGGCAATTTGGCAGTGTAATAAGTCGGATTGAAGGTGGGTGTATCTGCACCCATGTGGCTCGGGATAAGGATGTAAAAAGTTATTTATGGTCATCTAAATCAGATTATGAACAAACAGAGCAAGCAGTACTAAAGCTCTCAAATTTGTGAGACTATGATTTTCACAATATTATACAGATGCTGTACCGATTTGTTAAATATCAGTGTACACCCTATATTTTTGTTTTTATGTTCATTATTGTATATTTACAATAGATGCCATGTATATATCAATATACAGTAATATGAATGCAAATTCACTTCATTTATGATACCCTAAACAGTACAGTGAAAATAGCCATGCAGAATAAGCAAATTAGACATGTATTGAAGTATTTGCTGTAAATTATAGGCAACTTATACTAGTTATAAATTACATTATAGCTCCTTGATATTCCAAGGTTCTTATTTGGTTTGAGGCCCAGTGCAACTTGATTCCTGGATCTGAACTAGCACAGATGAACACATTTAAAGAAAATGATTCATGTAAAGACTTAATGATATTTTAATGTTTTTACAGTAAATTACCATGTTAAGAACTTAATGATATATTTGCTGGGGAAAAATTTTATCCAAGTAATCCAACAATAGGAAAGCAATAATATGCAACCCTACTTTACTAAAATGGGAGGGCCTTCAGTAGTCACCACTGTTTGAAACAAAATCAATAGGTGTCGATTATATAGTTATGGCATGTTCTTCCATTCCCCTAATAGTGTTAGTTCTCAGCAGAAGCTAGAGCATGCTATTTATGATCTGAACATACCGGATCACACACATGCTTCAGGGTTAAAGGTAAGGAGAGGGAGAAAAGATTGTGAATACTTATCTCTACTGTCAGTCTGCAGACAGGATGCAGGACAGTTTACTCAAGATGTCTGGCCTTCTTTTTTTCTTACATGCCTTTTTGTATTAACCTAAACTTTGAATTATTCGATTATACCAATTGTTCTTTAACAAACTAGATTTATCACAGTAAACATCTACAATAATCCTTGCTATCCTCGTATACACTTTTTCTCAGGCCTTCTCACTCTCTCTGGTGTAAGTCTATACATCAATTATTCACAAAAAGCTCTGGAGGAGACAAAGACGAGGATTGGGCTGGAGCAGATGGCCTTGGTTCACACGTCCTTTGGCTGGTCAATGGGCTTGGCCTGGCTCTCCTTCATCCTGGAAGTGATAACCGGTCTTCTCCTGCTGCTTGCTGCCTGGATGGTGCAATTAACCCAGCAGGAGACTGTGGCCCCTATATAAATTTCATATCTCCAGTGCAAACCATAGGCATTTTAAGGTAATTACTGTATGCAGGGGTTTGACAAGTTGACAGGCAATAGTGCTGTCATTCCAATAGTGTTAATATCCCATTATTTATTTCACTTGTGTTCATTTTAAAGTACTATTTGTGTCTTTAAGATAGATCCATAATGTCTTTTTTCAATTACTATACTTTATTTGAATTATATAATTTACTTGAATAGAAACTGTGGAAAATGTATTTCTAAATAATCTATAATTAAAGTAGTGACCGAGAGCGTATACTATACATTTTAACACCTTACTTTTTTAACAAGCTACTTCCTTTATTTTTCTCCACTTTAATTTATCATCATCCTAATTCAAGTATTTCATCTTGTCAACAATGGTTTATGTCAACATGCAGGGCCTGTTGTGTTCCAAGTAGATCCCTTTTAGGAAGGTAAGAACCTTTAAATATCAAAAGAACTCTTTCTAAAAGTGTATGCTCAGTAACTACCTGTCAACAGTGGGTTATAATTTTCAAAGATGTGCTTTACATTATTTTACTTAAGATCCTCATTATTTAACTGCCCTTTAATATAATTATTGTAGTACATGCAGTGGTTGAGACATTTTACAATGGCTTACCCTTACTTTTAGGTCTTACTTTTAATAACCCACACATACTGTTTATCTAAATAACTTGATAAATAAAAACTATATAAAGTAAAAGCATTCATGCTATAAGCCTTTTTAAATGCATGTGTTTTAAATGATGAATGAAAACACTTGAGCATAATCATTTATTGAAAAGAGATGTTTATTCATATGGTTATAGCATTGGAACATTGTTGCCTTGTCACACATTGTTGCCATAGGCAACTATTGTTCTAACCATCAAAATTAATTCTATGCATGCATCCAAGGTGTATTTAATTAGAAAGCAGATATAGTGCAATACTATTTATAGATATTTTGTACATAGAATTTCATTAACTCGTCTTGTAATGCAGCTGCTCTCAGTGTGACTAGTCTGTGGCTCAGGACTGGTTTGAGATGCAGCACAGCAAATGCAATATCCCCCTGGTCATTAAGACAATCCATCTCCAGAATGAGTGTGTGTGTGTGTGTGTGTGTGTGTGTGTGTGTGTGTGTGTTTATTGTGTGGACGTCTTATATGGTACTTAATATGCAAACCTTGGTGACAGACTCATTATTCCCAAAAGAAAAATGCTTCATTATGTGTGCTACAGGACAATCTTATTACCACTGAAGAGTTAGAGGGAACATATTTTATACTGTTTTATTTGTATATATACACATTTGGGTCCAAAAGTCTAATACCACACTAAAAAATCTGGTATTTTATTTTGTTCCATTTTAAAATTGTAAATAAACCGAAGGGTTTAGAACTTGTGCCCTGCAATGGACTGGCACCCTGTCCAGAGTGTACACCGCCTTGTGCCGGATGCTCCCTGGGATTGGCTCCAGGTTCCCCATGACCCTGAAAAGGAGTAAGTGGTAGAATATGGACGGATGGATGGTTTTAGAATTTTTAAATATTTAAAACCAAAGAAGTAATATTTAATATTCAAGATTCTGCACTATTTCTAGGTCCCTATTTAAATGTAAGTAAATATTTAATATTGACAATAATAACTGCTTAGTGTAAAAGGTCAGACTATCCTCATGCCTAATCTGTTCTAGTGAAGTGTTTGTGTAGACAACACTGTGATCGATTTGATCTAAAATGGATCACAGGGTTTTGCACAAACTTGTGGAGTCCATGCCAGCTCGAGTGCACACCGTCATTAAAGCAAAAAGGGGACATACGAAACAATAAGAAACTCTGAAATTCATTTTAATATTTCAAAGATTCTACTTTATTTTCAAGTTGTTGTAAATAATATAATTTGTAATTAAATTGTTTTGAAGCATTTTCATTAGCGCTCTCAGACATTTGGACCCCCAATGTATATAAAACATGAACTACAATTATTTGAAGCTTAAAGTAATAATATCTCACTGTTATGTTAAATCCCATTCTGTATATAATAATGTATATTATAATCTGGTATTACAGTAAGTCTGAACTTACATTATTCCATCTTCAGATGTCTTTAACTAAAGTTAAAATCTTAAGTGTTAAAATGCTATCTACAGTAAGGGAAAAAAGTATTTGATCCCCTGCTGATTTTATACGTTTGCCCACTGACTAAGAAATGATCAGTCTATAATTTTAATGGTAGGTTTATTTGAACAGTGAGACAGAATAACAACAAAAAATATCCAGAAAAAAACGTCAAAAATGTTAGAAATTGATTTGCATTTTAATGAGGGAAATAAGTATTTGACGCCCTCTCAATTAGAAAGATTTCTGGCTCCCACGTGTCTTTTATACAGGTAACGAGCTGAGATTAGGAGCACACTCTTAAAGGGAGTGCTCCTAATCTCAGTTTGTTACTTGTATAAAGGACACCTGTCCACAGGAGCAATCAATCAGATTCCAAACTCTCCACCATGGCCAAGACCAAAGAGCTCTCCAAGGATGCCAGGGACAAGATTGTAGACCTACACAAGTCTGGAATGGGCTACAAGACCATTGCCAAGCAGCTTGGTGAGAAGGTGACAACAGTTGGTGCGATTATTCGCAAATGGAAGAAACACACAAGAACTGTCAATCTCCCTCGGCCTGGGCGTCCATGCAAGATCTCACCTCGTGGAGTTTCAATGATCATGAGAACAGTGAGGAATCAGCCCAGAACTACATGGGAGGATCTTGTCAATGATCTCAAGGCAGCTGGGACCATAGTCACCAAGAAAACAATTGGTAACACACTACGCTGTGAAGGACTGAAATCCTGCAGCGCCCGCAAGGTCCCCCTGCTCAAGAAAGCACATATACATGCCCGTCTGAAGTTTGCCAATGAACATCTGAATGATTCAGAGGACAACTGGGTGAAAGTGTTGTGGTCAGATGAGACCAAAATTGAGCTCTTTGGCATAAACTCAACTCGCCGTGTTTGGAGGAGGTGGAATGCTGCCTATGACCCCAAGAACACCATCCCCACCGTCAAACATGGAGGAGGAAACATTATGCTTTGGGGGTGTTTTTCTGCTAAGGGAACAGAACAACTTCACCTCATCAAAGGGACGATGGACGGGGCCATGTACTGTCAAATCTTGAGTGAGAACCTCCTTCCCTCAGCCAGGGCATTGAAAATGGGTCATGGATGGGTATTCCAGCATGACAATGACCCAAAACACACGGCCAAGGCAACAAAGGAGTGGCTCAAGAAGAAGCACATTAAGGTCCTGGAGTGGCCTAGCCAGTCTCCAGACCTTAATCCCATAGAAAATCTGTGGAGGGAGCTGAAGGTTCGAGTTGCCAAACATCAGCCTCGAAACCTTAATGACTTGGAGAAGAACTGCAAAGAGAAGTGGGATAAAATCCCTCCTGAGATGTGTGCAAACTTAGTGGCCAAGTACAAGTAATAGTGATTGCCAACAAGGGTTTTTTTCCACCAAGTACTAAGTCATGTTTTACAGAGGGGTCAAATACCTATTTCCCTCATTAAAATGCAAATCAATTTATAAAATTTTTGACATGTGTTTTTCTAGATTTTCTTGTTGTTATTCTGTCTCTCACTGTTCAAATAAATCTACCATTAAAATTATAGACTGATCATTTCTTTGTCAGTGGGCAAACGTACAAAATCAGTAGGGGATCAAATACTTTTTTCCCTTACTGTAGCAACCAAATAAGTTACATGGTTTTATGTTTAAACTATTGCTTATTTAAATTTGCAGATGAGACAGATATCTAAAATTCTGTATTATTTAAAATCCACATAAATTGTTGCGCCTAAATTAGACTAAAAGATTTACAGGATTTATACAAGTGTAAATCACTATTACAATTGAAATATAAATTATTATTATACTAGTAAAATTTAATTGATGTAAAAAGAATTTAAAGTGCTGGTGTGTAATACAAATGTTTGCTAATTTGGTTCAGAATGCCTCACAGCACTTCTTAATTGAAGTAAACAATGATCATTGAAGATTTTTTCCCTTGCTTTCATCTGTCTCTTGCTGATTTTAACCTAAACCGTTGGGCCACAAACTGGGCTTTCTTTATAGCTAGCTGCGTGTCCTCCTTGCTGATGCCGAGGTGCCACACAGCTCTCACTGTACCCCCGACGTGAGGGAACATGAGCACACGTACACCCTGTTCCAGAGTGTCAACCTCCTCCTCGCTCACTTCCTCCATCAGCTCACAGAAACCAGTCGGACTCAGCCCAGGAACTCGCAAACAGAAACGCACTATGTTGGTTTCAACAGAAGCCAAGTCCACGTGGTACAAAGGAGGATCACATTCTGTCAGAGCTGTGAGGAATAGAAGAGACTTTATATTATAATATTTTATGCTGATGAGTTTTAGCTATTTTCCTGCATGATATCGGCATTAGCAAGGAGCAGCTTTAAGGTTGAGACTAAGTCTGACAGTTTGGTCTAATAACAATATGATGAAATGTTTGTTTTTGGATGTAAATACAGTTTTGGAATTTATCAAAATTGTCTGAATAACAAATTATAAATACACATATTCTTCCTATCAGCATTTTTTTTTTTGCAAATTCATGTTCTCTTACAGAAGTCAGCAAATATTGGTCAGCAAATATTTCAAAGAAAATCAAAAACTGAAATGCTGTCTGCATAAGTATTCAAACCCCAAGTTCTGGAAGCTCCAGATGAAAGATATTGTCTTAACAAGGACACAGTTGATTTAATATATCAAGGTTAAGGTCAATTATAAAACAGCTCCCATTTTCTGAACAAAAAACACCTCGGCAGAACTGAGAAAATTAACTTTAATAGCACATTAGTTTGCAACAGAAAATACTGGCTGGAATAATTTGTATAAGTGTAATTTGTAATCCAGACAAAACTGATTACTTTTAAGAGGGTTAATGGAAACCCATGGAATACCTTTTGAGACCAATATTAATAACAGGTCATTTTCATAATCTGAATGGGGTACACTGAAAATCAGCTTGAGCACTTGCATAGCCCATCTCTGAGTATGCATACATTTCACCAACTCGGAATGCCGCCAACAATCTCTATCTAGCATTAGTTACAATGTAACTGGTTATTTCAGTTAATGAAATGAAATATGTAATCAACATGATGATGTATCAAAAAACTTTATGCAAAGGTTTTCTATGTGTTATCTATTAATGCTGTTTATCTGTACAAGGGAATCTACACATTCTGTCCTGATACACAGACTCTTCAAAAGGATACTGCTGGAGGGTAAGCATCGAGCACACAAATTATTAACTGCACAGTGATTAAATTTACTGTATTATCACAACCAGAGATTCGATTTTATCATATCCGTTTATGCATATGCAAACAGTGACCAAGAGGCTACTATTGATGTGACATAACTGTCAAGTATCCATTGTGATTTCTTTGGAACTAATTATCCTCTTGCACATGAGGACAGCATAATGATGCTGAACACCTCCCACTTTACACTAGCTATTCATAGATCCACTGTCAGATATGAAGCCTATGTTCAGATGAACCCTTCATCTTTACCACCCACATAGCCATATTTTCAATCCTGCAGGAAAAGTATGTTCTGAACAAAGAACTGCTGACTGCTTTGTGCAGTATTTTATAGGATTTTTTACAGCCTGATGGAGATGAAGCTAGCAACCCTCTGACCTTCACTACACTTTACTGTCACTGACCTTAATTCATAAATAATATTTATTGATTCATTCAGTCAAAGAGGTTGGTAGCAGTTAATTCAGAAAATGCATCATATTACTGTAGTGGTGTGTTCAAAACAGTGAAAGTCCATTTTAATTCAAATCAAGTCATCACTAGTTAAAAATAAACACAGGTTGGTCAGTTAAAGCACCAATCTGTCAAAAAAAAGTAGTAACTATACTGTACTATCTGTTGTAAACATGCCAACTTGCCACTGCGGTAGTCTTTCGAGCAAGGGTTTCTGGTTATAATACTGAGGTGTCTTGTCCTAATAAGAACTCAGTTACAACTACACTATATGGCCAAATGTATGTGGACACTAACCATGATACCCACATGTGCGGTTGAACATCCCATTCCAAAGGCATAGCATTAATATGGATTTGGTCCCATCCAATGTCCGTCTGTTCGTCCGTCCATCCCCCTTTGCTGCTAAAACAGTTTCCACCCTTCTGCGAGGGCTTTCCACGAAATGTTGGAATGTTCTTTGGGGGTTTGTGCTTATTCAGGCACAAGAGCATTGGTGTGGTTGGGCACTGATTTGGAAGAGGATTCATTCCAAAGGTGTTCAGTCGGATTGAGGTCAGGGCTCTGTGCAGGCCAATCAAATTCTTCCACTCCAACCTTTGCAAAACATGTCTTAATGGACTTTGCTTTGTGCACAGGAATTGTCATGGAACAGTTTTGGTTTAGGCACCTTAGTTCCAGTGAATTGAAATCTTAACTCTATAACATCCAAAGATATTGTAAACAATGTGTCTCCAATTTTTATGACAAAAGTTTGGGGAAGGCTGGCATATGGGGGTCATGGTCAGGCGTCCACATATATATATTGTATTTTTTGTTGGATATTTTTTGCGAGTGGGTTGCTTGAATGGTTAACGTGTCTAACCCTTAAAAACTAGCAAGCAAGCAGATTTGTAGTCCCCAAAGTGGATTCTTTTACTAAAACAGCATGTCCTGTGCTGCTGTATCTCCCTCATACCAAAACGAATGATGACACACTTTTTAACCATTTACAGTTATGATGATGTTTCAGAATGTCCAAGTTAATTCCTAATCACTTTATAGCAGCTATAAACTCCCTCTTGAAGTTAATAAGACAAAAAATATGCAGCTTGTCATGTAAAAGTGCAAAGTCCTCTATCCTGAACATTCTCCTGTGGTGGAAAACTTAATGTCAAAAAGTGCTGATGCTGGAGACTCTTTCAATAAATGGTAAGTAAATGTCTCCTAAGCAGCTCTTCTAAATTAAACTGTGGCAAGTAACTAAAACACTATTCTGTGAATACATATATTTAAAGTCACATAAATTGCTTTGAGGGTCATACATCACCTCTGGCAAAGGTCCTGGCATTCCTGTGGTCCTCCTCGAGTCTAGTCATCATGTCCAACAGGGCAATCTTTCCAGCTGCTGCTAAAATACCTGAAAAAATATTTCTTTTTTTCTTTCATTTTCTAAAAATTAAATAAAAAAATAAAAAATTTTTCTTTATTTTAATTTTTTACAAAAATTATTTAATTTAAAACAAAAAAAAAAAAAAAAAAAAAAAAAAAAAAAAAAAAATTATATAAAAGCTGCATTCCATTTTTTTTTTTTTTTTTTATTTTTTCCCACCACATGTTAATAATACCAGGGATAAACTGATTTATCAGCATTCTATGCTAATCTGTTATTCTATTTACAAAATGACTCAACTGGAATTAAAGTGAAACTAGAATAAATGTATTTTGTAATTCAATGTCTAACCTGCTGCAGGAAGGAGACAGGGAGAACACGTCCACCCATAATGTTGTGTGTGTTTTCTACACACACCAGACGTGAGCGGGGGTAGTGTGCATCAGGGTAGCCATGGCGGATCTTTGATTCCAGCTGATCCAGATCAAATGTTCCATCAGCCAGAGTCATGAGTGTGGTGGAGTGTACACCGGCAAGCTGGAGAAAAGCATCAGAGCAGTACCTTTCATCAGTGTCCAATACAGTCACACTCTCTGATAATATGGCATACATCAGAAAACACATATGCACATCTGCTTATGCTGGAGCAGCAAATGGATCAAAAGATAAATGGTTGAGGTCAGATTATTTAATTATCCAGTTACCAAATTATGATTTAGAATGGCGATATGGCAATAATACAAACACATTATGATGCAAATCATTATAAAAATGTAAACACATGGCACATAAATATATGCTCTCCATGATTCAGTCTCTGTGAACCATACCTGTGCACTCCCTCCCTGCTCATAGATGTGCAGATGAGAGAGATCCCCTACGATCATCTCATCTCCCCTCTCTCTGCAGTGCACCATGACTGAGAAAGAGAGAAATGTGCAGCGAGACATGTAAAACTTCAAACTGATGAGTTTAAAGTGCACCTGAACTCAATGTTATTCTTAAATTTGGGTGGGATTTGTTACCACAGCACTAAGTTCACATTTTTCATTTAAACAGACACTTAAAAAAACTGAAAGGGAAAACAATTTGAGAAGTATTAACCCTTGTATTCTGTTTGAGTCAGTCTTTCATCTTTAGCATTACATTTACATTTATGGTATTTGGCAGATGTCCTTCTCCAGAGCGACTTACATTTACACAACTGAGCAGTTGAGGGTTAAGGGAGTTGCTCAAGGGCCCAGCAGTGACCTTCCAATCAGTGGACCAACGTCTTAACCATTGAGCTACCACTGCATTTTTGGTAAAAATTGGCCAGGCCCCCTAAACGTGATAAATATTTTTTTTTAGATATTTGACATCAATTCATGCAGTAAACATTTTAAGCAACCCCATTCTTATTAATAGGAAAATTTGCATATATATATGTTTTATTTGGTGTACAGTACACCAGAGGAAAAACTTTGTTGAGTAATTATCAAAGACCATCAGGCTAGACTACTATGTCAAGGTTTATCCAAGATACTTGCTTTTTAAGCATTACAAATTTAATCAGGTTACAAGATCACATGAAAAGTGCTAAACAGTGACCTAAACAACAAAACACTACTTGCTTTCCAAACTGCATATATTCAATCACATTATGAGACAAATAAACAGTGCCTCATAAATTTTTTTTTCTTAAATAAAATCAACATTTAATTTCCAAGTCTAACAAGCTCAGTCGGTCCCATTTGTGTACAAGCAACTAAGCCCAACTATATCCCAAATACTGCACAGAAATACAAAACCACTAGCCCCCAAAATAGTTTATTAAATCCTTCTTTGATTTGCAATATGACTTTCTGAAGCATCTCCACAATTGGTTCTGTATATCATGTACACTCACACCTACTGTACACATCATCTTTCTTTCCAATTTCCTAAGTTTGCATAAATTTATTGAATTTAATTCTGATTATTTGCTTTGAAATGAGTATAGTTTTGTCATGCTATATTTTGATATGTTTAGCTACTTTTATATGAAATGTTAGTACATGAAAATATAAATTGAGACTACAAGACTACCATTTTGCAATGGGTTAAATGAGTACAGATGGTGCTCGGCCACTTGTAGCCTTCTGACCATTATAAAAACACGTTAAAAAAGCAACTCCAACAACCTTTTGGCTCTTCTGTCTGTTTTCGCTTTGTGTTCAAAAGCAAGGTGATGCTCGGTTTACTAGTATTACACCGTGGCGGGTGTGGCGGCTGTGGCGCAGTTGGTAGAGTGGGTTGTCCACTAATCGTAGGGTTGGCGGTTCGATTCCAGGCCCGGGTGACTCCACATGCTGAAGTGTCCTTGGGCAAGACACTGAACCCCAATTTGCTCCAAGCACTTTGGATAAAAGCGCTGTATAAGTGCACATTTACCATTTAGTATTAAAGTTAAAAACCCACTGAAGCAGTAATGATGCTTTTTGTAATAAAAATAGCCTTTTATACCAGATGTACCTTAAAAGCCGCTTCACAGCAATTACGCACACTAAGTAATTTTATTCGGAAGATAACCCTAACAATAGACCTGCACTGAGATTTTGTTGAGAATTTAAAATATCAGTATGCACAATATACAAATCTCAGAAATACAGATTTTATGTGAATTAGGCCAAAGGATGTTTAACAAGTTAAACCATGGGGGGACGGGACACCACTGGCAGCATGTAAATACCACAAGAACAAAATTTATGTAAAAGACAGTTAAAAAGTAACCATTGAAGACACAGAAGGCATTTCAATGTGAGTTTCTTTCCTACCATATTTTTCTAACAGTGAAAAATGTTCATTTTTACATTATAGATCTTACCTGCAATCAAATTGCTCATGGTACCTGTGGGTACAAACAAAGCTGCCTCCATGCCAAACATATCAGCTACCACTTTCTGCAGTTCTGGGAAGAAAAAATAATCAACAACTTATAGGCACACATCCATTACAATTAACTGTGGTATAAGAGTAATAAAATACTTATTTATTGGTATAAACAATTAATCAACTGCAGGATGGTACTGGCATCACACACAGTTGTTTATTAATTCCCTAAAACATGCTCCATTGTGTTTTATCCCTTACATACTATATTTCAGCATTTTGTTTTGTATATTTGATTTGTGTGTGTACAGTTAAACATTATACCTCACTCTTTTGGTGCATAATTTATGTTACTTGTCCATTAGCCTTAACCAGTACTCATTCTGACCACAGCACCACTGTATATTTTTACTTTTTCTCCCAAAAAAGAAAGAAAAGAAATCACTGCTGTGCTTGACACACTTGTACCAAAAAAGGTACAAAAATGTCAACACCACTGCTTTGCCAAAAATGGGCCATGATCCAAATTATATCTGCTCAGCATTAGTCCTATGTTGATTTCTTATCATTGATATACAGTGGTGTGAAAAGTGTTTGCCCCCTTCCTCATTTCCTGTTCCTTTGCATGTTTGTCACACTTAAGTGTTTCGAACATCAAACCAATTTAAACAATAGTCAAGGACAACACAAGTAAACACAAAATGCAATTTGTAAATGAAGGTGTTTATTATTAAAGGTGAAAAAATCCAAACCATCATGGCCCTGTGTGAAAAAGTGATTGCCCCCCTTGTTAAAACATACTATAACTGTGGTTGTCCACACCTGAGTTCAATTTCTCTAGCCACACCCAGGCCTGATTATTGCCACACCTGTTCACAATCAAGGCATCACTTAAATAGGAGCTGCTTGACACAGTAAGGTCCACCAGAAGATCCTTAAAAGCTACACATCATGCCGGCCCCCAAAAGAAATTCAGGAACAATTGAGAAAGAAAGTAATTGAGATCTATCAGTCTGGAAAGGGTTATAAAGCCATTTCCAAAGCTTTGGGAATCCAGCGAACCACAGTGAGAGCCATTATCCACAAATGGCGAAGACATGGAACAGTGGTGAACCTTCCCAGGAGTGGCCGGCGCCCAAAATTACCCCAAGAGCGCAGCGACGACTCATCCAAGAGGTCACAAAGACCCCACAACAACGTCCAAAGAACTGCAGGCCTCACTTGCCTCAGTTAAGGTCAGCGTTCATGCCTCCACCATCAGGAAAAGACTGGGCAAAAATGGCCTGCATGGCAGAGTTCCAAGGAGAAAACCACTGCTGAGCAAAAGAACATCAAAGCTCGTCTCAATTTCTCCACAACACATCTTGATGATCCCCAAGACTTTTGGGACAACATTCTGTGGACCGATGAGACAAAAGTGGAACTCTTTGGAAGGTGTGTGTCCAAGTATATCTGGCGTAGAAGGAACACTGCATTTCATAAAAAGAACATTATACCAACAGTAAAATATGGTGGTGGTAGTGTGATGGTCTGGGGCTGTTTGCTGCTTCAGGACCTGGAAGACTTGCCGTGATAAAAGGAACTATGAATTCTGCTGTCTACCAAGAGATCCTGAAGGAGAATGTCCGACCATCTGTTCGTTACTATCAAGCTGAAACGAACTTGGGTTCTGCAGCAGGACAATGATCCTAAACACACCAGCAAGTCCACCACCGAATGGCTGAAGAAAAACAAAATGAAGACTTTGGGTGGCCTAGCCAGCGTCCTGACCTGAATCCTATTGAGATGTTGTGGTATGACCTTAAAAAGGCCGTTCATGCTCGAAAACCATCTAATGTAACTGAATTAGGACAATTCTGCAAAGATGAGTGGGCCAAAATTCCTCCGGGACGCTGTAAAAGCCTCTCATTGCACGTTATCGCATACGCTTGGATGCAGTTGTTGCTGCTAAGGGTGGCCCAACCAGTTATTAGGTTTAGGGGCAATCACTTTTTCACACAGGGCCATGATGGTTTGGATTTTTTTCACCTTTAATAATAAACACCTTCATTTACAAATTGCATTTTACGTTTACTTGTGTTGTCCTTGACTATTGTTTAAATTGGTTTGATGTTCGAAACACTTAAGTGTGACAAACATGCAAAGGAACAGGAAATGAAGAAGGGGCAAACACTTTTTCACACCACTGTATAGGGTAGAGAGGGGCTGATAAACTGTACATAGCAAAAAAATAATCTACAGTCACTAAATGTATATACAAAGGTTATCTTTATGGTAGGTGCACCTGATGAAATGGAGTGTACATGGGCCACATTTATGCAATTTGCATGCCTGCTGTTAATGATTAGAAATCAAATGGAAATTAAAACATAAAGATTTGAGTCTCAAAGTTTATACTGATTTGGCAATAAATCCATATGTTGGATCATATCATCACTGGCATTTACTTGTAGACCAGACCAGTGGTTCTCAGAGTGGGTTTGTGATTGTTTTTTTTTTTGTTTGTTTTTTTTGTTACAGGGTTCTTATTTAGTTCTTATATTTATTATGCTGTTTGATTGGAACTGAATAGGCTTAATCTAAACATTATTGGTTAAACAACAAGTAGGCCTCTATGTATAGATAAATAATGTCTGTTTGTGGAAAGTTCAGGAATAGAAGGCTCTATGGCTCTAATATATAGCCAAGATTATTGTACACGTTGAAATAATGTACATGAAATAAATCTGTCCAGTGAGGGTGTTTTACATCTAAAGTGGTCCCTGGCTATCAAAAATGACCCGGTTTACGGTCATGCCCGGACTGGCATAAAGTTGACTTGGTTTTGCCAGCCCTAGTAAGTAAGTAAGTAAGTAAGTAAGTAAGTAAGTAAGTATGTAAGTAAGTAAGTAAGTATGTATGTTTGTATGTATGTATGTATGTATGTATGTATAAATAAGTAAGTAAGTAAGTACTAATGTAATAATAATAATAATAATAATAATAATAATAATAATAATAATAATTATATCCTCTAACCATTAACGGTGGGATCTTCGCCGAATACATCATCTCCGACTCTGGCTTGTGCCATGGCACTGCGCATGGCTTCTCCCGGTTCAGTCACCGTGTCACTGCGCAGATCCACCGTGTGCCAGGAGCCTGAGCCCCGAGTCGCCGCGCTGCTTCCGCCATGGTAAAGCCTCAGCTGTTCCGCCAAACACGAATAACCCCCGTCATAGCGGATTCTCTCTGAGACCCGGCGGAACTTTACACAACGCACAAGTGACCGAACTGACACGGACATTGCGTTAGAAATGTTTCAGTGTAAAACCTACACTTTACTAAAACTTTGAACTTTGTGCTGCTGCATTTGATAATCGTTCACCAAAACCTGTTAGTAAATTGTGGCAGGATACGTGAGTTAACTATCCTATTAGCTCCGCACGGGGTATGGCTTCGGCAGACCAATAGCGTGGGAGCTACCCAATTATTTAAGGACCCTTATTTTGGTAGGCGCATAAGTATCTTGGTGATTCGCGGTTCCTCGATCCCGTGCATTTCTGGTTCCTATTTCCGGTTCCCATTTCCGTTCAGGTACGTTGAGGCTTTGCTCACCGCGTAATAAGGTGAACATCTCAAGGCTAATGCTTGTTATTTATAGTCTTAGAATGGTGAGTTGGCGGTTTTTTTTAACCCCCCGATCCGAACGATTAATCGAATGAATAAGCTAATAGTTTAAGTGAATCATGCACTACTACTTCAAGTCACTCAACACGGTCATACCTGAAACCATATGAATGGTGGTTTTACTTTTACATTTAAGGCATTTGACAGATGCCCTTGTCCAGAGTGACTTACATTTCTCATTCATACAACTGGGCAGTTAAGGGCCTTGCTCAAGGCCCCAACAATGGCAACTTGGCAGTGCTGGGATTTAAACTTGCAGCCTTTCGATCAGTTTAATATCAGACAATATTTTCACGGACCGGCCTTTAAGGTGTGGCGGATAAATACAACATAAGAAATTGATAGGACCGGCATAAAAACTGGGGTATTTTAAAAATATAATAATAAACGTGAATCCAATGTGAAATCGCAACTTTATTAGCAGCGTCCTCGTAACATCCTCTCTCCCTCCTAACGCTCTCTGGTCTCTATGGTAAGGTTTCAACGGATCACGTGACCGAGACAAGGGTCTTGACATGGGTCAAGAGTGAGTCGTAGAAGGATGTAACGGAGAGAATCCGCTCATTTTTCAGATCCAGATAATAAATAAAACGGAAATAATGTAAGTTATTTATTCTTTCTGTGCGGCCCGGTAAAAAAAATGACCAGCGGACCGTGGGGTTGGGGACCGCTGCTGTATAGTACAGCGTTCAAAGTGTTTCTCACTCTGTCCACACGATGACGCTGTCTGTCCATTTCCACAGCACACACTTGTCATCTAGTGGTATTTTGTGGTAACTTCACAAAATCATAAAAAACCTAAAAAATAAAAATAAATCGTATATATATATATGTATATATTTTATAACAGCCAAACTACACCAATCAGCACCCTCACGTTTGTTTAAAATTTTTCTTTGAAGCCATCATACTTTCTCATTTAAACTGTTAGATCTGAAGTCTTATACAAAGATTGGATAGACAGATAGATCAGCCTTAAGCTCATGTGATCACGTCACAGATCATATGACAGCAGAGTTCTGTAACATGTCTGACTCTGGTGTCATATTGAAATAGTTTAAGTAATGTGCTCTTATTTATACGCATACTGGCAAGTCAGGCCTGCCCAGCTGATGTAGTGATGTCACATTACCTGGAGTGAAGGATTCCAGGCCTTTACTGGCGGTGAGTTCACAGACCTGCTTTGTCTGTTTGATTCTAATAAAAGCAAAGAGGAGGTGTCAGCCTCCTCTGTGAATTTGAGAACAACTGCCCAAGATTCCAGTAAGAGGCATGACGACAGGGGAGTGGAGCATGTTTGTCCTGTTGGCACAGTGCCATGGAAGGTTCCTCTGTCTCTAGAGACTGGAAATGACCCAGAGTCATAAAAGTTTACATTGCTGTTTAAAGTAATGGCATGTAGCAGTGAGAAAGTCTTTTTAAAATTACATGCACTATGAGTGACAGGGGACTCTAGCATGTGTAAATTGAGATGGTTAGGAATGTAAAAGTATTTCCAGTCAAACTCTCTCTGCTTGCACAATGCATCAGCGTAAGCATACTCTAATTAAACTGCATCTGTTTGGGGTTAAAAAAAAACTCTTTCATTATATGCAGACACAGTTCAGGAGTCTGTAAGAGAATCCAGGCGATGTAAGAGAATCAACCCCCATGACCAAAGTTCATTTGCCAACATCAGGCTCCAAAATGATGAGCTTCTTGAAAAAATAGTCATATATTTTATCAGGTTTCTGAACAACTGTATGTGTAAGAGTCTCCATTATGTCTACATGGTCATTACATCACTTGAGCTTAAATATAGTTTGTTTGGTTTTTCTGTTTGGCTGTTTATTCATTGTTTATTTTTTATTTGGTGGTTTACTGTTAAGTTCGGGAGGTCTTGCATTTAGAAATTTGAGTTCTAAATACAGTACTCTGCAAAAGTCTTGAATACATATAAAGAGAATCTGTAAATGCAAAGATGCTTCAACATTATATATTATTATACTATGTATATTAGGCAAATATATAGTCCAAAGTGAAATCAGTATCGGCCAAAAACACACCCTTTAGACTGCCTCAATACAACACAGCCATGTAGTTTTATAAGAAAACCAGCTCATAGGTTATTTCAGGCATCTTGGAGAACATGCCATAGGTCTTTCATAGGTTTTGAATGTCTCATTTGCTTCTCATTCTGCATGTAAATCCAGACAACCTTAGTGGTATTATTTAAATGTGTTCTATTACTTAATTTCCTAATTTCTTGATTTCTCGTTAACATTTAATTCTTGTAGAAAATGAAATTTTGGACATTAGATTGGTTATTTCACACACGAATGCCGAAGATTAAAAAAAAAATTCAAACATTTATTTAAAAAAATAAACAAGAAATTTGCACAGCACTGTTAGTGATTAGTCTCAATGTGTTCCTCAATGCTTCAGCCTAAATTGCCTGTCTTCCTAACCTGTAGCAATGCTTTTGTTTTTATGCTCATCCAATGTGCTACAAATGCATAGTATAGTAAGAAAATGCCCATAAAATATTTTTGTCCATTTGGCATATTTACTTTTTCAATTTGTTTCCAAATGAGAATTCTTCTTGTTTTTGTCCATTTAACTGTGTAGAAAAGCCTTATGCAAACTGAAATTAGTTTCTAGACCTTTTCGTGGGATTGAGTTTCACACCTACAGTTGCTCTAGTGGCATAATTATTTGTTAATTGAGTTGTCTTGAGCATTACTTGAGCAGTGGTAGCTCAGTGGTTGACATTGGGCTACTTATTGCAAGATTGTGAGTTCAAAACCCCAGAACTACCAAGCTGCCACTGTTGGGCCCTTAACCCTCAACTGCTCAGATGAATAAATAAGATAAATATAAGTCGCTCTGGATAAGGGTTTCTGCCAAATGCCGTAAATGTAAAATGTCTCACACAACCACCCAAGATATATGACTCGATTCTATACCATATAAATGTAAAAGAAGACATTATGTTTAGTTGATTATGTTAGCTGTTACAGCTAACCAGCACTGTGGAACCCAAAATGGACAGTGTCCTGCACATCATCATTTCCCAGTTAGAGACTAATACATGCTAAACATAGAGATGTGTGAGCACTTTCTAGATCATGTCATAGCAGAGGATGGAATCTAATGGATCTATATTTGTGGAGTGTTTACAGCAACAAACACAATACAAACACAAAATTGGCCCACCTACTTCTCTAATACCATGGTCCAAAAATTAGTCACATCATTGCTAAAATGGTACATAACCTCACAACAACTGAACCATACTTCTACGACCAACACCACATCAATGAGCCATGAAAAGCCTTTTAAAGTGCTATGATCAAGGTTTATTTTAAAGTCAAGCATGCATATGCACACTTGCATATCACATCTTTTGTAGATGACCGCAGCAGAATGGTTTGCTCCATCACATCACTGTGATGTAAGTGCAACAATTAATTTCCTGTCACACTGCTTTCAATGACTGCCCCAAGTCTTAAAAACAATATTAAAATACTTCTGTCATATTGCTACATGAAGAAAAAAACTCTCTCTCTCTCCCTCTCTCTCCCTCTCCCTCTCCCTCTCCTACTTTTTTCTCTCAAGCCCTGGTTCCTGGCAGTAAACAGGATTCCACAACAGGTATTCCAGTAAAGGCTGGCCGGCATTGTTCAGGGTTATAGTAAAGCCCAGTGTGACAGCAATTCAGACTAATGCCTTCAGACTCTGGCTATTTGTTTTATCAGAACTCTCCAGGAACATTACACACGTAACTCTGACTTTCACAGTACATTTCTTCTCTTATAACTCTAATCCCTTCTTCCTTCTTTGTGTGTGTGCATGTGGATGTGTGTGTGGGCTTGTCATAAAACTCTGCAGAGAGACTGCTTCTTAGTATTGTATAACTCAAAATTTAGCTCCTTCAACAGCAAACTCATTTCATACATTCAGCAGTAAAAAAACATGGCATTAGGGGAAGAAAAAGAATGTCAGCCTTTATTGTCACACAAGTACTGTACAGAGAAATTAATTTCTTCGCACATGTTTTAGTAAGCTGGGGTCAGAGCACAGGGTCAGTCACACAGACCACATATAAGGTCTTGCTCAAGGGCTCAACAGTGGCAAATTGGTGGTGCTGGGCTTTGAACTCACAATGCTCTTCTGTTATATCACTGTTGCACATATAGTTTTCACATGTGGGTCTTTTGTACAAATTTTCTTCAATTTTCTTTAATGACTGCAGAAAATGTTGTAACCATATTAAATGATTGTTATAGATGAATGATAACTTCAATAAATAAAAAAGAAAGATAAAATCTTAAAAACAGACAATTTTTTTCCTTATTTTCTATATATTTGCATTTGTCTTGATATTTTTATTTATTTCAAGATATTCCACTGGCAGATCATTTTGCTTATTTCGAGATAGTGTTTATTTCTTGAAAGGAGCTAAATTAACTGTCAATAGAAGGCTTGAATTTAGTATATATGTCTTATAATATCATTTGTTGCAGTATTAATTTTATGAAGTAAATTAAATCCTGAACTCATGTTGCTGTATGTGTTGAGTTTCACATGTTCTTCTTATATACACATTCATTTTCTACAGGTTCTCCGTGTTCCTCTCACTTCCAACAAAAAATATGCTTGACTCTTAATTGCCCCTAGCTATGAAGCAGTATGTGTATGGTGACCTGCAATGGGCTGGAGGCCCATAAAGGATGAATTCCTGCCTCACACCCATTGTTCCTGTGATATGCTCTGGATGCACCATGACTGAGAAGCAGTTGCTGAAGATGAATCAATATTCACCCTTTCATCCCCTTGTAATTAATATTTTAACTGATTTTGTGTATTGTTCTGCAATGTCACATCCGTTCAAAAAATTATACTTTTGCTGTAACTGCAGATAATCTTTCCTCTTTTTTTTTTAAACTATTCTAATGGAAATTCATTTTGAGTGGGGTTGGACGATGATTATTCAATTTAGTTTATTTGCATAGTGCTTTTATCAACAGACATTCTTACAAAGATAACCCACCTTCTTGTGGGTGAAACTGAAAGTGGGATTATAAATCATTACAGTATGCAGTTGTAGAAGTGGAAAGTCAAACAGTAATAAGTGTGTTGAAAAGATGTTCAGTATGAGCATATTATGAATAAGAGTCCTGGAATGAGCATGGGATAGTCTTTACGATTACAGAAGTAGTATTACTTGAGTACAAACCTACAGTACCCACATGAAATTATGCACTATAGAAAGGGTAAGTCTTGGACATAATCATCTTTGAGGAATTACATCTTTAGGGTATCAGTGTGGTACCATCCACAGCAGCAGAGGGTGCAGAAGCTTCAAGTAGAATGTAGAGGTAGAAGATGACAGTTTCCTTTTAATCAGTTATGTATGTAAGGGAGAAAAAAAAGAGTCACACACTTTCTTGTGTGTGTGTATGTGTGTTTGCCCACATGCTTGCTCTGTACATGCTGCAGAAATATGCTGGATCTCTCAGCTGAGCTGTTTTTTTCTGACACAAAATTGGATTAACTGTGAACAGAAGAGACAGAGAAATATTGACTCCTTCTCGGAAAGCAGAGAAGGGATGACGCCTTTCCAATAACCATAAACCCTCGGGCTGAAAATAGACCATACAATTGTATATATCACACATGAGCACTTGCAGATGGAGGATGGTGCCGTTCCACTTTCTGTGTCAATCATCCAGTTTTAAATCCACACACTCCTAGTAATGCCCATGATCAAATGCAAATATGATCATTAGGTACTGCTATCAGAGTACCTTGCCAGGCTGCATGCGGAATGGACTTTCATTGTTGACAAATGGTTGTAAACATGACAGTATAAACTATGGCTGACTATTTTTAAGCATTAAAATTGACATTATGAACAGTGATGTTAGGAATCTTGTATATGCACATCCTGTGTGTCTGCATAGACACATGACAAAGCAATGACATGCTATTCCAGTAAAGGAAGTGTAATATGTGTTCTGTGTGTGAGACATCTGCTCGCTCACTGTATATCTCACACTCATTTCTCAGTCACTCTACAGCCATTAACTCAATCTAGTTTTTCCGGTAGAACCCTGAGGCATCACAGTCCGTCACCTGCATAATGAAAACCCCTTTCCCCAGACTGGTTAAACATACACAAGAGCCTGTTGCTACTGTTTGACACCTGCTGTTCATCAGTAATGCTGTCATCTGTACTGACTGTAAATGTACTGACTGATAAAATATTTTTGCATGATGCACTTTTTATCCAACAGAATAAATTTGACCATATTGCCATGCCTTTGCTTTTGACTGTATTTTACTGGTCAAACCCTTTAATATCCCAAACAGGGTGACTTTACAAAAGTCAGACCTGCCATCTGCCAGCACCTGCTGAGCCTTTACTGTTTTTTTTTTTTCTTCCTCCTTTATTGGTTCCGAGCAGGAAGTCAATCTCCAAGGACGATGGCAGTGCCAAACCTGCCTTTGTTTTGCAGACAGGATTTACGGTCAGGATTGTCTCTCAGCTGTGTGCGAACAATACAGAACAATGTGACTGCTATATCAATATGCAAATATTTGTATTTATACAGAATGCTCATATTGTTTTTTTGTTTTTTCATAGCACTGTTTATTTTAACCAAATGAGCAGACGGCTCAGCTATAGGGTTATTGAACCTCATTTCTGTAGACCAATTGTTCAGGATTGTTTAGCCAGTTTCAGCTTTTGGTGCTACCTATGAACAGAAAGTGGTTATGTACATCAGTGATTGTTATCCGAACAACAGAATTATTTGTTCCTTATACAGGTTGTATTTTTCCACTGCAGTACCTGAGTGGCCCACAAACAACAATGAGGAGACTCGACATGTCAAGTTAAGAGAACAACTCACTTGCCACACCAAAATAAATGATCATCTACCAATTAATTGCTAAATCTTTTTAAAAACCTCACACAGCCATATTTATTTTTCTTGGCCTAATTTACCGTATAGCAGCTGTATAGCATTGGCCTTATTACACATCATAGCAGACCCACACTTTAAAATCCTAAGATTATCTTGCATTTGATTAATAGTTTGTACTAATTTGTCATTTCTTATATTTACCTTCTTTCTATCCCCACTTCCTGCTTCCACATTTAAGATCGCATTACCACACACACACACACAAAATAAATAGTTTAAGTGATTTTTTTTATTGAATTACTTTATTTTATCTTTTTTGAATGATTTCATTTTATATTTTATGTTTGTACTCATATTCTGATGCACACACAGTCTCCTACAAGCTGTAAGGTGATGTAAAAAAAAAAAAAAAAGTCTCTCGCTGTGCAGCTCATGCTCCTTTCCTGTTTATACTCACCTTTCTCACGGCCCCTTTGTCTTCTTTCTATCATCCTAAATTAGGTCTTGCCCTGTGACTCTCCTGTCCCCCTCTCCTCTCCACACCATTTTAATCTTTCTTTGAGTTTTCTACCCCTTGCTGTCAAAGACGTCCTTGTACCTCCATTGATCCCCTTCCCCCTTTTCCTCCTCTTCTCCCTCTGTTTTGCTATGTGGGAAAGTCACATGGTTTCCGTGAAGTCGTGCACCATAAAGCACTAAGTATGGGGAGATCGGTGGGGGTCTCACTGGCAGCTTTACTTTTAAACTCAACACTAGTAGCCTTCCAATTTGTTCCCATGTTGCAATGCTTGTTGTATCTGTGCATATTTGCAGAAGAATACCAAACTAAATAAAATGCAGCAAAAAATTGGACCTATAAAACGTATTTCCAGTATAGCCCAGGGAAGTAGCATGCATTATAATGTCTAGCACAGAGTTATAAAGGATTGAAGATTGAAATGATGACTGAGACAAAATCAATAGGAACACAGTTTAACCTCTAACTCGTGCTGCTGTTTTTAAATACCACTCTGACTGATGCAGGACATATTAAAATATTGCACATAATTGTTAATATAGGGATTGTATGTTATAGGACACATCACTATCAGTCTGTTTCACACCCTGGTTAGTATACAGATGTTTATATCTAATAGCAAGACATATTTCTGTTCACAAAAACTACAAGAGATATGCATTCTTACTGCACATTTACTTTTTGATTTAACACAACGGCAAAATTATTTCAGTTACTCATTTGTTCAAGTTAAGAAATCAAGTTATCCTAGATATATATTTTAAAATTGGAACTTCTCTATATTGGATCAGTGTATTTTTGTAATATATAAAAACTGCAATTAGTTACTGCCAATACCATAGCCTTAGTGTAATATTTTTTAAAATATTTTTTTATCATAAAAAAAGTCTACTCTGGAAGTGTAACACTATCATATCTGTGTATTGACTAAAGCTACAAAACAGGCACACGATAATAATCCGTGGTTTACATATATGCAAGGAACAAAGGCCAAAACTAAAGCATAAAAGCCCCCGATCTCCTTATCAACACCGTGTATGTTTAAGAGCATTCCTTTGTAAAGTTGCTAAAGCTGTTGGTAAGTGTTTAACTATGGTTTCACATTAACATATATTTTATTGACATTTACAGCATTTGACAGAATCCTTTGTCCCGAGCAACATGCAGAAGTGCTTTGTAGTCTCTGCTGAAAACCTATCCCTATATTATCAAGCAAAATCCTGTTAGAGAGAAGTTAGCATCAGTTAGTACGTTAACCAAAATAGTACAACAAACAGTAAAAAAGGGTTTTAAAAAAATAATTATATTTAGATATCAGCTGAGACTGAGTTTACTGTAGTATAGAGTCCCCTCCAAAATGATTGGACCAGCAAGGCCAGTTCATTTGTTTTTACTATGGACTGTAGACATTTGAGTTTGAAATCAAAAGATAAATATGCGAAGTGAGAAATAAAAGCTGAAAAGAATTTTAGCTTTTATTTCCTTGTATTTATATGTGGATGTGTTAAATGGCAGAGAACATAGAACATTTTGTTATAGACCACCCAATTTGTAAACGAGCAAAAATATTTTAACATGTGACTGGCAGGTGTTTCTTGTAAACCAGGTGTGTCCTGTCAGATTGATTGTTTAAACAATATATTGATCTACTCTTGGTTTTGGCCTTCAGTTTCACCTGTGAAGACTGCATTTGTTGATAAAAAAGTATAAGCCAACATGAACATCAGAGAGCTGAAAGAATGGAAGAAAAGCAAGCCATTTTAAAGCTGAGAAAAGAGGAAAAATCAATCGGAGGTATTGCACAAACATTGGGCATAGCCAATGCAATAATTTAGAATGTCCCGAAAAAGAAAGAAACCACTGGTATACTGAGTACTAGGCACTGAATGAGTCAGCCAAGGAAATCGACAACATCTGATGACAGAAACATTGTGAAAGCTGTGAAGAAAAACCCAGAAACAACAGCCAGTGACCTCACAAACACCCTCCACAGGGGTGAAGTTATCACAATCCACACGTCAAAGGAGACTTCGAGAGAAAAAAATATATATTAGCCATATATTATATATTAGGCCATACCACAAGATGCAAACCACTCATCAGCATTAAGAATCGGAAAGCCAAATTGGAATCCGCAAAGAAATACAGAAATGAGCCATAAAAGTGGAACCATGATTAATCTCTACCAAAGTGATGGAAAGGCCAAAGTGTTGAGAAAGAAAGGACCTGCTCATTATCCAAAATATATAAGTTCATCTGTGACACATAGTTGAGGTAGTGTCATGGCTTGAGCTTGCATGGCTGCCTCTGGAAGAGACTCGCTAATCTTTATTGATGATGTTCATGATGCTAGCAAAGGAATAAATTTTAAAGTCTACAGAAACAATCTGCCTTCCAATTTACAGAGAAACGTATCTAATCTAATTGGGAGGAACTTCACCATGCAGCAAGACAATGACCCAAAAAGCACTGCCAACTCAACAAAGGACTTTATCAAGTGGAAAAATTGAAAGGTTTTAGACTGGTCAAGTCAGTCACCAGACCTTAACCAAATTGAACATGAATTTCAAGCCTTGAAGAGGAGGCTGAAGAGAGAAACCCCCCGAAAAAAAACAACAGCTGAAAAAGGCTGCGGTAAAAACCTGGAAAAGCATCACAAATGAAGAAACCAACAATTTGGCGGTCAATGAATCGCATGCATGATGAAGTTATTGCAAGCAAGGGATATGTAACCAAATATTAAGTGTTATTTACTTTCATTTACTTCAAGACTTATCTGTTCCTATACCTTTGCTTGCCTAAAAATCAGGTGGTCTGATACAAAAGGTTTTATGTTTTATGTTGTTTAACATAACTAGATAATATCAGGAAATAAACGCTGAAATCCTGAACTCTCATCTAATATCCATCTTTTGATCTCAAACTCGAATGGTGTATAGCATAAACAAATTAATTGGTCTTGCTGTTCCAGTAGTTTCAGAAGGGATTGTATGTGGCATGAAAGGGTTAAAATATTTTAAAATGTTTAATGCTATGATCTGTGCACCATTAACAATGCACTCCACAAGGACTTGTCAGGTTGAATGTATTTATCATGCTCTTTTAAAGTGAATCTCTGGCTCTGGTTTAATTCTGACTGTTTTCTGTTGAACAGCATGTGTCCCATGACAGCAGAGCTATAGTCAGTCTGGCAAATACTGATGCTGTATGAAGGAATGTGGCTGAAAGTACTTCTGGTTCCTGGAATGCCTCTGGCTTTATCTGCAGTGGCTTTAATGCAATTACCTCAGCTCAGGCCCACAAAGAGGGTTTCCTGGAACTCCAGAGGGCCCTTTGTTATGACAGGTTTACTGAGTTAACCTAAGTACACCTGACTGCAGTATTCAGTTTTATGGTAGTTCCTCATTCATACACATGCAGACCTTGCAATAGATACCACACGACATCTGATAAAGGCATTAATATTGTTAATTTAAGGTGTTGATTCATTTAAAACTACAATTTTAACATGAAAATAGAAAACTAAGCTCTCCTTCTTCCAAACTTTCAAAGACTATCAAATCAAATGAAAGTTTTTGGAAACCATACGGATATTACTTATGCTGGAGTTTACTTAATCAGTGAAATAAATTGTTTTCAAAGTTTTTGTAGGTACAACAAAACAAAAACATGCAACATCCAAACCAAAAAAACGTTAGCATATGATCTTGAACATCTGCAGCAACATAAATTGTTCCAGTCAGGTTTCCTAAGGACTTACCAGAGTCATGCTAACAACTCTTTTCCATAGCTGAAGCCTTTGCCTGAGAGAGGAATTCACCATAGTTTAGCACTGCAGGGAAGCCATGAGTCATGCTTATTTGGCTTGAGCAGGACGTGGCTTTTCCTCTCAACATTTCTCATTCTCAGCAAATCTCTCATTACTTCAGGCAGAGCAGGAGAAATAATGTTGCTATGGGGACAAATTTTATTTGTATTTATTGCCTCTAATTCAAATCCAAGACCTCTTTGTATAGGCCAAAGAATAATACTTTAAAAATACTTCAAATAAACAGCAAGTATTGAGAATGAACTACAATGAACATGTATAGTGGTAGCCAACGATTAACGAGAACTTGAAATTGAGAACTTGAAATTACATTCCAGAAATGTTAATTAAACCATTACACAGTAAATCTTATGCATAGGGTTGTTTTTTTCCTGTAAGCAACCTTGAATTTTGATAAATGTTATTGTTTAGTGCCACATTAAATAGTATGAAATTAATCTGATATAACTAAAGGTTAATTTGTGTAGGTACAGTGCATCCGGAAGGTATTCACAGCGCTTCACTTTTTCCACATTTTGTTATGTTACAGCCTTATTCCAAATTGGATTAAATTAATTATTTTCCTAATGTAGATGTGCTTTTTTGTTTTTAATTTTTAATAAATTTGCAAAGATTTCAAACAAACTTCTTTCACATTGACATTATGGGGGTATTGTTTGTAGAATTTTAAGAAAAATAATGAATTTAATCTATTTTGGAATAAGGCTGTAACATAACAAAATGTGGAAAAAGTGAAGCGCTGTGAATACTTTCCAGATCCACTGTAAGTCTAAAAACAATTTTTATCATATGCATACAAAATAGGTCTTTTAAACTATTTTTCTTCCTTAATATAATTCAAAAGGTGGTGTGATTCAGATATCTTCTTCCTTACTCTATACCCTTTTTTTATCTGACTTTGCTGCCTTACAGAAAGTAAACTATGTGACTTACACATGTGAGATTTCCATACATATAAAGAGTTCTTTGATCAGAATAAAGACTAAGCCAATGGCTGGCCCAACATATGCTTTTTCAGTCTCCCCTAAATAGATATTAGCACATGAACAGTGGGGGAAATATTAGCAGCATATACATACAAAGAGCAATGCATTATGCCATGTATAGTTTCATTGACATCATCCTAATGAGAACAGCTAAGGGAGGAGTGTGGTCAACCACAAGGAGAGGTGTAAGGTGACCCACTGCTAGTCACACAGCCTAGCCTGAAGTTGGTAATCTAGCTGTACAGGACATGTCTTGCTCAAGGCACTTTGTGGTAACAAGGAAAAGGGCTTCCTGACAGTGAGTATGAGTCATCTTCTTAGTGTCTGCATGCAATTCCTTGAATGGCTGAATTGGGCAATGACTGGTTAGAACATCTTCTTACCCACATGTGATAATTGCACCCCTTCCTCCAGCTAACACACACACGTACGCACAGAATATTTAAAAAGTAACAGCTGATAAACATGGGTAATACATTGCGTTTCACATAAATGACCGCTGGGTTACAGTGTTAATAGACCTTGTTAAAAGAGCTTGTTATGTAATTAGGTTTTTTTTTGTTTGTTTGTTTTTTTTTTTTGACAAATGTTGACAAATGTAAAGATTACACCACACAGGATTATCAGTGGTAAATAACTGGAGCAATTTAGTCCAACACAAAGTCTATACACAATGCTTGAGTATTAATTTTGCTTATCAGGCACTCATCAATAAAGGCAATGATTCAGGACCACAGTCAGCCATACAGGTTGTGGTTGTTTGTGTTGAATAATGAATTTTCCCCACCTTACAATTTAACTACGTTCATCACTATGTTAAAGGTTAATCTTCACCATTTCTGTCCAGAAAACTTTGTCCTCACACTCTTATATATTTGTCATGACACAGTGGTAATAGTGGTTTGTAAGCCTAAAAACACACTGGTTTGTTCTGTTCTTTGTAGTAGTCTATGACATTTTAAGTTTTGATTAAATAAAATGCAGTATTTCAACATACACTACAAATTTTATCTCATTTTAAAACTGAAATTCTTATTTAGACTAGATTTGTTCAGTCCAGCCCAATAGCATTTTCAATCGACTATCCCAGCTCTTTGACCTCAGAGTAAACATGTACCATCCTTTACAAAAATCGTGTCTCAATCCAGTAATGATCTATGACCTCTCACTCAATTTCAACAACAGGATACAGTATTTATACAGAGCTGTAGCTCCAAGATGAAGCAACAATTAATAACAAACAATACATGCTTACTGAAACTTGGACCACAATCATGTGCAACTTTCAGTCACAGGGGTGAGAAACAAAAATATGAGTCGAATCATGATTATTTCACAGAACAGTGCATGACATAGCATACAAACCATATATGTATTTAGAATAAAGCACAGTTTATGGCATGAAGTATATTTGCTGCCATTAAGAGAATTTGGCATTCTCTAGATTATATGTATATAAATGAAAATATACAGGCTTGGGGAGTAACGGAATACATGTACCAGTGTTACATAATCAGCATACAAAAAACTGGTAACTGTAATCCATTACAGTTACATCAAAAAACAAGGTAAATTTTAAATTTAAAAAAATGGGATTACTATCAGGATTATTTTTTTTTCATTTAAGAGCAAAGAAATTAATCTTTTGACATAACACAATATAGACAGGTGCTTGATTATAGTTCTGGTTCTCTCTTGCCAGTCGTGACTCACATGAGCAACCTCCTGGTGCCTGTGCAAATAAATTTTGTGCAAAGTTAATTCGATAGAAATGAACACAAATTGTTCTCTGAAATGCTTTTGTTAGTGTGACCATACGTCCTCTTTTTCAGACCTTAAAAAAGGGTCCTGCCAGGATTTTTAAATTTAAGAAAATGTCCAGGATTTGGCTTTAGTTTCATTATGATGTGCTTTATGGTCGAATGCTACATCATGTGTGTGCATGTTTGCATTGCTTTAACCCCTCTCTGTAATTAGCTGATTCTAAAAGGCTTGCAGTAACTATGGGCCAAATTTCTGCCTCTCAACCATTAGCCTACTCTCAATGAACACACAAAGGTGAAGCACTGTTATGTATGGAATCAAACAGTTGCTTGACAATAGTAGCTAATGACAGCTGTTCTGAGTCGAAACAATGGCCATGGCCAAATAATGTCATTTTTAATTTCATGATGATGGCCATTCAAATGGCAGAAGGTACACTCGTGGCATTTAATATTCTATTTTATTCCATGGCCATTCAAAAGAATGTAGTAATTTTATATATATATATATATATATATATATATATATATATATATATATATATATATATATATATATATGTGTATGTATGTATGTATGTGTGTGTGTGTGATGCTAATAGTGCTAATAGTGTGTCTTTTTCAGTGTATTAAAATCTGTATTAAAATTAACATTGTTTTCAATGTTATTAAGACATGGGGGTAAGGAAAACCAGAGTATGGTCATCCTAACTTTTGTGATGTAATGTTACCCACATCATTTACAGTGATCTTTTTTTATTCATTCATTTATTTATTTTCCTAAAACAAATCCAAATATTGAACATGTTCTTAAGATCCAAAATAAGCTCTAAATAAACATATTTTAAATCATATTACTTTTCCCTTGACTTTCTTTACATATGTGAAAATGAAGTAATCCAAAAGTAATCAGATTACATTACTTTCATATTGTGATACTTGTATTACATTACTGATGACACTTTTTTATTAAGTAATTTATAACTGTAACAGATTATATTTTTTAAAGTAACCCTCCTATTCCAGCATATATATATATATATATATGTGTGTGTGTGTGTGTGTGTGTATATATATGTATATATGTATGTATGTATATGTATAAAGTATCGCACAAAAGTGAGTACACCCTTCACATTTTTGTAAATATTTGATCATATCTACTCATGTGACAACATTGAAGAAATTACACTTTGCTACAATGTAAAGTAGTGAGTGTACATCTTGTATAACAGTGTAAATTTGCTGTCCCCTCAAAATAACTCAACACACAGCCATTAATGTCTAAAATGCTGGCAACAAAAGTGAGTACACCCATAAGTGAAAATGTCCAAATTGGGCCCAATTAGCCATTTTCTCTCCCCAGTGTCATGTGACTTGTTAGTGTTACAATGTCTCAGGTGTGAATGGGGAGCAGGTGTGTTAAATTTGGTGTCATTGCTCTCACACTCCTTCATACTGGCCGTTGGAAGTTCAACATGGCACCTTAGTGCAAAGAACTCTCTGAGGATCTGAAAAAAAAATTGTTGGTCTACATAAAGATGGCCTAGGCTATAAGAAGATTGCCAAGACCCTGACACTGAACTGCAGCACGGTGACCAAGACTATACAGCGGTTTAACAGGACAGGTTCCACTCAGAACAGGCCTCGCCATGGTCCACCAAAGAAGTTGAGTGCACATGCTCAGCGTCATATCCAGTGGTTGTCTTTGGGAAATAGACGTATGAGTGCTACCAGCATTGCTGCAGAGGTTGAAGGGGTGGGGGGTCAGCCTGTCAGTGCTCAGACCATACGCCGCACACTGCATCAAATTGGTCTTCATGACTGTCATCCCAGAAGGAAACCTCTCTAAAGATGATGCACAAGAAAGCCTGCAAACAGTTTGCTTAAGACAAGCAGACTAAGGATTACTGGAACCATGTCCTGTGGTCTGATGAGACCAAGATAAACTTATTTGGTTCAGATGGTGTCAATTGTGTGTGGCAGCAACCAGGTGAGGAGTACAAAGACAAGTGTGTCTTGCCTACAGTCAAGCATGGTGGTGGGAGTGTCATGGTCTGGGGCTGCATGAGTGCTGCCGGCACTGGGGAGCTACAGTTCATTGAGGGAACCATGAATGCCAACATGTACTGTGACATACTGAAGCAAAGCATGATCCCCTCCCTTCGGAGACTGGGCCGCAGGGCAGTATTCCAGCATGATATCCCTATTGAGCATCTGTGGGGCATTCTCAAATAGAAGGTAGAGGAGCACAAGGACTCTAACATCCACCAGCTCTGTGATGTCGTCATGGAGGAGTGGAAGAGGACTCCAGTGGCAACCTGTGAAGCTCAGGTGAACTCCATGCCCAAGAGGGTTAAGGCAGTGCTGGAAAATATTGGTGGCCACAGAAAATATTGACACTTTTGGCCCAGTTTAGACATTAATGGCAAAATAATAAAGTGTAATTTCTTCAGTGTTGTAACATGAAAAGATATAATCAAATATTTACAAAAATGTGAGGCGTGTACTCTTGACATTGAGTGTATTCCTGACACTGAGATACTGTGTGTGTGTGTGTGTGTGTGTATGTATGTGTGTGTGTGTGTGTGTGTGTGTGTGTGTGTATGTGTGTATATATATATATATATATATATATATATATATATATATATATATATATATATATATATATATATATATATATATATATTACACAGTGCCTTGCGAAAGTATTCGGCCCCCTTGAACTTTTCAACCTTTTGCCACATTTCAGGCTTCAAACATAAAGATATAAAGTTTTTATTTTTTATGAAGAATCACCAACAAGTGGGACACAATTATGAAGTGGAACGAAATCTATTGGATTTTTGAAACTTTTTTAACTAATAAAAAAATGAAAAGTGGGGCGTGCAAAATTATTCGGCCCCCTTGCGTTAATACTTTGTAGAGCCACCTTTTGCTGTGATTACAGCTGCAAGTCGCTTGGGGTATGTCTCTATCAGTTTTGCACATCGAGAGACTGAAATTCTTGCCCATTCTTCCTTGCAAAACAGCTCGAGCTCAGTGAGGTTGGATGGAGAGCGTTTGTGAACAGCTCTTTCCGCAGATTCTTGATTGGATTCAGGTCTGGACTTTGACTTGGCCATTCTAACACCTGGATACGTTTATTTGTGAACCATTCCTTTGTAGATTTTGCTGTATGTTTTGGATCATTGTCTTGTTGGAAGATAAATCTCTGTCCCAGTTTCAAGTCTTTTGCAGACTCCAACAGGTTTTCATCCAGAATGGTCCTGTATTTGGCTGCATCCATCTTCCCCTCAATTTTAACCATCTTCCCTGTCCCTGCTGAAGAAAAGCATGCCCAAACCATGATGCTGCCACCACCATGTTTGACAGTGGGGATGGTGTGTTGAGGGTGATGAGCTGTGTTGCTTTTACGTACCAATCGTACCGTTGCATTGTGGGCAAAAAGTTTTATTTTGGTTTCATCTGACCAGAGCACCTTCTTCCACATGTTTGGTGTGTCTCCCGAGACTTTTTATGGATATCTTTGAGAAATGGCTTTCTTCTTGCCACTCTTCCATAAAGGCCAGATTTTTGCAGTGTACGACTGATTGTTGTCCTATGGACTGACTCTCCCACCTCAGCTGTAGTTCTCTGCAGTTCATCCAGAGTGATCATGGGCCTCTTGGCTGCATCTCTGATCAGTCTTCTCCTTGTCTGAGCTGAAAGTTTAGAGGGACGGCCAGGTCTTGGTAGATTTGCAGTGGCCTGATACTCCTTCCATTTCAAAATGATCGCTTGCACAGTGCTCCTTGGGATGTTTAAAGCTTGGGAAATCTTTTTGTATCCAAATCCGGCTTTAAACTTCTCCACAACAGTATTACGGACCTGCCTGGTGTGTTCCTTGGTCTTCATGATGCTCTCTGCGTTTTCAACAGAACCCTGAGACTATCACAGAGCACGTGCATTTATACAGAGACTTGATTACACACAGGTGGATTCTATTTATCACCATCAGTCACTTAGGACAACATTGGATCATTCAGAGATCCTCGCTGAACTTCTGGAGAGAGTTTGCTGCACTGAAAGTAAAGGGGCCGAATAATTTTGCACGCACCACTTTTCAGTTTTTTATTTGCTAAAAAAGTTTCAAATATCCAATAGATTTCGTTCCACTTCACAATTGTGTCCCACTTGTTGGTGATTCTTCACAAATCCTCACAAATCTTCACAAAAGGGACAGGGAAGATGGTTAAAATTGAGGGGAAGATGGATGCAGCCAAATACAGGACCATTCTGGATGAAAACCTGTTGTCTGCAAAAGACTTGAAACTGGGACAGAGATTTATCTTCCAACAAGACAATGATCCAAAACATACAGCAAAATCTACAAAGGAATGGTTCACAAATAAACGTATCCAGGTGTTAGAATGGCCAAGTCAAAGTCCAGACCTGAATCCAATCAAGAATCTGCGGAAAGAGCTGTTCACAAACGCTCTCCATCCAACCTCACTGAGCTCGAGCTGTTTTGCAAGGAGGAATGGGCAAGAATTTCAGTCTCTCGATGTGCAAAACTGATAGAGACATACCCCAAGCGACTTGCAGCTGTAATCACAGCAAAAGGTGGCTCTACAAAGTATTAACGCAAGGGGCGAATAATTTGGCACCCCCACTTTTCATTTTTTTATTAGTTAAAAAAGTTTCAAAAATCCAATAGATTTCGTTCCACTTCATAATTGTGTCCCACTTGTTGGTGATTCTTCATAAAAAATAAAAACTTTATATCTTTATGTTTGAAGCCTGAAATGTGGCAAAAGGTTGAAAAGTTCAAGGGGGCCGAATACTTTCGCAAGGCACTGTATATATATATATATATATACACACACACACACACACACACACACACACATATGTATATATATGTATATATATGTGTGTGCCAAGTTGCCTCATACACACGCAAACATACTTTTCCATAATTATTAACTGGGACTGGTCTGAAATTCCACAGTGATGTTGATGTTGTGAAAGGGTTTTAGTAATGACGCATGGTGTGCGCACATGGCGACTGAGTGTAGCGTGTGAGGACACATCTGCTCCTGAACGTGACTCAGACCATTCTTGTTCTCTCCGTAACCATTTAAAGTCTGCTGAACTTTCACGCAGTCCTGTGCTCATCTTCAAATTGAAAGTACTTTATAATCCTCAGAAAAATGTTGAGAGAAAGAAATGGTCTTTCATTTTTTTGACTTTTCAAGTCTTTCAGCTCCGATTCCAGTAACATAAATAATCACGCTTTAGGCTGGTGGAAATTTTTCCACACTGCGTCAGCCTGTATATCTAGATAAGTGTAGGCAATTAGTTTGTGTGAATGAATAGATCAAATGTTCATTTAGCAAGTGGTTTAACATATTTATGAGAGTTTTAATGACTATGTTCTTGCTGTTTCCTACTGTAGTGGTTAGTCTGTAGTTGCTCTGTGGGTTTAGATATAATCTTTACTCTAGTATGCTTTGCTACAGACTGACTATGAATGTGCAGTTTATAGTGAGGTGCAACTGCTGGATCACACGTGTGAGAGTGAGTCAGAGGGAGCCTGTGAGTCTGCCCCAAGGCCCCCACACAGCCTTGGCCACGACCTTGTTTCACCTTTGAATTAAAGCCACAATGTAAACTGGAGCCTGGTCACCAGCAAGGTGACAGACAGCGCAGTTTACCTCATACACTGTCCCAGCATTGTAGCTCAGTCAGTCTAGGAGGTGCTAGAGGGTGGAGCTAAAATATATTCAGTCTGAGCTAAAAGTATTAAAGTGAATCCACAGTTTTGCATTTATCTGTATACAATGCAATAGACTAATTCTAAAATGTATATTATAAATACTTCTTATAATTTTTTATTGAAAAGGTACGATTTGAAGACCTAGTTAAATACTTTAATATATTCATGCATGAGAATATTTACTGTAAATTTTACAGTGCCTTGAAAGCTTTTAAGTAAATGGAGTAACTACTTCATTTACAGGTACAGCAAGTAGCCAACTTGTCAGCTGAGCTCACTCTGTATGAGATAATGAAAACACATTGTAGGTAAATGATCTAAAACTATCGCTGGAGGGTCCACAAAGCTGGCTAACAATCTTAGATAAAGGATTTGAAATTTCAGTTCTAAAGGAAATAGCACATCTACCTTATTCAACAACTAGCTTACTGACTGAACACTTTGAAAATGTGAGGAGAGTCTTGACATCACTGCACAACTGCTTCTGACAAAAAAAAAGTTAGATGTGGATGATGCCTTTGCAACTAAACATCCCAGGATTCAATGCTTTTTCTTTCTTTTTTTTACTGCAAGGGCATGGATTACGCCCTTGCAGCATAACATCCCAGAATGCAATGCATTCTCTCTTTAATTCATCCAGCCTTACAGTGCGGGAAATCATGCATCATCCTGGAGCTCATTTGTGTTTCCGCTAACCCTGCTGTTGCCATAGAAATCACTGTTGTTTTTGAAGGCTTCTATACATTTCCAGACAGATGGATTCGCAACTTGTTCTTGGCTGTCCTCCTGCTACACTGACACTGAGAATATGGTAGTTTTGGCATTGCAGCAGCTCTCCAAAACCAAATGAGTCATCAGGGCTGTGTCCTGTGGTTTGCAGTTAAAGATGTGTGCCTTGCCTACCAAGGACCTTCACTTCATCCATTCAAAATATGATTAGTCTACCTTAAAATTGTGTTTCCATCAGACAGGAAATCATATAGTGTTGATAAACACTAACTGGTTTAACACTGATGATAAACCAGTCCAATGCCACAGCATGTGTACAGTAGCATGGCTAGTCACATGAATGTTCTGTTGGTCCTAACATGACTCATCACCACCAAGGCCGCAGTGACCATTTAGCACAGCCAGGAAAATATGCTCTGTTCACTGAACAAGTCATTTCCAATGTACTTTGTTCTATTTTCCCAACAATGAGCTTCTCATATCTAAACAACTAACACACCCTCACTCCACAGGGAATCACAGACCTCTAGTCATTCTGTCCCATAACATCCACAGCATCTGGGAACATGCCTGACTGATAAATGCTGGGTAAAATCAGTATTTCCAGGAAAACTGGCAGAGTATCAAGTACTTATGATTACTAAATAACATATTTTATGTAAGACAAAGTTTGTGAACCCTAAGGATTTCAGCATGAATTCAGTGTTAATTATTGCATTAATTGTGATTAATCTTGTTCTTAATAATATTGTTCTTAATTAATCTTCTCTTCATTATACACCCACTTCACCTTTGCAACATTATCAATTGTCTTGTCCTCAGTTTACACTCTAATACTGATGACACAGATTTGATTCAATTACATTTTATTTATATACCTTTAAAAAAAAGGCATTATTACAAAGCAGCTTTACATAAATACAGTCATGGACGAAATTATTGGCACCCCTTTTTTGTCCCATAATGTAGGGCCTAGTGTCAGAAAGCTGGGTCTGCGTCAGAGGTCATGGGTGTTTCAGCAGGACCTAATTTTTGAGTTTTGTGTAAAATGATGTCAAATTTGCCTTTTTTCTTCTGCTTTTTTGTACTGTTCCAATGCACTTAAAGGTAATAAACATGTGTATGCCAAAACATTTGTCATTGCAACACTTTTCTGGGAGAAATGGTGCATTTTCTGGAAAAGTTCCAGGGGTGCCAATAATTTCATCCATGACTGTATCTATGTAGATGGATTCATTCATATGTTCAATAAAAAACAAAAGTTACATTTTATGATTCATTAATCGTAAATGTTATTTAATCATAATTAAATATGATTAATAAATCCCGGTCTTTCCAAAGGGTTCAGACACTTTTTGTTGCAACCGGATAACCATATATTATTAAACACTACACTATTGTACACTACAATATACAGTGGTGATCCATCAATTCCTGAGAGCACAGTGTTATCCACAACAGTCTGAGTGCCTTTCTATTTTTATTGCAGTTTTTAGGGTGTATTTAGGAAGGAAGACACATTGTCATACAGTTGTTCCGTTTGCGTCAGTTGCTGCCTACATCCACACTAGCATTCATCAGCACTTTTTTTTTTACACCACTGCAAAAAAAAAAAAAGAGAGAATATAAATTGTGAAATGTTTCAGAGGAAGTACGTATTTTTTTTGCATTTGGAAATGATTTCATGACAAGCAGTAAGAGATAAATATACTGTGATTTCAACATTTACTTCTTGTCTAACTTAATATGTTTGATGGAACATTTGTGATAGACATTGAATAGGCACAGACTTCAATTCAGTGAGCAAGCTCTCCGGCGATCAAATTGTTGGCTTCAATTCTGCTCATTTTAGCTGGACAGTGAAATGATACATAATCCTAACCTGTTTTTTTTCCTTTTTCGGGAAATTATACCTATTTTAATGATAATTCTTCAGATGATAAATCCTCTAAATAAATAAAACCCAGTTAGACTTGGTGTGCATATGCCTCCGAGATCAGATATAATTACTGTGCTTTGTGTAACCTTAAATGCTGTATATGATGCTCAGACATAGATGAGAGAGTCTGTCTGCCAGAAGTACACCCTAACCATTCAACTCAATTATGGTTTTCAGAATTTAAAAAAATTAAAATAATACAGCTTATTTATATATAATGGATTGGTCAAACCAATGAGTGTTATGACAACACAATGACTGTAGATAAATGTTTCTGTGGCTAATAACTGTTTTATACCAAATGTCAACTATTCAAATGAATAATAATGACCAGAATGTTACTTATGCCCAGAGTTCTTCAGTGGCATGAGTGCAGCACTGAGTACAGCAGTGGTGTTTCACAGCACGGTCTGCATTGACCACGGCACATTAAATCATGCAGCATGACTTAGTAAATGTATCACAAGGTGAAAATACAATTCTCTGGAAAACTAGCAATGCTACTTAAGCTGGTTAATTCTAAAGAGCACTGGAATAAGCATATGGTGAACAGTGATATTTTAGTTACTGTTTAATAAAGCTGCATAAAATGTCGATATCCACAAGTTTCAAACTTCACTGATATGTTATCAGTTTTACATTTTCTATGAACAAGGATCGCCATTCACAGGATACACATAATATTTTTTCAAGACATTAAGCTGTTTAAACATATCCCATTCCAGCAAACTATCAAGTATTCCTGTAAGGGATCAAGCTCTAGCTAGCCATCACATATATCTAGGAAGCAGCGCAGTGTTGCGGCTTCTCCATTTTCAGGAAATATGGGGGTTCAGATTTGGCCTAAACCAAGTTATTCTTTAAAGCTGTAAATGGGGGTTGTGGTTACTGTTATATGAATATCTTTGGGAATGGGAGAGGAGAAAAACCGTGTCACATATCAGCTTGAATAGAAAAGCTGTTCACTACTCATTGAGGCAAGTTCTTTGTGTTCCAGTAAGCTGAATCACCCCACCACAGGAATAAAGGTGAAGCAGATGTCAAACAAAAGTTACAGCTTGAGCACCTACCACTTAATCAAGACCCCTTTTCATTTATTGCCCTCTCATACTGTCCTTCTGTTTTTGTCTCTTAAACTCATTTCTGTCTATGCATGTTACTGTGCAGGAATTCTTCGAGCATTATTTCACACACACATATACCTTCTGCAAAACACTGCACAAAGGTGTGCATGTGTGTTCACTGCATCTGGCATTGTGCTTGTATACACATTTGCACTTGGTTTCTTGGTACAGCCAGTATATGTTGTTTTGATGGTGCTGTAGGTGTATGTGGTGAGTGGTTTTATGTTTATGTGTGAAGAACGTTACTCAAGCATTCAGGTGTTACCTGTATTCTTTTCAACTGAGCAGACAGGAAGCCTCTCTCATCTCTTTGGTTTCCTGTCCGCTCAAGTCTAGAATGCACTGTGTTTGCAGTATCTTTCTTTTTGTCTCTGCCAATTTAGTAACACAGCTTTTCCTGAATCTTGTGCTTTGATATTTTGTTTGCAACCTATATCTCTGACTCAGGCCTTCTCACGTCTTTATATTGTTATATTTTTGTTAAGCTGTAACATCTCTGTTAGGTTGTTTGATAGCACATCATGGTTTAATATAAGGAGCATAGTGTGAGCAAAACAGAAATCAGTTTTGTGTTAAAGCAAAAGTATGTGTATGATCCTTTTTTAGCCTCTACAAGTTCACAAAATGTACGCGGGACAATTCTGGTGAGTCTCTATGCAGAATCATTAGAGGATGTGACACTAGTTTGTCACTGTCAGAGACTTGATTTGTTTTTTCATCATGTGAAGGTCACAGGATTTTAAAATTTCACCATCATGAGTGCTGTAATGCATTTACAGTGTGAAGAGTCTGTGCTGTACTTCTCTTCAATTATGTTATTTATTTTTTTACCCACATACATCCAAGACAATAATGTGCATGTCTGTGTCTTCATACCTTGATTAATGATCATATCATTGATTTAGGTTGTCACATTTGATTACATTAATGGATCTAGCAGGGTTACCCTCTTGACAAATAGGAATAATCTTCAAGTGGTGATACACACTCTAAAATGAAAACATATCCGTTGTCAGGACATTGTTCAAAACAAAATGAAAAGAAAGCAGGGAGAAAGGAAGAAAAAAAAGTGAGCGGTAAGGAGGGGGAAATGAGTTCTTACAGTAAAGGAACGTGAGTTAGAGCATGAGCTCCCGCTCTGTACCTCCCCTTCCTGCTTGTGTTCTCTCTCTCTCTCTCTCTCTCTCTCTCTCTCTTTCTCTCTCTCTCTCTCTTTCCCTCTCTCTCTCACACGCACACACACACATACACATTTAAGTGCTCTCAAACACATACACTTCTTTAATTCTATCTCCCTCTTTCTCTCTTGCTTCTTTTTCTTGCTCACTTGTACAAATACAAATTATGTATACTTTAATCAGCCTCTCTTTCTCACAGGCACACAAACACAATATGCAAGCAGTAAATAGTCAACTCAATTAAAAAGCCTCTTTCCTGGAAACCAGGCTCTGATGGCACAGGAGGTATGTAGGGAATGGGAACCATGTGTTAGTTGGGGAAGGGTTGGTGTGTGTGCACGTGCGTGTGTGTGTATGCTTGCAAGTGTGCATTGGGGGTTGGGAGAAATTGAGAGACAGGTTACAATTAAGGAACACCGTGAACAGCATGTAGATGAAGTAGGCAGGGAGTTTAAATGATGAGAAATAGCAGGAGGTAAATCATCCTCAAAGTGTTTGAGTAACGTGGACTCACTGTCACAGCTCTCTGCTACACGATTACATACAAAGTTCGTGTTTTTTACATACGATTACATACAAAGCTATGTTCCTTGTTCCTTTTATACTGTATATATTCCTCTATAACATGCTGTTCTCCCCACCACACTCACATAATAGCCCCAAGCCATTAATTGTTTGGCCACAGAGTCGCTATTGTAAATCTTTCCCATAAACCATATTTCATCCCGGCCAGCTCATAGTGACCTCCCACAGTACCAGCCTAATCAGCAGCCCCCACATTAGGATATCACAGGCCCCTGGGAATAAAATGTTCAACAAGCCTGTTTTGGGCACATTCGGTAATTTATATGTGTATTGGTTGTGTGTAGGTGTGTGAGTGTCTCAGTGCATGTTTTGTCTGGACGGTGCCACTGAGTTCACCACTGCTTTCATAGACGTTTCCTGATGCTGATGTCATTGAGTCTGCAGAAATGATGGTGAAGCTGACTTGCTTTGCAGACTCGTATTAGCCACATTTCCATAAAGAGGTGGAGAGTAGACTAACATGGCTGAATTTGCAGAATACTGCCTGAACACTCTTTGTAATATTTTATGAGGTTCTTCTCACCTTAAGGCCACTGTCAATAAATTATCTGCTCAGAAGAGAAACTCTAGTCTCTGTGGCACCCAGTAAGAAACAAATTATATGGACCACCGATATCCAACCAGTCGGGACAAGGGGCATCTCTAGCTACCAATTAAATAAACTCAGCGAAAAAAGAAATGTCCTCTCACATTCAACTGCTTATATTTGAAGCAAATTTCTTAACATGTGTAAATATTTGAATTAAAATAAAAAGAGTCAACAACTGAGACATAAACTAAACAAGATTCACTGGCATTTTATGAACAGAAATGCAATAATGATCAATATAAGTAACAGTCAGTATCTGGTGAGACAAACAGCTGCCTTAAATATGACCGTGCATCTCATCCTAATGGACTGCACCAGATTGGTCAGTTCTTGCTGTGAGATGTTACTCCGCTCTTCAGCCAAGGCATTTGCAAATACTCGATCACGTCTGGGGGGGACAAAAGTTTACATGTAATTTTCCACTGCAAGGACGATCAGCTATGCTTCCTGTCTCCCTGTAGCACTGTCCTAGGCATCTTACATTACAGACATTGCAGTTTATTGCTCTGGCCTCATCTGCAGTCCTCATGCCTCCCTGTCTGTGGCATGTTCACGAAGGTGAGCAGGAACCCTAGGAATCTTTCTTCTGGTGTTTTTCAGAGTCAGTAGAAAGGTCTCTTTAGTGTCCTAAGTTATTGTAACTGTGATCTACCGCCTACTGCCTGTAAACTGTTAGTGTCTTAAGGACTGTTCCACAGGTGCATGTGCCATAATTTAATTATGAAAATTTCATAAATTCATTTCTGCATTAGCATTCAGATGTTCGAGCCACTGGTTTACCTGGTTGGGTATACCCAGCTAGCCCTAACCATTATACTGTATAAATACACGTTGGCAAAAAGCATGTTTTCCCACAGACTTGCGTTTTCTGCTCAGGCTAATTTATTTCAAGCAACATTTTGATCTCTCTGACTTTTATTGTAGTTATTCTTTTTTAAATAATAATTGATTTGGGGTGGCACTGAAACAGATTTCTCTGAGCGTCATCATAATTCAAGAACAAGTCTACTCTAGCACCTTTAATTTATTTAATCATTTCTAACTTTGTGAGTCACATACCATGAGCAATTTAGCTTGTTGGCTCAAATTATGGTCCTAGGAAGTAGGCTCTAATAAACCAAAGATCCCAAAACCTATATTTACTTGTGAATAATACACCAGTGAGCAACCATACTGAAATGAATAGGGGCAAATACTAACAACTCTCTGTGGTTCCTATAATGCCTTCATAGTTCTAGCTTAGACATGCATTCTGGGGGCATAGGTTTAGAGAGAACTCTGAAAGGAGGGGTTGTATTTGTTTGAATATGCTGTTTCAAACTTCTACCAAAATCCCTGACTGTACCTTTTAACCATACAGTGTGGTGCATGTACAGTGGATTTCTTCTTCTTTGGTGAACATAAATATGCAACACAAGTAAAGCATTCATGTCCATATACGTTCCACATTTCACACATCCTCTCACACTCGCGCTTATGTACACACAAACACACGCACTCAAAACACAGTCTTCCCTGAGCCTTTGCAGTCGTACAGGATGTATAAAAAACGACCTCACATTCCTTTCCTGTTAGGTCAACCACAATATGGGACTGACACACGAGAGGACTGGACTGTTTCCCAGCACACACCAGCCCTCTGGAGTCCTGTTACTCCCAGTCACTCAGTGAGGCTTCTACACACACACACACACACACACACACTTTTGAATACACACAGCAAAAGCGAGAACACTCCTTCTTCAGACTCAAACTCTATGTACCCACAAACTTTGCATTATTAAACATCTAAATATTTCAAAAATTTTAAAAGCATAACTTATTAAAATATAAAATTGTGTATATTTTGTACAATTTTAGAGTAATTTGAACAGTTTACATTTGTTTCATCCAAATTTTATTGGATTTTGATAGTATATACAATATATGTAACACATACAATATTCCATATAGAAGTATAGAATTAGGCCAGTTTTTATTTCAAATCTAGTTTTAGAAAACCCCACCTTGTGCCTTTAGTGCACAGAGTATGTGCACAGTATAAGTCAGTCAGTAGAAGTTAACAGACCGTGATTATGTGCTTATCTTGCACATTTATTGATACCACGTACAGTAGTACTTTAGTAGAATAATATAGTATATCAAGCCTGGTGGTGTGAATGTGATTATACCCATTCACATAGAACTTATAAATATGATAAATATCTGCATGAATTTCTGTGTAGCTTCAAGCGTTCTGATTTCAGGAAACGAGCACTGATTGCAGAAAACTTCATAATGCAATCTCTGGAGAGTGCAGTGCACAGCAGTAGTGAACATCATCTGTCCCAATTACTGTAGGGCCCTCAGAATGGTAGAGAGGAGAAAGAGGTCAGTGAGTTGATTTACTGGAAAGTCCTGATTACACCTTGTGTTGATAGCTGTGCAATGTAAACTTCCTGAATTGCAGTTCTGCAGATTTTTCTCTCTCTGCAGTTTCATTCCTGTCTTATATGTGGAGAAAAACTGGCTTCTGTGATTTAATATGTGTGTGTGTGTGTGTGTGTGTGTGTGTGTGTGTGTGTGTGTGTGTGTGTGTGTGTGTGTGTGTGCGTGTTGTGTACACAAAAACAATGCTGTATTTGTGAAGTGGGGGGGTTGTCGGGAACTCGAAGGCCCTGGGGCTTTGTGTTTGGCGGGCGTTGGCTCAAACTACTTCAGCTGTGGACCCGGTGACTGCAGCTTTTGTTTCTGGACCTTGAAGGAGATGGATGATAGGAAGGAGGAGCTTAAACGAGTGTATGGGAAAAAATGTAATTTCCCCAAATTACATGAAAGGAATACAGGGAAAAAAAAAAAGGAACCCCACCCTCCCCTTCTCCCCCCCCCCCCCAACCCCCACCCCCCCCCCCCCCCCCCCCCCCCACACAACCCCCCCCCCCCAAACCCACCTTTCAACCCCCCCCCCCCCCCCCCCCCCCCCCCCCCCCCCACCCAAAAATAAAACACACAGTGGCTTCTGTTTGGATGTCTGTTTCCAAATAGTATGGAATTTACATAATGCTCTGGCACAACGAAACATAATGCTCTGGCACAACGGAAACTGAAGAAGGAGATAAGCATTATTAATTATTATATTATATATTATATAATTATTATAAATTATAGTTTGTGCAGATGAATAAGTGATGGCTCAAGCTCATATTGTGTAAGGAAAATTTAAAAATTAGCCTCTACCCTAAGGCATGAATCAGAGAACCTGCAGCTCTCTGCATCTAGACAGCATCCTGTAAACTTGGTCAACACTCACAGAAAAACTGCAGGCTTGTCCTAATGGGGATATACAGTCATGTGAAAAAATAAATACACCCATGGAAATTGTTTTTTTATTTGACATATTTGGACAAGCAAACATTTTATCCTCTTTGAAACGGTGCCTATTAATAAAGGTGATACACTCAAATGACACATAAAATTGACATTTTGTAGTAATTTTCACAATTTAAATGAACAAAAAATAAATCATGGAAAATGTGAGTACACCCCTACATCTACCACAGCTTCAAATCCATAAAATTAGATCAGGTACCAAGATCAGGTACCAGTGATTAGAACCTACTTAGAGAGTGCAGGTGGAACCTCTCTTATTTATACCCAGCTCATATCTAGTGTCTGGTGTTTCCTTTGTTATTGAGGTGTGTGGTGTCTTCATGCCAAGATCTAAAGAGTTCTACACGGCCTTCAGATAAAAGGTTGCAGCTGACTTTGAGTCTGGCAAGGGATTTAAAAAGATCTCCAAATTATTTGAAATACATCTTTCCACTGTTAGGAAAATCTACAGGTGGTGACTGCCAATTTCTCCAGGACTGGCTGTTCAAGCTAATTCAGCCCAAGAGCAGACCATCTGATGCAAAAAGAAGTATCCAAGAACCCCAAAATTTCATCACAGGATATGCTAGTATGTCTTGCAACTGATGGTGTCAAAGTACATGCTTCTACAATCAGAAAGAGATTGCACAAATTTGACCTGCATTGGAGGCGTGGCAGGAAAAAGCCTTTACAAGTCTACAATTTGCCAAATATGCATATAGGCAAAGACCAGGCCTTTTGGAATAATGTACTCAGGACAGAGGAATCCAAGATAAGAGCTGTTTGGCCACAGTAACAGGAGACCTGTTTGGCACAGACAGCTTTTCAGGAGAACCACCTCATACCAACTGTGAAGCACGGTGGTGGAAATGTTATGGTTTGGGGTTGTTTTACTGCCTCAGCTTGCATTTATTGATTCAACTATGAATTCTGCATCATATCAAAGAGTGCTTGAAGATAATGTGAGTCCATCTGTCCAAAAGAGGAAGTTGAAATGAAAGTGGACCTTTCAACAGGATAATGATCCTAAGCACACTAGCAAATCCACCAGAGAATTGCTCAAAAAGAAGAAATTGATGGTTATGGAATGGCCCCGTCAAAGCCTGAATTTTAATCCCATTGAAATGTTGTGGTGGATTTGAAATGGGCAGTGCATGCAAGAAAACCCTCAAACATCTTGCAACTGAAATAATATCGCATGAAAGAGTGGGCAAAGATTCCAGCAAGCCTGGTGGACAATTATCCAAAACAATTAGTTATTTCTGCTAAAATGGGCAATACTAGCTTCTGAGGCCGAGGATGTACTTACTTTTACTACTGAAGAACATCACATTTATTGATATTTCTGATAAACAAATGAATAAAAAAGCTAATTTTCCTAGTAGTTTCGTGTAAGTATATCAGCTTCATTAATAGGCACTGTTTCAATGATGATCAAATATTTGCTTGTACAAATATGTCAGAAAAGCCAACAATTTCCTTGGAGTGTGCTTATTTTTTCACATGAATGTATATGTATGTATGTAAATATATTATTCATATATGAAAACTAATCTGTCTTTTCAGAGCTATTCACTGTTTCAATATCACACAGAGAGAGTAAAGCCTTGATGACTGAGTGAGTAAGCTGAGACTGTGCAAACACGTTACAATTAATTACTCTATTGATTTAATTCTTCAAAAGCCCTCTTCTACGATGGCACTGTAATAATATCAATTGCTATGTGCATTTCACTTCTAAGGAGTGAATTTACCTTTTTATAATCAAAATAATAATTTATTTTGCTTAAATTTCAACACTTACAATGACCAAAGTTTTCAAACATCTATCTTGATTTGACTATTCATTGTGGATCATTTATTTCATTTTCATTTTAACATTAAGTGGTTTTGCATCTGCTACTTCTTTTATGGTGTGTCAATTACAATAAGAAAAGAAAGAGGTTTAATAACAGCTTTTACTTACAGTGCAAAATAATCAATCAACGAGTTGGTAATCAATGAGACATTAAGAGCCCAGAATTGGAGTCTCATCCTTAGAGCTAATGCTACACAGAATCTCTATGGCTTGTGAACACAATAAATTAAACCCATTTTATACTCTCATTTCCATGGTAAGAATTATAATAATTACATTTATATTTGAATGTTTTCACATTACACTGAGGCATTACAGCATGATGTGTGATGCCCAAGTTTCGCTATGATGTGGATTAAGCATCCACATCATATACATCATATATATCCACATCCACATTATCAGCATGAAAAGATGTAAAGAGCTCAGTTTTGAGCTGAACAGAATGTACAAGGTGACATCCTGACAGCACAGGCATGAAACGTGAAGGAATGAAGTGACCCTCAGTCTTTCCTGCATCATAGAAAGAGGTGATGTGGTATATTTAATCATTGTGTTTGTCTGTGTTTGTCATGAGTAGTATATGGGAAGTATGGCAAGTACTTTTGTTTAAATGTGCATGTAATAAACATAGTAACCGACTGAATAAAAGTTAAGCACACAAGATCCATTTTGTAAAAATATTACTCTTTAATATAAATTATCGAAATATTTTATAAATATAAATATGTGCAAAGTTCCTTGCTGCATTTTCTGTTGTAATGCCATTGTTTTCAGGTTTTCTGATTTTCAAGCTTGCACTGTGGGTCATTAGACTAGACCTTAAGATGCCAAATCTTTATAAAAGACAGAGTACAAAAACATGTTGTCCTCTTGTGGTGACACATGTAAACATTGTCTCTATTTGACAAAATACAAAAAAGCGAGAAAGCAATAATAAGTTGAACCATAAACCCTTCCACTGACTTACAATACATTCATTTAATTGTAGACAGCAAGTGCTGTTGAAGAAATACTACGCCATTGTTACTGAATGAGGGATATGAGGCATGACTGATTACTTCTTAGCGCATACAGAAGGAATGCCTCTGGTTTGAGAGGAACACAATCCTCCATGTCAAACTCCAGGATGGGTAAATAAGGGTTTTGCATACTGTGCTTGGCTTTGTTTCACAGTATATGAACTGTCAACTCTTGGAAGTTTGTGTTGTATTGTGATATCATCACCAACATGTTGAATGTTCTATTACCATCTGGCATTTCCCAGCAAAATAGTGACACTTTGCCTGTCAAAAATAAAGCAACAACAGTCCACTAAGCTTTCCTTCGGAGACTGCTGGAATATCAGAGGCCTCTTTTGTCTACGTTGATCCTTTGTATTGATGCATTTATAAACATCAGTCTTGTGTTGTGACCCCGCATAGTTGCCAGTGTTGACACAACGGTGCCAGTAGTGAGTAGCCACCCCGTTTACTTCCCCACACCAACCTATGAGGCAATTATGTTTGGCAGCCTGCAGTGGAAATCTATATGTCATTTCACACAGACGACACTAGCCGCTCCCTCATACACAGACGTCCAAAACTCTTCTTTCAACAGTCAGTGTGTCAACTGGGGATGAAACTGTGTGAGAGCTTTTTATTCATGTAGCAAAGGCTACAAATCAGCCATAGCAGCACATTCAACCCTTGTACTGATCACCTATCAACTGTGTTAATATTCAACAGGGTTTCTGTTTTTTCCCCAAACAGACCCAAGAACAGACTCCAAAAGTAGAAGGCTAAAACACAACGCCTCTGATCATCTGCTTTCGGTCCTGGCTGCTCTGCTGTTCATCCCATTGTATGCGAGTCCATACTTTGTGCTGTCCATCAAACAGCAACTCCCTGCTTAAGGTCAAACTATAGCGGGTGAAGGCACAGTAGGCTACAGCTGGCCCGCAATTCTGATAGATGCGGAGAGCTTCTCAGAGCAGACGACTCATACACTTATTGAACTTCAGAGCTTCATAACAATGCACAGCTCTCCATCTTCCTGTGGGCTTTTGCTGGTCAATTCCACCACTACTCATCATACAGTTCTGTATATCTGGTTCAGTCTCTGTGCTCCAGAACCATGTAATGGTTGTTATATGGGTGCATCATACTCCTCAAGGAACTCTTGGAGCGACTGAGGCAGCTGGTCCCGTTTACTAGACACATCTATATGGCCGTTAAGTGTCTTGCGGCAGAGGTGCTGCAGTGTGGACATGCTGGAGGCCAGAGGGCGCAGCAGCTCCAGTGGGATTTTCTCTCCTCCAGAGTAAATGAAGTACGTACTCCCATCAGCCCCACTGCTGCCACCTTCACTGTCCACTCCAGATGGGACTACAGACATGGCCCCTGCTTCTCTGGCAGAAGGCATATAATGATGTATGAGTTTCAGCACACAATCAAAACGTGGCACAGTTTGCAAGCTGCGTGGGTCTGTTTGCAAAAAGAAGGAGCAGGCGTCACATTGGATGCGCAGGTTCTTGGTGCCTGTGGCCGTTTTTACACTTAAGGTGAAAAAGTGGTGGTTGTCAGAGCTGTCACGCACCAGGAAAGTGCCGGGTGGCTCGGTGCTCAGCAGGGCGCTGGCCTCCTTCCCACTCACAGCGTCCCAGTAGAAGCCGCTCTCCTGCAGTTTGCGCACAGCTGCCAGAACCATCTGATACTGCGCCCTGGAGCTGAAGGTCTTGTAGCGGTGTGCAGGCAGGCGTACTCCGCCTTGGAAGGGGTTGCTGCTCATGGCGCCGTCGAGCCTGCTGTGCGTTACCATGGCGCTCTGCCCGTGCCCCGTCCCAGCTTGGGGGTCCAGGGCCGCGGGCTCGTCCCAGCCAGGGTGCACAGGCACCACGCAGCACCAACACAATGCCCACAGCTCCGGCGCCTCGTCAACATCCAGAATCAAGGACGGCTCAATGGGTATGGGATGCAGCTGGAAAAAGAAAAGGGGAAAAAGTGTCAATATTTGCATGACTGATTGATGCCAGCACATCCTTGAGGGTGTCCTTAAGGCTAATAGCCATGGAGACAGATAAACTGGCGTGCAATCGACACATTATTTTTAGTTAACTGCTGCAAAACCGAGCGTGTACATCTGATACAGGCAACACTTCGATCGCACACAGGCTTCTGGAGAGAGATGTGTGAATGGGGTGCTCCGGTTCATTCTGAATGACCCATTTCCTCATTCGTGCCAAGCGGACTCTTTCTCATGTTGCAATAGAGATACTCTTTGAGCTCGACACAAAAGCAGAGAGGGGACAAGAGAGCCCCTTTTCATGCACTAAACACGAAGCAGCCGTAATGCTGTAGTCTTCCTAACCAATGGTGGTGGGATTTACAAACACGATCGCAGACTATTTCATCAAAGCGTCTTCTTATACCAACAGAGTATCTCCTAATAACACCACATTACATAGATATATGTACATACATACATAGTAACCAGTGTTTGTTTATTTATTTATTTAAACCTAATAAAAAAAATCCGACTCTTCCTGAAATGTAGCACAATCTAAACATACTGTACATACCCTTAAATACCCGCAAATATAGTCCACCTGTATGATCCACCAACGTTTTTACAATAGGACACAAAAAGAGCCAAAAGATCAGCATTATAGTTACCTTGAAAGTCTTCTCCGAGCCAATCTTGTAGTGGTGTTTAAACGGACGTCTCTCTCTCTCTCTCTCTCTCACTCACACACACACAACACACACGCACACACACTTCTGGAGGGCTCCTTTCCCCGCTGTTAAAATGGGTACTGTCGGGAAACGGTTTTATGGCAGACGATGTTGTGTAGTGTGATAACGTTCTCACGTCTCCCCCTGATGAGGGGTTAGTGGAAGTCTTGCTCTCTTCATCGAGTGGGAGCCCAGTGTATTTCTGAACGGCTCCACCCACCCCTTCTCCTTCCAGTAAGCAACACACACATACACACACACACACACTCGCGCTTTCTCTCACTCACTTGGCGGATTGCCATAAATAATCAGCATGACCTTTTTCTACGAGACGATTCCTGGTATTCACACTCCTCCCTTCCCCCTCTGCTCTTCCCCGTCAGGCTACAAGGTGAAAAAAGTTGAAGCGCCCTGCAGAATTAAGCTTCACACGACCGCGTTGATGTACAGTAACACACCGCTTCTTTTTGTTCTTAGTCCGCCACCCCCGAAATTTTGCAATTTCCTTTTATAAATCTGTCGCTCCGATGTTTTATCGCTTGAATTACTGAAACGCTATCCGATTCCAGGAAAGCAAATATGCAGCCTATGCTACAGACAAATAAATAATACAGCTCTGTGTGTGTGTGTGTGTGTGTGTGTGTGTGTGAAGATGATCTGAAGATGTTTTATGGTAAACGTTTGCTTGTCTAAACGCATATGGCTCCCATACCTATAGTCAGATTTAACATGGCAGCTCTGATTCAGTAAAATTGTCCTGTACGCCATCTATAGGATGGAGAGGAGGAGGCTGTGTCCTAATCCACATATTACAGTTCTACATAGTGTGTCTATGTAGTACAGCATGGTGCGGTTTCGGACATAACCATGAATATAGGGTCCTTAGCTTTTTTTTTCTTTTCCTTTTGTACTGGCACACCCTTATATATATATATATATATATATATATATATATATATATATATATATATATATATATATATATATATATATATACACACACACACTAATTTCAATTATTATTACTTATTTCAGCACTCAAAGTATAGAAAGAAAATATTCATCGTCCAAATATGCAAAAAAAAAAGAAAGAAAGAAAAGAAAAGTTTAAATCCACTACAATACATTTCAGCGTCCATTTTGAGAACTTGTCTCTGTCATAGATTTAGTTTCTATATATACAAATACAGCTTTCTTTAGTATCTTTACGATCTATCGTAATCCTCCAGTCCTATTCTTTCCTTTACAGAATTATAGGCTACATTTGGGAGTACTGCAGTTCTACAGGATGTTTTCTGTGCACTCTTGGACCTTATGTTTTTTTTTCTAAAAAAAAAAAAAAACCAAGATAAAATGGGTTTCGCACATGCAGAAATACCTTTTGGGTGGTTCTTAAATTTGAAGCCGTCACGTGGCCATCTTTTACCGTCACCCTCCTGCTATTTTTAATAAGCACCCAGTGATGCATATTAGCAGTACCTCAGGCAATAACGGCAAGCTGTAATCTACCTTCTTCTTGCTACCCAGTAATTGCTGACACGAGAAATACAAGAACTGTTTGTAAGCTGTAGCCTATATTTTAAAGCCAAAAACTGCCCCAAAGTAACAGATTGTGCTCTACACTTATACTGTCACAGAGGTCTGTATTTCACATATGAACATCTAAAATATGGAATAGGCATATTTTAGACCTTCATATGTTAAGACCCACAAGGATAAGTTTCAAGTTAATTAAGTTATTAGAGTTATTAGTTATAAGTTATTAGATCATTATCAAGATAAATGACACATAATTGAAACGGTACACGTGACTCTTAAAAAGATAATGATACCTTCTTGGTGAAATTAATTTTATTCGCCATGTAGTGTTTAGTGTTTTGTCCAACGCACTAATTAAACACAGACAGGGGGGTTTGTGACGTTAAGCGTTACGAAATCTACTCTGTACTTGTTGGCTTTTTGTACCAAACAATCGTTCACATAAAGTTTCGAATCTTCAAAAGGCGTTAGAAAATAAAAAATGGCGGCTCCCATGACATGGAGGAGACTTGTGTACTCTGTTTACACCCCGGCTCTCTCTGGAATTTTCTCAAAAATTTCGGACAGGTTCTTTAGGACACGTGACAGAAGAAGAGGGTAATATTTAAAGTTATTATTAGCCAGAGTGAACTAGAAGTGTGTATTAAATGGCAGAATAGTCGTGAAGCTTGTTATTGGTTCTGTGCTGGTATGTCAGTTTTCCTCGCAGTCAGACATCACACTCTGCTCTAGCCTCCAGAGCTAGTTAACGTTTTAGCGGAATATTAGACCAAAGCACAAACACTGTGCGTGCTGGAAAAATCACTTACCTAGCTTAATTAAATAAATTACTTAGTTAGAATGATCAATATTATTAGTTTGGGTTATTTATACCAAGTTGTTTGTTTTATCTGGATGTTTAAGATCTTATTCAAGTTTTTATTATTCTTATTATTAAACGTAAACAATTGATGGAATGTTTGTTGCTTTACTTTAGCTTAGCGTGAATGTCCACTGAGTCTATTACTTATAAGAAGTCATTTATAAGTCTAGCATCTTTGTGAGGGTTATAGTGCTGCTGATAAGGTGGATGCAGTGCTCTTCTCTACTGTAATATGTTGTATAGCCTTCTCTTCACTTTATGACCAAAAGCGAAAAAGAATAATTCAGTGCAATTTGTCACCTGAAATTCACTACGTGATTTAAAAAGGGACACTAGTTTTGTTGACATAAAATACCAAGGTCACTTGTATGTTTTAGATGCAAATTTTTTAGAAAGCAGAATTTGCAGAATAATGTTAGGATAAGTTGGGTAGGAGATGGGGCAGTGGAAGTTCTGTAGTTAAGACGCTGGGTTACAGGAGATCGGGCAGTGGAAGTTCTGTAGTTAAGACGCTGGGTACAGGAGATCGGGCAGTGGTAGTTCTGTAGTTAAGACGCTGGGTTACAGGAGATCGGGCAGTGGTAGCTCTGTAGTTAAGACGCTGGGTTACAGGAGATCGGGCAGTGGTAGTTCTGTAGTTAAGACGCTGGGTTACAGGAGATCGGGCAGTGGTAGTTCTGTAGTTAAGACGCTGGGTTACAGGAGATCGGGCAGTGGTAGTTCTGTAGTTAAGACGCTGGGTTACAGGAGATCGGGCAGTGGTAGTTCTGTAGTTAAGACGCTGGGTTACAGGAGATCGGGCAGTGGTAGTTCTGTAGTTAAGACGCTGGGTTACAGGAGATCGGGCAGTGGTAGTTCTGTAGTTAAGACGCTGGGTTACAGGAGATCGGGCAGTGGTAGTTCTGTAGTTAAGACGCTGGTTACAGGAGATCGGGCAGTGGTAGTTCTGTAGTTAAGACGCTGGGTTACAGGAGATCGGGCAGTGGTAGTTCTGTAGTTAAGACGCTGGGTTACAGGAGATCGGGCAGTGGTAGTTCTGTAGTTAAGACGCTGGGTTACAGGAGATCGGGCAGTGGTAGTTCTGTAGTTAAGACGCTGGGTTACAGGAGATCGGGCAGTGGTAGTTCTGTAGTTAAGACGCTGGGTTACAGGAGATCGGGCAGTGGTAGTTCAGTAGTTAAGATGCTGGGTTACTGATCGGTAGGTCGTGAGTTCAAATCCCAGCTGCCAGTGCTGGGCCCTTGAGCAGGGCCCTTAACCCTCAACTGCTCCGTTGTATAAATGAGGTAAATGTAAGTCCTTCTGGATAAGAGTGTCTGTTAAAAACCAGATGCTGTTAAAAATATGCTTTTCATAAGGATTTGCATTTTAACATGTTTGGCTTGTCTGTAGGTCTGAAAACATGAAATTGTTTTTATTATTGAATTGTTTGCCACAGCAATTAGTCTTGAAAAGTATTGAACTTGGGACTATGTTCACCTGGACATGTTTTGGTGTGGACTGCTTACCATATTGAAAGGTGAGTAAAGTGCAAGCTAAGGATGGTAGTAGTACAGCAGGTTTTAGTTTCAGGCTTTGAATCTTCATAAAGCATGTGGATAGTGGGAAAACATGCTATAAGCCATCCTACCAGCGTGTACCAAATTGTGCCAAGGTGGAAATAGTATTACACAAAAGATTCAAATTGCTGTCATTTGGCAAACAGTATTTTGGCAATCAAAAATCTATTATTAAATATGTTCAAGCAGTTTCTTATGTACGGTTTTATATCTGTCCTCCAACCCAACAGTTGGAAAAAGGAACAGTGACCAGTCACACGTGTCTTTGATGGAGCAGAACTGCACTATGTGGCTGTAATGACTGTTTTGCCCTACAGTGAATAAGAAGATTTTTATAGGACACTCCATTTAGGGAACACTGTTGTGATTGCATTTTCAAGCATTTGGTAATATTTCAGGATGAGATCCTGCTATAGCCACATGGTGAAATTGAGTGAGTCATTTGTAGTGCATACTTGTGTTACAGTAGTGAAATGGTCTCAGTTCTATTTGCCACTAAACACAGGAATCTGTGCTTTCATTGCCACATTGTTAAAGCAACCTACAGTGCCCTCCACTACTGTTGGCACCCTTGGTAAATATGAGCAAAGAATACTGTGAAAAATTGTCTTTATTGTTTAACCTTTTGATATATTAAATAAAAAAAACAATAAACAAAAATACTCTGCTCTCGTGGATATCAAACAATTGCAACACAGGTTTATAAATAAAAACTTTGTTAAATTTACATGTGCATCAATTATTGGCACTCCTATGAATTCATATCAGAAAAATATATTTGAAGTATATTCCCATTATATTAATTTTTTAGTACACCTGGGTGATTAGGAACAGGAAATTGTTCAGCCATGACTTCCTGTTTCACATGTTATGAGGTAACAAATTCCCTTAGTCATTCATAACAATGGAAAGACCAAAGAAAATAGCTGTGATGTGCAGCAAAAGGTTGTTGAGCTTCACAAAATGGGAAGTCGCTATAAGAAAATATCACAAGCATTGAAAATGGCAATTTCCACCATCATGGCAATAATTCAGGAGTTCCAGTCAACTGGAAATGTTCTGAATCAACCTGGAATTGGACGTGTGTCTTGTCTCAACGCACTGTAAAGAGGATGGTTCGAGTGCCAAAAAATCTCCAAGTATCACAGTTGGAGAACCGCAGAAGTTAGTTGCGTCTTGAGGTGAGAAAATCTCCAAAACTACATTCCAAAGTCACCTACATCACCACAAATTGTTTGGAAGGGTTTGAAGATCTCAACTCCATCTCAAGTGTCTTCAGTTTGCCAGACACTACTGGAACTTCAAATGGGATCTGGTTCTACGGTATAAAAGATAAAACCAAAATAGAGCATTTTGACAATATACACCAGAGTTGGTTTTGGCACACAGACTGGTAGCCACATGGAAAAGTACCTCATGCCCACGGGTAAACATGGTGGTGGCTCTTTAATATTTTGGGGCTGTTTTTCTGCCAGAGGACCCGGACATTTTGTTAGGATACATGGCAACATGGACTCAAATATCAACAGATATTAAATGAAAACCTGACTGCCTCTGCCAGAAAGCTTAAAATGGGTCATGGTTGGATCTTCCAGCAGGACAATGATCCAAAACATACATCAAAATCAACACAAAAATGGTTTACTGACCACAAAATCTAGGTCCTGCCATAGCCATCACAGTCCCCTGACTTGAAACCCATAGAAAACCTGTGGGGTGAACTGAAGAGGAGAGTCCACCAGCTTGGACCTCAATATTTGAAGGATCTGGGGAGATTCTGTGTGGAGGAATGGTCTAGATCCCTTACCATGTATTCTCCAACATCAGGCATTATAGGAGAAGACTCAGAGCTGTTGTCTTGGCAAAGGGAGGTAGCACAAAATATTGACTAAAAGGGTGCCAATTATTGTTGCACACCTATATTTAAAGATTTTTTATAAACCTGTGTTGTGTTTGCAATTATTTGATATTCATGAGTGCAGAGTATTTTTGTGATTATTATTATTTTTAACAAAAGATCAAAAGGTTTCATTCTGCTGTAGACACTTATTTCAGTCCCTCCAGGATTTTGCGTTTTTGTGATCGCAGAAATTGATGCAAAATCAAGCAAACACCGCAGTGTACAGAGAGGCTTGCAATTTTTCAAAATTATCACTGATTTGGGCCAAATCCCTCTTCGATTCATGCGTGTTGAACATGAGTACAGCTCTTCTACTCATTAGGAACATTTTAAATCCTCCTTGAACAAAAGGCAGCTCTGTGTATAACATGGGTTGTGTGTGCAATATGGTTGCACATAGACATGTCCTGCTAGGAAATGAAGTTACTGTCTACAGTTGTGAACAGGTGAAATAGCTGACAGTCCATTGCCTTCATCCAAATTCATATTTCAGGATACTAAAGAACATAATGTACACTGTATAATAAGAAATTGCATTTAGTTAATTCGTGTGTATTGAGACTACTGGCTGACTGAAGTGGTTTGTTTAAAGAAATCGTTGGCTAGATCTAAAAGGGACATGTGTGTCTCATATCCTAACTGTGCCCACACATTGGGTGTGTACTCTGAAAATTCATTATTATTGATGTTTGAAGTCCAGAGGTTTTGACTTTGTGTCATGTTTTTTATGACTTTGGGCCATTTACACACCTATACAGCATGTAATTCTGTAATAAACATCTGGATGTTTATTTGTTCAGCTAAACTGTGGACATCTTTAATCAGACTGAATCTAATCTACATAGAGGAACTTCTCTGTTTTTGAGTCAGTACAAATAGGCCTACAAAGAAACTATACCTGAATGCTGTAATGAATACGAACAGGTGTGATCAGTCTCCATTCTTGGGACTGGTTTTTAAGTGAGTGACAGTTATCAGATAATAGAAGGCAGAAGTTAGTAGGTACAGGCAGAGCCAGTGACTCATCCGTGTCTTTTATTTGATTTGATTTTGTCTGGGGTGTTTACAGCACATACAGGGCCATGGTTTCTGGAAACATAAAAGGCACCTCCTTCCTTTTGTTTTGAGAAGAATAATTTGAATATGTGTGGTCGGAGTGGGTTTTGCCGAGAAAAACACGTCTGGGATTGGTTTGTGTGAACTCCAAATGACCTTGGTGTTTGGCAGAAGATCTGAGTATGACTGTAGAGTTAGACTTCATGCTGTCTATCCCAGGCCATATTGTTGCCTGTTATGAGTACTGTAGTTTTTGGCACCAGCTCTTGTGCTGTGTTTAGGTAGCTGTACTGTGTTGTGCTGCTCCAGAGTGATATTGAATATACTGAAAGTATCACGTATTTTTAAAAAATGCGTGTTTAGTCCTCAGAGCTGATGCATTGAATTGACACCTATTAGCTCAAATAGAAATTCAGGACAAATTAGGACAAGCTCTGAAACCGAAACCAAAAATGTTTTTTGTTTGTTTCTTATAGAGCTGCAACTAATCGCTAAAATCAATAAAAATCGGTTATGAAAATCATTGTCAACGAATCTCATTATCAATTAGTTAGTCTTCTAGTTAACTCACTGTTTTTCTTCTGTTCTGAAATCCCACATAGTAGAGTACAGGCTAAAGTTATGTCCCAAATGACATACTATACAGTTACACTATATGCTATGTACTCTACCATCTAGTGTATGAATTTTAGAAGGGTAGTATTGTCTCAGATGGAACACTAGCAGTTTTTACTAACTGGAAGTACAGTCATGTCCAAAAAATAAGTACACCCCATGGAAATTGTTGGCTTTTTTTGACATATTTGGACAAGCATACTCACGTAAAACTAAAGGAAAATTTTCAATCATTTATTCAACAGAAAGATCAATAGATGTGATATTCTTCTGTGAAAAAAGTAAGTACATCCTCTGGCTCAGAAGCTGGTATTAGCCCCCTTTAACAGAAATAATTTCTTGGCATTTTGCATAATTGTCCACGAGGCTTGCTGGAATATTTGACCAACCACTCTCCATGCAATATTTTTTTATTTGCATGTTGTTTGAGGGTTTTCTTGCATGTACTCCCTGTTTCAAATCCCCTCATAACATTTCAATGGGAGACAATGTCTGTTGTAAAAAGTGCCATACAAATAAATTCAAATTCAGGCTTTGACTAGGCCATTCCGTAACCCTTTATTTCTTCTTTTTGAGCAATTCCGTGGTGGATTTGCTAGTGTGCTTAGGATCATTATCCTATTGAAAGGTCCACTTTCGGTTCAACTTCAACTTTTGGACAGATGGCCTCACATTATGTTCAAGCACTTTTTGATATGATTCAGAATTCATAGTTGAATCAATTAATGCCAACAACCCCAAAGTATAACATTTCCACCACCATGCTTCACAGTTGGCATGAGGTGGTTCTTCTGAAAAGCTGTCTTTGGTCTGTGCCAAACATGTCTGCTGTTACTGTGGTCAAACAACTTTCTTTGATTCGTCTGCCCAGAGCAAATTATTCCAAAAGGCCTCGTCTTTGCCTATATGCTCATTGGCAAACTGTAGTCTTGCAAAGGCTTTTTCCTCCAATGCAGGTCAAATTTGTGCAATCTCTTTCTGCGTGTAGAAGCATGTACTTTGACACCAACAATTGCAAGACATACTACCATATCCTGTGGTGAAATTTTGGGGTTCTTGGAAACTTCTTTTTGCATGACACAGTCACCATATGTAGATTTTTTTTTCCTTACTGTGAAATGATGTATTTAAAATAATTTGGAGATCTTTTTAAATCTCTTGTCAGACTCCTAGGCATCCATAACCATGTATATTATGTATGTGTAATTAGTTGCAATCAAAATGATTCAAACCCCATTGCAAATCAGGTTTATTGTTACAATTTACAGACTTTAAGCTGTTTGCAATTAACAAATAAAACAGAAACACTTGAAATAGTTCTTCGCAACGAGTGCTTCAAGTGGTTTCCTCCAGTTTCAACATTATTCAACCCCTTGATGGCAAGCATCTTTAGTACTTAGTAGAGCATCCTTTTGCTGTTATGATCTGATGCATACGAGATGGATACAGTGAGGGAAAGAAGTATTTGATCCCCTGCTGATTTTGTACGTTTGCCCACTGACAAAGAAATGATCAGTCTATAATTATAATGGTAGGTTTATTTGAACAGTGAGAGACAGAATAACAACAAGAAAATCCAGAAAAACACATGTCAAAAATGTTATAAATAGATTTGCATTTTAATGTGGGAAATAAGTATTTGACCCCCTCTCAATCAGAAGATTTCTGGCTCCCAGGTGTCTTTTATACAGGTAACGAGCTGAGATTAGGAGCACACTCTTAAAGGGAGTGCTCCTAATCTCAGCTTGTTTCCTGTATAAAAGACACCTGTCCACAGGAGCAATCAATCAGATTCCAAACTCTCCGCCATGACCAAGACCAAAGAGCTCTCCAAGGATGTCAGGGACAAGATTGTAGACCTACACAAGTCTGGAATGGGCTACAAGACCATTGCCAAGCAGCTTGGTGAGAAGGTGACAAACAGTTGGTGCAAATATTTGCAAATGGAAGAAGCACTAAAGAACTGTCAATCTCCCTCGGCCTGGGGGTCCATGCAAGATCTCACCTCGTGGAGTTGCAATGATCATCAAAACAGTGAGGAATCAGCCCAGAACACGGGAGAATCTTGTCAATGATCTCAAGGCAGCTGGGACCATAGTCACCAAGAAACAATTGGTAACACACTACGCCGGAAGGACTGAAATCCTGCAGCTCCAGTAACAAAATAAGTGTCAATGATAATGATAATTAAGAGTGCTGAGCACAACTTCTTAAAAATGATTTCAATTGTAAGTGTTTTATTGTTGTTGTTGTTTGTGTTTGTTTATTTATTTATTTATACACATTCTGAGAATCTGGGGGGAAATGGGGAACATAATTAAACTATCATTTCTTTTCTTGTGGCCAAAATTTGGTGTGTCCCTACTCCTGAGATGTAATGTTATTTAAGTTTATTCAATTGGTCAATGTTTTCATCCAAATCTATTTCAAAATGAAGCAATAGCTTGTAGCTCAAGCATCAACAGTAGAGTTCTAATGGTTTTTTTTGAACTCACACTCTTCCAGTCACTAGTGTAGAACTTCTAAACTCCTGCTTTTCCACCATTAAACACTAGTAGTCTACTCAACAAATACTTCAAGTATTTTCTTTGGAGGATGTGACACACATCAGTATTGTGTCAGATATTTTGTAATGCTGTAATTTGGGGTGTCTGAGATTTTCACAATACATGTTCATACTTTGACATTCTTTCTAGCCATTGTCAGCATTAGCCAATGTGGTGTTGAAAGATCTCCATTACATACTCAGGTTTAGGAAACCTTTCCAGAGTACATTCACTCTTTAGCAAGATGCTGACGTCACTCTGTCTGTATTTCAGTGTGAAGTTTCACTCTTTACTGGAAAAGAGAAGGTGGAAAATAATGTGTGTAACTAGTTTGTTCTTGTTGATACTTTCACACCTTTTTTGGTGTGCCCCAACTGAACTTTTATCTTTGGTTCCAATGTAGGTCATGTGTAGATTAATATCCATGTGTTGGTTTTAAATTTCTTTAATACGTTTAAAGGAATATTTTATTGTCCTATCCAACAATAGAAACTGGTCTGGGGGGAAAAAGTAATGGTAGAAATTTCCTAGAAATTGGCTTTTTCAATTATGGATAATATTGACGTCATAAACTGATGGTTAACAATTATATTTATTTATTTTTCTTATAAAAGGTACTTGACAGAACTTACAGAGATAAATACAACCTCTATGTGGCATAATAAAAACTGTCTATCAAAGAACCTGATCAACTGAAGTAGACCCTCGTGTGCAAACACTTTGGTGCCTTTAAAAGGACTGTTTCAGTGTGAAAACAACTAATTGCATTCACCTTTAAAAACTGTTATCTCGAAGTAAAACAAGAAAATCTATTTTTTGTTCCTCTTTTTAAACACTGCTTTCATCAAGATGTTGAAACTGGGGAAAATGGATCTGAAGAAATGCATTAACCAGAAATAATCTCATTCTGGCTCATTTTTAAGCTTCATCACAATTTCAACATGTACAGTTTTAGAAGGACGTGCATTTCCTTACAACAAGAAGCATTTTTCTCTTTCATGTTCTTTTTATTTTAGTCATGACAAATTTGCAGACAGTTGTCTTCCCTGTATAGGATTTGTGTGTTATTTTTTTTAAGTCCCGCTTTTCAGAATTATTTGTCCTCCCCACTTTGTTCACCCTGTAGGTCCTCACTGCTGCTCCTGGCACCACTCCTGGCAGATACAGACCCTCTGGTGTTCAGACCGCCAGGCTCCACTGAGGGCCTACAAGCTCGCTTCCACTGGATTGCTGACCATGTGCCAGCATTCAGGGTTCCAGGGGGACGCATACACATCCTCCAGTCCCCCGATGAGTTCTATCAGGCTATGAAGGTGTGTGAGTGGGTTTGGGTTTGTATTACGGTGTGTGTGTGTGTGTGTGTGTGTGTGTGTGCGCATGCTTTCGCTGTGCATAAATATACAAGTTGTAAGTTAAACATATGTCTACTATGTCATGCATGAATTTTTTCAAACCGTGATTAGTATATGAAGCCAGTGTGTCAGTTGAACAGTGGACGTTTGAGTGTGAGGTTCACCAAAAGTAATGGAAACCAAATGTCAGGTTCTAATGTTGAGGAGTCTCTCTTTATCCCTTCTACCTTGCTGGTACAGAGACTTGATACGCTGATTCTGTGAAGTGATTGTGTGACGAACAGGTCATATTGTGAAACAGTAGGGTCATTCCATTTCAAGTGGTCCAATGCAGTTTGTTCGACAGTTTTTAATTTTCCTAATTTTATTTAGTGGTTATCACTACCTATTAGCTTTGCAAAACCACAAATTTTTAAAAAATTATTTTACTTGGTGTAACTACGTCGGCCATCTTTGTGCCATGGCATGAAACAAGTTTTGGTTGTTTACAGAAACCTCAATATCTCGGCTCAGTATACTCCTTGGAACAAAAACTCTCTAGAGCACATTACAAGGTACATGTACAGTGGGGGAAAAAGTATTTGATCCCCTGCTGATTTTGTACGTTTGCCCACTAACAAAGAAATGTTCACTCTATAATTTTAATGGTAGATTTATTTGAACAGTGAGAGACAGAATAACAACAAAAAAATCCAGAAAAACGCATGTCAAAAATCTTATAAATTGATTTGCATTTTAATGAGGGAAATATGTATTTTACCCCTCTGCAAAACATGACTTAGTACTTGGTAATGACTTAGTAATTACTTTAAATTTTCAATGCCCTGGTTAAGGGAAGGAGGTTCTCACCCAAGATTTGACGGTACATGGCCCCATCCATCGTCCCTTTGATGCGGTGAAGTTGTCCTGTCCCCTTAGCAGAAAAACACCCCCAAAGCATAATGTTTCCACCTCCATGTTTGACGGTGGAGATGGTGTTCTTGGGGTCATAGGCAGCATTCCTCCTCCTCCAAACACGGCGAGTTGATGCCAAAGAACTCCATTTTGGTCTCATCTGACCACAACACTTTCACCCAGTTGTCCTCTGGTGGTCAGATGAGACCAAAATGGAGCTCTTTGGCATCAACTCAACTCAAAAAAAAAAAAAACGGGATGAAATATACTTAAGACACCCAACCATCACACCCATATGTGCTTATTGAACATCCCATTCCAGAATTCATCTCCCTTTGTTGTTCTAATAACCTCCATGCTTCTATGAAGGCTTTCCACTAGATTTTGGAGCATGGTTGTGGGGATTTGCTCATTCAGTCACAAGAGGATTAGTGAAGTCAGGCACTGATGTCGGGTGAGGAGGCCTGGGGTGCAGTCAGCGTTCCAGTTCATCCCAAAGGTGTTCAGTGGGGTTGAGGTCAGGACTCTGTGCAGGCCACTTGAGTTCTTCCAATCCAACCTTGGCAAAACATGTCTGTATGGACCTCCATTTGTGCACAGGGGCATAGTATATATAGTGTACTGGAGCACAGTGCCAATGTAACATTAAACACGACTGCCTTTAATATGTTGATAATGTGCGTGTCTATTTTTTATACAGGCACGAATCAAGACAGCCAGAAGTCGAGTGGTCATTGCATCCTTGTATCTTGGCACAGGACCACTAGAGCAAGATCTTGTATGTTTTCAACAAGTATTTTTTGTTTCACTTTAATTGTGTATGAGTTGCAGGATTATTGTGAATAAATAATCTATTGGGTTAAACAGCAGGTAACAGCTAATGAATTAGCAACAGCATAATGGTGTTTGCAGACAATAGTTAGTTGAAATAATTAAATAAAATATTTTATATATTTAATAGGTGGTTCAAGAGTTATGTCTTACACTTTTCTGGTAGGTTGATTGTATGGAGGAGGCACTCAGATGTTCTCAGGAAGAAGCTGCTGCTGATTTAAAAGTGTCTGTACTACTTGACTTCACAAGGGGATCAAGAGGTTGGAATACTGGTGTCCCTGATGCTCTTGCTTTTTCTTTTTCTTATGTTCTTTTTACCTTTTAAAAATAGACAGTACATAACCAGTTTGACAGTGTGCAATTATTCTTCCTGAAAGAAATTAAGATTGTAGTGAGACAAAAAAACCCCATTCATCTCCCTACTACTTCTACTTCCTTTTTTGTGGAATGTTTTCAGCTGTCAGTGTGGAATGTGTGTATGAGTATCTGTGTGGTTTTATTAGTGTAAACTGTAATATTGTATACAATATTTGTGGATTTGTGTTTGTTCTAGGAAAAAATAACTCTCGAACTATGCTGTTGCCATTGCTGCAGCGTTTTCCAGAGCAGATGAGGGTGTCTTTGTATCACACTCCAGACCTGCGTGGGCTGCTACGCCTCCTAGTGCCTGAACGCTTCAACGAGACTATTGGCGTGCAGCATATTAAAGTTTACCTGTTTGACAACAGTCTCATCATCAGTGGGTATGAACTGATGAACACACTCATATACACATTTGTTGTCAAGCGTGGGTACATGCAGTACGTTCACATGCAATAAACTACAGCATGCTAAGATTCACTGTATGTGAGAATGCACAGAGAGTATCCAAATGTTGGATAATGTATGTGAATTGTAATTGCCGTATTGGCCTTCACAAAACTTGTATTGTAGGATCTTGCAATATGCAAATGAAAAAACCCACAATTTTTTTTGTTCTGTGAGCTATCTGACTTCTCAGTTGTTCCAAATAACCATTCTCTGTGTGTTTTCTTTATTATTATTATTTGATAAAGCATAGCAATTATGTGATTTAAAAACAAATATTTTGTTAAAATTAATGCAGGCCAATCTTTAAGTATGCCGCATCATGGGCTTGTCCGGATGTTTTAATATATTATAAAGATAAGTAAGATCACATTTCACAGTGTGTGTCAAAACATTGGTTCAGGTTTTTTATTGTTCTTTTATTATATGTAATAAACACTACTGGGTAGGTGGAGTTTTATCAGTAAGGGCTGATCATTTGTATTATCTTGTCACCTCTAACCATGAGACATCAAAGGTGTTTGATCATTCATATAATCTTCTTTCACAGAGCTAATCTGAGCGACTCATACTTCACTAATCGTCAGGATCGTTATGTGCTGTTGGAGGACTGCCAAGAGGTGGCTGATTTCTTTGCGGAGTTAGTGGGAGCAGTGGGAGACGTATCGCTGCAACTTGCACCTGATGACAGCGTTCACATGATGGAGGGAATGGTGCACCCTTACAAAGGCAAGTGGTACTGTCCACTTAGCTGGATATCATTGAAATATGGCACCACAAAGCTACGTAATAGCTGTGAATTAAAAAGTGTCACGATTAAGGAAGTGCTTAAGGAAGATTTATGGAAAGAGCAGTTGATTGTTCTTTCTAATGAGTAATGCTTTATGACACACCCACAAACATAGCTGACTGTGAACTCTAAATATAGTGAAAGACATTTCCTTGTACTCTTTGCACTTTCCATATCGCATCCAATTTCTGATCTATAAGGTTCAGAAGAAATGCTTGTGGCCTTTCTTTCAGTTGTGTGTCTTGCATTCAGACTGCTCCCCAAGCCCACAGACAAGTGAATGAGTGATTACGCTGACTCCATAAGCTCAGATCTGTAATCCAAGCACCATCATGTACAAGCCAGCGCCGGACCATGACATAACCACTGCCGAACGAGACTACAGTTCATCACACATCCCAGATATAGAGCGGTGATGTCATCTTGCTGGTGGTAAACGATCTGCAAATGGAGGGAGGTAGGGAGGGTGGAGTGGATAGATGAACGGGAAGGTGAGATCTAGGCCTTGCTGGAGTCTGCCGGGATAATAATAATATGAGAGGGATGAGCTGATGCGCTGAGAGTGAAGGAAGAGAGTGATAAAACAATGACTGGAACGTCATTAAAAAGAATAGTGAAAGATGACCAGTAGCCACATAGAGTATGTAATTGTATTACTTTTATACCCTCACACATTCCTAATAAATTAAACAGAGGAGCGAGAAAGCCTAAGCATACACCCTCCTTCCAGTGAACTGGAGAGATAGCTCATTGAGAACCCCATCTGCTGACTGTGCACTTCATTGCCTGTGTAGCTCCAGTAATCGGATCCTCCTGCCTGTCGGTAAAAGCAGCTGAACTCCACAGCCCTCTTAACTGGATGTGTTTGGTCCTCTGAGGCTTTAGAGGCTTGGGGTTTCTGGTGCACTGCCTGTGGGGAAAGCCCCTGCGTTTACCATTAAAGCGCAGCTTGTTTGCTCCACTCATTTTGTGGCTTTACTTCCTTATTGCATTTATCAAAACAGTCTTCCAATCAGCCTCTCCCTCTTCATTCTTGACATATCATCACTGTGGAGAGTGCCACCCAACTGGCCCCGGATCAGTTAGATTTGCCTGTACGTTGAACTTATTCATTATTTACAGATTGCATCTCTTTCTCTGACTCACTATGCCACATTATGTCTAGCAGAGGCGCCAGGCTTTGACAGAGCGCCTTTCCAGATGGTCAGCAGTTATTGACCTGCGTCTCTGAGGTTTGGATCATGCATTTGCAAGATCCTTATATGAGCAACAGCCTCTCATGGAGGGCCTATCAAATGAAAAAGTCATTTTGGCAGTGGTGTTTAATAAATATCTACATCAGTTTTGAAATAAACTGGACTGCTGAATTTCATGAATACAAAAAAGGGATGGATAAGATTCCTTACCTATTTGTATCTCTGAGATTATCTGCATTATCTCTGATTCTCAGGTAATCGAATAGATTTCTCAACTTCAGCACAGCAGCGGATTATGGAAGTAATGAATTCAGCCAGGACACGTCAGCATATGCTGGATTCCATGTCAAAAGTAGAAAGTGGAGAAGAGCATAGTGACACCTGGGTCTTCCCGCTTGTGCAGATGAAACCTTTGGGCATCCAGTTGGATGAGGTGGCAACACAGAGACTTCTGAGGGAGGCAGATGGGGACTCAACAGTCTACCTAACATCAGGCTACTTTAACCTGACACAAACCTACATGAGACTAGTACTGGGAGCTGCAGCAGATTACCGCATCCTCATGGCCTCACCAGAGGTCAATGGATTTTTTGGGGCCAAAGGGGTGGCAGGTGCAATTCCCGAAGCTTACGTTCACCTTGCCCATCAGTTCTATAGTAAGGTGAGCAAATATTCTGTTTAGCTAGGCTTCTGTATTTTTGCATGGCACGTTTGCTATACAGTCCCTCTGAAAGTTTTGGAACGGTAAGGCCAATTATTTAGTTTTTGCTGTACACTGAAGACCTCTGGGTTGGAGATGCACTTTGGTGCACAAAAGTATAGGAACAGATAGTCTTAAAGTTTATAACATTTCAGTATAGTACAGGTGCATGTAAAAAAACAAAAACAAAACAAAGGTTAATTTTTTCTCGAACTTTAATTCAAAAAGAGGAACTTTCCTATATTATAGATTCATTACACATAAAGTGAAATATTCCAAGCCTTTTTTTGTTTTAATCTTGATGATTATGGCTTATAGCTCATGGAAATAAAAAATCCAGTATCTCAAAATATTAGAATAAAGACTTTATAATACAGAAATGTCGACCTTCTGAAAAGTATGTTAATTTATGCATTCAATACTTGGTCCTTTTGCATGAATTACTTCAGCAATGCCGCGTGGCATGGAGGCAATCAGCCTGTGGCACTGCTGAGGTGTTCTGGAAAGCCCAGCTTGCTTTGATAGCGGCCTTCAACTCGTCTGTATTGTTGGATCTGGTGTCTCTCATAGATTCTCTATGGGGTTCAGGTCAGGTGAGTTGGCTGGCCAATCAAGCACAGTAATACCATCTTCAGTAAACCAGTCACTAGTAGTTTTGGCAGTGTTTTCTTTTCCTTTAGTTTCCTTTTCCTTGCCTTGTTGGAAAAGGAAATCATCTCCATAAAGGTTGTCAGCAGATGGAAGCATGAAGTGCTCTAAAATTTCCTGGTAGATGCTACATTGACTCTCAACTTGAGAAAACACAGTGGACCAACACCAGCAGATTACATGGCCCCCCAAATCATCACTGACTGTGGAAACTTCACACTGGACTTCAAGTAACTTGGATTCTGTGCTTCTCCACTCTTCCTCCAGATTCTGGGACCTTGATTTCCAAATGAAATGCAAAATTTACTTTCATCTGCTCCGTGATTGTGGTAGTATGTACTGAACCAGACTGAGATATTAAAGGCTCAGGAAACCGTTGCAGGTGTTTTGAGTTAATTATCCGATTACAGCTCTTCTCTGGTCGACATTTCTGTGTTCTAAACTCTTTATTCTAATATTTTTAGATACTCAATTTTTGATTTCCATGAGTTGTAAGATGTATTCATCAATGTCTTAAATTCAATTATGGAAAAAAATTTACTTTTCCATGATATAATTTTTTTTTTATGCACCTGTATTTGATTGCATATACCATGCATGCAGTAACTGCATCAAGCCCCACTGACCTCACCAAACTTGCATTCTATGTTTATGATTATTTTCCAGATTTGTATTGTAGCTTCTTTCAGTTGTTTGTTTCAGGGAGTTTTAAGGTGAAATGCTGCTCGATTAGGTTAAGGTCTGGTGACCAACTTGGTCAGCCTACAACGCTCCAGTTTTTTTCCCCTTATGAAGTCCATTGTTGTTTTGGCAGTGTGTTTTTTGGGTCATCGTCTTGCTGAAAGAAGAAGCTCCTCTCAATAAGATTGGATGCATTTCTCTGTAAATTGGCAGAAAGATTGTTTTTGTAGACTTCTGAATTCATTCTGCTGCTACCATCAAGAGTTATATCATCAATAAAGATTATTGAGCCACAAGCAGCCATACAAGCTCAAGCCATAACACTACCTCCACCGTGCTTGACTAAAGAGCTTGTATGTATTCAATCATGAGCAGATCCTTTCTTTGTCCACACTTTGGACTTTCCATGATTTTGATAGCATTTAATCTTGGTTTTAGAACTTTAGTCACTCCTCTTTTCTGTGGCCTCTATACTTTGTCAAACTGTGGATTATCATACTTTCACCCCTGCCATGTGGAGGTGGTTGTTGTCACTGACTGTTGTTTTTGGGGGTTTCTACACAGCTCTCACACTGTTTCTGTCATCAACTACTGTTGTTTTTCTTGGCTGAACTGTATGATGTCTGGTTGTTGTTGTACTAGTGGTTTCTTTCTTTTTCAGGACATTTCAAATTGTTGTATTGGTTATGCCCAGTTTTTGTGCAATGGCTCTGATCGATTTTCCCACTTTTAAATATGGCTTGTTTTTGTCCCATAGTAGCCTTCACAGGCAAAACCCAGGGCTCAATACATTTGAACATATAAAATTTTTCAAACAATTGATCAGACAGGGCACACCTGTGCAACAATAAACATAAGTCAGTCACATGTTCCAATATTTTTGATCATTTAAAAAATGGGTAGATTCAAACAAAAGGTGCTGCTGTTTAACGCGTATACATGTATATCAGGAAATGAACGCTGAAATTCTGATCTATTGTCTCATATTCTAATATAATCTTTTGAATTCAAAACCAAATGTCGTCAGTATATAGCAAAAACAAAGAATTAGCTTTGCTGTTCCAATACTTTCAAAGGGGACTGTCGTTTTATCATTTCATCTTTTTTTTCTTAAAGAATAAGAAACATGTGTGAAACATGCACACATTTAGCATACAGAGGATTGTCCATTCAAGGTGATTTTGTTACATCATTTTTCAGGTGCAACTACCATGAACCCACACATTATGATTTTACAAATTCACATATGTATGGTGGTCTTGGAAAACCTACTGGATGTCACACACAATGTGGAAATGCTTTCATTAACTTTTTCATCTTCCCTAGGATGTAAAGTCATTTTGAGTAATGAGCCACGCTAAGAAATGCAGTAAGGAAAACAGTCAGTTTGCTCAAAGAAGTCTAAAAACTTGCTAGCTATGTGTGATTTTTCATGCAGGGAGTATCAAGCTGATCAAGCTGTTGGATAGCTATGTGCCATAACAAAATGGACATAAGCCTAATCAGTCCAGTTTGAAATCAGATACCAGCTGTTAAAATGCTGGAATAAAATCTTTAAATGCAATTTCTCCCTTTGCACTTGTGGGGGTATCCAGTTTGAAATGCTATAACTTTTCTTGTGGTTGAGATCCACACAAAAAATAAACATATGTCAGTTCAGGAACTCCTGTTTCTTTGTTGTTTTTTTCAGAACAAACTGTATGGTAATTATGCCATGTGACAGGTTTTCCCCAGCTGCCATACCTACCTAGGGACAGTGTAATCAACTTTCCACCCAAATCTATGTACCTCAGATTTGATGGTCATAGGGTTGTTATGAAATAGTGGTGGGGTTTTTTCAATCGCACTATATATATATTTATTAATTAATTTAAATTAAATTAAAAAAAAAAAAAAAAACGCTAATGTTGCGGTTATTTATGTATAGGTGTGTGAGCTAGGTCAACAGGATAGGGTCCACCTGCATGAGTACCATCGGCCTGACTGGACATTCCATGCCAAGGGTGAGTGAAATGTATTATTTGCTCTGGTTTATATCATCACTTCACTGTATATTAGAGGCACTGTAGTTAAATAATCCCTGTAATTAGCTGTCTAATGAACACTACAGCCCAAGCCTATAAACTTCTCCCAGGATCTGTTTTCTGATGGACTGGCCTCTGATCTATCCATTCAAATTTACAGACTCCCTGCCAGACCCTTTTTGAGAGTAGGTGTATAACCTGCCGAAATTCCCCCATTGGCCTTTCCCCATCATGTCCTCCTAATAATCCCCATCTCGAATTAGCTACATCACACTCTCCTCTCCACCAATAGCTGGTGTGTGGTGGGTGTTCTGGCACACTATGGCTGCCATCGCATATCGCATATCTAGGTGGATGCTACACACTAGTGGTGGTTGATGAGATGCCCTCCCCCATACTATGTAAAGCCCTATGAGTTTCTAGAAATTAAAGCGCTATATAAATGTAAGGAACTATTATTTTATCAGTAAACTAGAGATCAAATTTTCTACTTTTACTGACTCTTAAAGCAGTTCAGAATTTTAAATGTAATTCAGTAACATGGTGAAGGACACAACCATTATTTAACCCTCCCTCCTGCTACTGATTTTGTATATTTACTTATATCTTTTACTACATATTTTAATACTTATTCAAAGTGCATGAAATGACTTCAAACACTCCTAGGCTTGGAGAGAGAGGGAGGAGAGAAACAAGAAAAGAGTGAGAGACTCCGAGTTCAGTAAATATGTGCAGCATCAGTGCAATTCAATTTCATGCTCCCGTTGAGAAGTCCCGCTTATTAGATAAAGCCTTGTCAATGCCGTCATTTCTAGTAAACATAGGAGCAGAAGTGGGAATAGACGGGGTGCAGAGGTCCTCTTGGTCAAGCAGGAAAAGAATCAATGACCATTAACTGCCATTCTGGCCCTCTGCCCACAGTAGACCTATTCACCCCAGGCAGGGGCCAATGAGCTGGAATAAGTGATTAAGTGAGAGATGAACAGAAGCAGGGAGAAAGAGGAGAGAGAGGTTATGGGTGTGAGGTAGTAACTCCCTTAACTAGACTGTTTGCAAACTGAGTGATTTACTTCAGTCACAGAGTAGGATCAAATTACCTCAAAGCCATTTGGGGTATATAATTAATAGTTTGTACATACAAGGAGTAATATGTTTTGAGTAGCTTCCCATCTGTGGCGTTACCTGATATTCAACTACCTTAGGATAAAATGGTTCTCTGTGGGATTGTATATAGAATTTTGTAGAGACTATTCTTGTTTGCAATGATTTACATCATAGTTTGTTTGGCATTGTAAAATGTTGAAAATGACATTTTGGATTGTTGACTGTTTCTATGTCTTTGCACTGAAGGCATGGAAGAATCTATTTGTTCTGAAATGCAAACGTATCATATTTCATGTTCAGAGTTTCCTGCAAGGGCTGAATAGAGCCCGCATTTGTTGTTGAACTCACAAATCCGGTGCCAGCAATGAAACGTGGCCAAATTGAAATAGGGCCGTTTTAATCTGGGTAATGTTCACACACATGCTGGTAGCTATATAGGCTTGTGATTTCTTAAGGGAAAACATAAACTGGCTTGAATGAACACAGCATATGCCTAAATGTTTCTTTTAAAATTTGCTGCCTACTAATTCAGCTGCTTGAGTGTGTGTATGTGCTTGTGTGATGGTAATTAAGCCTCAGGTTACCTTCTCTGTCATTACAGGACTGTGGTACTACCTGGAAGGAAACGATCGTCCCTCTCTGACTCTTATAGGCTCACCCAATTTTGGTTACCGCTCTGTGCACAGAGACATAGAGGCTCAGATAGCCATAGTAACAGAAAATGATGAACTCCAGACTCAACTGCAACAGGTCAGTGTCACTCATACATAATGATATTTTGGTCGTTATATAATGGATGATAACCATTTATGCGCATTGTGTCTTCACAATCATACAACTGATGGGATCATATTACAGTACATCAGAAAAGCCTTTGCATTCCCTGCAGTTTACCCATAATATACGGTTAGACCATGTGAGCCATGTGAGCCTTCTGGGAAACCTGTATGTGAGTGGTAATAAAGCTTGAGTAACCATAAATGGGGTCAGATGCTCTTTAACTCTTTGGACAAGCTGAGGTTCCTGTCAATCCTTATCGGATGGAAGTTATATAAGCTTATAGCTACAGCACTCTCAGCACTCCCCACACAAACCCCGTCACTGGATAACAAATGTGATAAAATCATTCAGTGTAGACTAAAGTCCAATTCAACCTCCCAAATTGTTCGCTCTTCTATGCCAAATTCAATGCCAGTAATTTTGCTGCCATATCCAAACCACAATAACCATGCAATGCTCTATCCAGCTGTGGCTTCTTTGGGAAATGTTTTAATTGAAGAAGCAAATATAAATAAAACATTTGGCTGTATCATGTCTGAAATATGACTTACTCCATATTAATTTCTTGTTTATAGAAGAGTTGTAAAAAAGCAATGTCACACTCACAATCATGATGTTTTACTGAATATCAGCATGGCTGTGATTAGCTGTAGTCCATTCACAGTCGTACCGAACTTCAATACAACAGCACTCTGTGCTATATCACTTAATTAAAGCACCATGAGACTGGGGTGTTTATTTACTACTTTTAATGCATGGTATATATTTATTCAATGCTGCCAGATTGGTTCAATATTAATACAACACCCTTCACACTGACATTTCTTTGTCCTTCAGGAACAAGATATGTTGTACCAGAGGTCCACAGAGGTGTCAGGCTCCACCTTTAAGCAACCTAACCGTTATGTGAAGTTATGGGTGAAGCTGGTCACTCCTCTAATTAAGAACTTCTTCTGAGATACCGCATGCCTAAGTGGGTAGACTTCTTACAGTACATACCAGGTTGGTTCATTTCTGACTGGGTGTGCTCACTACACCACTGAGGAGCCTATTCTCTGTACAAAAAACCCAAAAAACAACAACCTTGATTCAGTTCAAGAGGTGATTAGCTAATGAATTGAATCTGTTGAACACAGTACGCCTATTTTTCAATACTCAATACTGTGTTCTGTTTACATTAATACCTCAATGGCCTATACTTTAAAGAGACCATGAATAGCTTTTGTGTACGAGAAGGCACAAAAACAGGAATCAGAATTTTTGTTGTGAGTTTGGTTTGTCTGAACTGTTGTTCTGTTTTATTTAGCACACGCAAAGTTTCCATAAATATAAATGCACACAAAGCCCAAGATGGCAGACAGTGGGTTCTTAAGAATCCGCAGTGTCACTGCAGTGGTTCCCCAAGCCCAAATCCTGTCACGTAGCCGAGTGTAGAGTAGTATGGCCAAACCACAGCACAAACTTGGCTATATGCTATTCCAGTACTGTCAGTCTTTAGGTGCTGCCAGTGACCTCTTTTAGCCCTCTGCCGGTAACGTCTGTGGCTGTTTTGTGCATGGTTTATGTACTTTAGTCAGACATGGCCTACATTTAAGATGGAGATATTGAGAATATCCAGATCCAAAAAGTACTCCATTACAGAAGGGATATTTTCTGAAATAAGTAATATTAAATATAAATCAAAGCAAAACAACAAATAAAACGGGGTAAATACTAATGAAATGCCTATAGTTTTTTTTTCTTACAGGGATGCTTTTACACTGCCCCCTTGTGATTGTGCTGTAAAACTGAAACGTAACCATACCACATGTTTGATATGTTGTTAAGGTTTTTATTCATTAAAAAAACAATGAAGGCATAGAACCAAATAGCAAATAAATTTTACTGGAAAGGGAACAAAAAACTAAACAATTAAATAACAGAATTATGGATTAAATAAATTCACAAAAAGTTTCTTCTCTATGAAGTTCTGCGGCACTAGACAGTGAGAAGCAGGTATACAGAAGCTAACACCCACTTAGTTTGTTTCTCTTTAGATTAAAGGTCCAAACGTAGGTGGGCCCACACATACTGTTTTATACACAGGACACTCTCATATATGTTCTTTGTCTCCTGGTGGTCCACGGGAATGGCATTAATGAAGATTACCGATTACTGATGTAATCCATGCCAGTCCATGGCAACCCTGAATTTATTATTAATGGTGTGCTGTTTGTATTAAAAAAAATAGCTTGTGGATTGACCATGATGCACAATCCAAATTTTAGAAAAAAGATATGAGAACGGGGTGATGTGGGAAGTGAAGATGTGAAGTATAGTTTAAGTATTTGGGACACTTGGGGAACCTGAGAAAGTGGATGGGCTAAAAATTGAATGTATTCTTACAAGCCAATGACAAGAAATGACCAAGACCATGTGATTGAAAAAACAACTGATGTCGCCATTTCTTTGCTGTGCAGTTGTTGTTGAATTTGTAGTGCAATGTCTAATGTTGTTAGCAGTTTTATGTCTAAGACAACAAACTGCAGTCCTAATCTTAATTTAAAACATGAGTTCGTTTTCTAAACATGAGCTGGATAAAAGTTACGTTTAGTGTTACTGATTATGCTGCAGCTTATAGCAGGGAATGCAGTTAGTTCCTTCTAGTTGATCATTTGAATCTTACGATGTTTAACTAAATATTTGCTTCATTGAACAGTACACTTCATATAGGAAAACACAAAATATCACACATAGCCTTTAACATGTTGATAGGATATTTGATTTCACACATGGAGGGCTGGTGAATTTACTACACCTCAGTTACAGTGAAGAGTTGAGCATATTTAACACAAGCTAAAGTTATAGCATGTGGGGAAGCAATTTCAGTGTTTGGCTGCAAGGTGTCATTTCAATACCAATTTATAAATGCCTATAAATGTCACGTTGTTGAAGTTTAGCTTGTTTGAAAGAGAGCAATATGCAAGTTATGGAAGTGTTTGAAAGCCATATTTTGTCATTGCGTTAAGCTTTCAATATTAATGTTATGATTTTCAGTCTGAGAATCCTTGATTTTTGCACCAGTTTGTCTAAACAACCTTAAAGGTCTGCTATTTATATATTCTCCATGCAATCTAATGCAAGTCTAGTGTTGTTTATTATTATTATTATTATTAGTAGTAGTAGTAGTAGTAGTAGTGTTTTTGGATTTATAGATAAAATAAAGGCTTGGATGTTTGTTTAATATAGGTTCCAGTGTTGAGGTCATAAAACGTATAATTTCTCTTCCAAGAAAAGACCATAAATAAAAGCACCATCTCTCCATGCACTGGTCATGTCCTCCCTATACTTTTTAGTTACCTCTGCAGCTATACACATCTTGTCGACAGGCATTAGTTTTTCCTGGGTGTGGACTGCATCAAGCCTGCAGCAGGCATGGCAAAGTCTCCAGTTCCTATACAGTAAAGTATAACAGGAGAACTTGGATACAAATACTTATGAGGTCAATAACTTAATATTTGGGCTGAATGTGTAGCATGTACTGTACATGACTCTGCAAGTGTGGGGGTTTGGTACAACTGGTATAATATGCTGGGCCATCATGGTAATGCGATGGTAGAAGCTTTCAAATCACAATTTATATGCTATGTGTTTATAAGTGCCCATGAAATCAAATATGGGCCCAAATAAGCTACAGTATCTCACAGAAGTGAGTACATTCTTGTAAATATTTGATTATATCTTTTCATGTAACAACACTGAAGAAATTGACACTTTGCTACAATGTAAAGTAGTGAGTGTACAGCTTGGGCAACAGTGTAAATTTGCTGTCCCCTCAAAATAACTCAACACACAGCCATTAATGTCTAAACTGCTGGCAACAAAAGTGAGTACACCCCTAAGTGAAAAAAAAAATTGGGCCCCAAAAGTGTCAATATTTTGTGTGGCCACTATTATTTTCCAGCACTGCCTTAACCCTCTTGGGCATGTAGTTCACCAGAGCTTCACAAGTTGCCACTGGAGTCCTCTTCCACTCCTTCATGACGACATCACGGAGCTGGTGGATGTTAGAGACCTTGTGCTCCTCCACCTTCCGTTTGAGGATGCCCCACAGATGCGCAATAGGGTTTAGTCCATCACCTTCACCCTCAGCTTCTTTAGCAAGGCAGTGGTAATCTTGGAGGTGTGTTTGGGGTCGTTATCATGCTGGAATACTGCATACTGATCATGCTCAGCTTCAGTATGTCACAGTACATGTTGGCATTCATGGTTCCCTCAATGAACTGTAACTGAGGCTGAGGATGGTGGAGTGTTTTGTAGCTTGTTTTTAGACCAGTTGCTTAGAATTAAAATGTGTCATCTAGATGACTGTTTTTAATCTGGACAGTCCTAAACAGTGATCATTGTTGACATCTGGGGTATCAGTTGTTGTCAAAACAAGAAACCTTGAACTGCAGAGAGCCTGCAGTCAAAAAGGGAAAGCGACAGAGCCCGTGCTAAAATTAGTATAAATATCGTCATGGCTTTTGATAGCTGGCGACAACAATAATGATCTTAAGGGCTTAAAGATTGATAAGGGGATCGCTTTTTTCCCTGCCGAATAGGTAAGACATTTCAGTGGCTCAATATGTAGCTAGCTAACATTAGCACATTTGTTTGTTTGATTCATCTAGGTATCGAGTTTCCTATGGGTTTTTTTGTTTTGCTATGATCAGTTTGGTAAATTGCACTTATTTTCTGCTAACTATGAGAGATAGAGCAACTCACCTCTACTCCAAGAAAACCGTATCAACTGCCACCACCATTGTCAAGCATTGTAGCTAATGTACAATTCATACGAATACCTCAAACCATCAGATTCATCCATGCAGAGGAGCAGTGCAGAAGCACAAAAATAACTCCACAAGTAACTTGCTGTTATATTACAAACAGAGATGGTGATGGAGAGGCAAAAGTTCAGTATTGCAGCTTTAAATTTTACTGTAATTTTTATTATAATGTCAGAAATAATAAATAAATAGTCACAACATCCCTTTGATCAGTGTTTCTGCTCATACTGTTTGGGCAAAGTTATATAAAAAAAAATGTGTAGGAGTAAAAGGAGAATAGTTTTAATCCTGACTCTAACTCTACAGTTTATACAGACCTAGTGCCTCTACATCCATTAATGGGTCAACTCCAGGAGAGAGAACACAGAACACAGGAGTGGATGAGCTGCTCTCTTCAAACGACACAGCAAACTCTTCACCGCGGCCATCCACATACTTGGTCCCTAGCTTTGCTTCAACCAAGTTTCTGCATGGTCCAGGCAGAATGTTACAGTAAATTTGCATTTATAAGCGTAATTCTTGAATCTTAATGAATTCAAATTCAATCTTAATTATGTCATTAAATAACACACAGATGTAATTATTTTACACAGCACTTGAAAATATGCAGGGTGTCACCATGGCACTGAACTACAAACACTACCAACCAATTCTGAAAATGCTCCTTCAGGATCAATGCACAGTTTTCCACAACAAGGACTTCCATATCACAAAGTCCTTCTTGGGCGCTGATCTTCTGAAGCATAAAAAGTTACACCCAGATTTAAATTCAAGACCTCAAAATTGCAAAATCAAAATCAGCAGCTGGCTTTCTACCTCAGAGTATTTGGGGGCCGTCTAGTGTAAAGCTATTGAGGGTGTGGTCATTGTTACTTGTTTGTGGGTATAATGGGCTTTGGGCTATATACTAGATGTACTGTAACAGACTTGGATTGGATCAATTCAGAAGAGGTTTTATTACAAAACAACAGTCCCCAATCCAATATTAAAAATTAAAGAAAAAAAAAACAGTCGTATACAAAAAGCTAGCAAGCCTTGAAAGACAACACTATAGATACTAAGAAACGGCTCAGAATATACACCTTAAGGTAAGGCTTTGATCCTGTATGAGTGTGTGGCTACGTTTGTAATCGTGTACTGTGACTGTATCTTCTGCATTTGATACAGTACCTATTGCTCAGCCATTGATACAATACATACTGATCAGTAGAAGTGTTCAGCATGAATACAATCTGGACATACCACATCCGCCATGTTGGCATTGTCATGTGACCTACAAGTTATAAAGAGGCAATGCACTGCCTTCCGCCATTTTTTATTCTGACCGGTTTTCTGCGCCAATCCTGTTGCCTTATGGGATAGCACAGTGTCCATTGGTTCTACACTGGAGAATCTCACCAGAAGCAGTAGGTCATTCAAGTATTTCTCGCATACTGTTTTATGAATACTGAGAATTCGGACATACTACTTTGGCATCCTGCTTTTCGCCAACTGTATAGTAGGGTAGTAGAGATATTCGGATGCAGCCTGTGTCTTAAATAGTCCATGAACATTTATTGAGTGGAATAATCAAAGAAGTGTCCTAGAACTCAGGGGATGGTGAACTCTAGTGGCGTGGTGGTGAAATATCCGTGACTGGTGTGATGTACCTTGTTTAGTGTGTTCAAATGTTCTTGTGCAGCAAGCAGAGCAGACTCAGCTTTGACTACGTCCTCCTCACAAGACTTCTGCTTCTCACCTACCTTCTGCAAATAAACAAAATGTAGTTTAAAGCATAATTGGGACTTAAGTCCTGTTCCCAACAGATCAATTAAAATTGGTAAAACTTTGCTGAAATATGTACCACTGACAATTGTTATTGAAAATTACCCCCCAATTTACTGGGTTAAAAAAAAAATTAAAACAATTATGGGCCAGTTTTACCTTAGCAACAGCTTGCACTTTCAGCTCTTCCTAATCAGCAATGGCCTTCTCCTTACATACCTTCTGTGTTTCTGTTGTTACAACTTGAATAAGCTTGCCAGCACCTTCATTCTTCTGTTTAAGCTCTACTTTTTGAAGCGACCCAATACACATTATTAAGGCAATACACATGTCCTTTTGTGTGTTTATTTCTTGAGAAATAGAAGAGAGAAGCTCGAATGTACAGTAAACGTCCAATATAAACCCAACTTTAACGCGGTGTGCACGGATTGCTAAACCGAGGGAATGGATTGCACATGGCTGTGTTTAAAAAAAAAATAAAAAAATTTACATTTTTTAAAAATTATATATTTTTTTTTATAAAAGGGCACTAGAGGGGCTCCGTATGATGGAGCTTTATCTGCTCCAGACAGGCTTTTGGGGTGCTGTGATTATAGCAGTGGTCTGATAGGAGGATGTAAACATAGGCCAGAAACTGGAGTCTTTGATTTCAGGTTAGAAAAAAATGGTGGCAAAAAGGGATATCAGTAATTTCTTAAATGCCAAGACATGCTGCAACTTATTTTCTCTACACCAGAGAAAACATTTTGAGTAAAGTACATACAGCAGATACAGCAGAATATTTTCGTGACCTTTATCTTAATGCCTTCTTACTCAGAAAGGAAGCGCACCAAGCTTCTTTTGGCCACTCATGGAACCAGTCTGTAGAGGGTATGCATTGACGTCACTTACCTTCCAGAACACGCCCCCCTCATCCGGACTGTGAGGCAAAACATCCAGCAAAATTATTGGTTGTAATAAAGGGAAGCTTCGGAAACACTAATATAACTAATAATCAGCTTAAATTAAAGGCAGTTGGACTCGACAGTGATCCTTACAACTTGCCCAAAAACCTGTGGTCCATGGACATTTAAATGTGGGGAAAAACGATTTCTGGCCACATGTCAATGTCCCTGATTTTAAGCAAAGCATGAAGGCATACAAAAGCCTTGACACGTGACCTACTTACTACAAGGTGGGATTTGTTGGAGTAATTAAACAGATAAGAACACCAATAAACATTCTGGTTGTATGTGGACAGGTATTTACAAATATTTATATTTTATTCTATCATTTAATCTGGTAAACCGTAAGCTAGCTAGTCCTAGTTTGTTTGTAGCTAATGCTGCTTCCACTTACTAATATGATATATTTGTGCTGATTATTATTATTATCTGATGGTACGATTCTGCTCCACCGCGATAAACTTCTGCCATTTCTCTTGTTTTAGCCTCAACAAATTCAGAGTGGTATTTTCCAAAATCTCTAGTCTTTTGTCTTGGTTATCCACATTACCTGTTCAGGTTGAAACTAAGTTGAGACCAACACATTTAACCGACTCTATGGCTGCTAAGCGTTATAAAGGTCGCTGTATAGAGCGAACTTTCCAGAAGATCCCCTCGTTCCAGGAGGTGCTAGGTCGCGTTTTTTTTTACGCGTTAGGCCTCGTTAGGAACAAGTTCGCAAACGGTGTTTTTTGTTTGTTGTTGTCACAGAACCGTGTCTGTTAAAAGGTTGACATTAGAATAGGGAAATGGGGGTTTTGGACGGTGCTAGATGATGACAAAAAGGCTTCCTGTAGATCTAGGAGATAAAGTGCTTCTCAATTTGTAGTAACCAGACGTTCTGCCGTTTTTAGGTTTTTGAGATTTGCC